>SSBO01000002.1:1261265-1589150 GCA_005281725.1 Wuchereria bancrofti | reverse complement strand
ACTCATTCATTCATTCATTCATTCATTCATTCATTAATTCATTCATTCATTCATTCATTCATTCATTCATTCATTCATTCATTCATTCATTCATTCAATCATTCATTCATTCATTCATTCATTCATTCATTCATTCATTCATTCATTCATTCATTCATTCATTTCTTCATTCATTCATTCATTCATTCATTCATTCATTCATTTCATTCATTCATTCATTCATTCATTCATTCATTCATTCATTCATTCATTCATTCATTCATTCATTCATTCATTCATTCATTCATTCATTCATTCATTCATTCATTCATTCATTCATTCATTCATTCATTCATTCATTCATTCATTCATTCATTCATTCTTTCATTCATTCATTCATTCATTCATTCATTCATTCATTCATTCATTCATTCATTCATTCATTCATTCATTCATTCATTCATTCATTCATTCATTCATTCATTCATTCATTCATTCATTCATTCATTCATTCATTCATTCATTCATTTCATTCATTCAGTCATTCATTCATTCATTCATTCATTCATTCATTCATTCATTCATTCATTCATTCATTCATTCATTCATTCATTCATTCATTCATTCATTCATTCATTCATTCATTCATTCATTCATTCATTCATTCATTCATTCATTCATTCATTCATTCATTCATTCATTCATTTCATTCCTTTAATTCATTCATTCATTCATTCATTCATTCATTCATTCCATGAATGAATGAATGAATGAATGAATGAATGAATGAATGAATGAATGAATGAATGAATGAATGAATGAATGAATGAAATTTAGATGGCTTTTGAGAGTGTCTGTCATTCAATTTGAAATAAGATCAGAAGGTCTCTTCCTTCTGCCGAAATTGTGATATCAAATGGTTGATGATAAGCAAAAAAGTCACTAAAGCGTGCTTATCTCTTAATGACATTCTTCAGACACTGATCGAACAATCCAAAAATCTTCACAGCTCAAATTTCAATCATTTAAAACACATTTTATAGTTTTTATGTGTTTCTTATAGTGCCGTGTAAGGTTGTAAAACTAATCTTTAATCTTTGAGGCTTTCTTTTAAAGTTGTCATCTTGTATTTTTGGGAATCAAATTGTAATTCACTCTTGAAATTTCGGTCGAATCCTGTTATTTGTCTCCTATTGTTTGCAATCAAGTCTTATCATTTTTGTTATCACATAACAAATAAAATGTACAGAAGGCAATGTTTCAGTTATGAAAGGTTTTAGAGGAAATAAAAACGGAAACATAGTGAGTGATATTAAACTTTGTGGGCGCAAACTTTTTTTGGATTTGATAAAGGATTGAACTAACAGAAATAGAAATTTCTTTTGGCGTAGCCAACTGACGTCTGTTTCTTCCCATTTTCACTAGCTTATCCGTTTCCACCTCTGTTTCGATTCGCAAACGTGCGGCAATTCGTTCCGGATTCAATCTCATCGCAGTAGTTCGTTTTGAAATAAAGCAAAAGAAAACCAAAAATAGTAATGAAAGAAAAGTTAGCCGTGGATATACAGCAATAGAAATATGTTCACCGTTCCACCTCATCTCTGATTACCCGCAAATTCTAAAATAAAATTTCATAAATTTGCGTAAATAATATTTGATTTGACGCAAAAATGTGATAGAAAGTAAAAATGAGAAAATGAAGAAATCATTGAGTACGTTTGTAGATGACATATTAACGGATGACAACATTTCACAGAATAATTGCTTTTACATCCTTTTATTATCAGTGATAACTGCACAAACTGATGGATAATTTGCACGTTTCTTGCATAATGCACTAAAAAATAAAATTTCATAAATTTGCGCAAATAATATTTGATTTGACGCAAAAATGTGATAGAAAGTAAAAAGGAGAAAACACTAAATTCCTAAGAATTTCCCTGTCAACTGCTTGCGACACTATCTTTGACACTGTAAAACAATCCTAAACACAAATTGTGATTAAATCTCGCATATTTAGTTTCAGCAATGCGATCGATCATTCTCTTTTTTGCTGTTAGTTTAAATATTTGTGATTAATGATCACTGCTAAGTAACTGGTCATCAAATTAAATGTGAACATTGCGATATTTACTAGCCATGTGCAATCTTACATGAATGTCACGCACGTGAAGTATAGTAATCTCACTCACGAGGCTTCACAAGATATGATCAAAATATCTGGCAGCGTGCGTGTGAACGACATATATTACCTGATATGATAATGATGAGATAGAGGGATGACCTACAAATGGATGAATGTCGAGAAATTGTCGGAGAGATTTGACTCTGTTTGTTGATGATTATGAGATGATATTCAAATGAGGATGAAATGATAGGAAATGAAAAATATTACAGAAATGGCGTTTCTCTCTCTCTCTTACCCTTCAATCCGGACCATTGCATCCGGATTCAGAAAAGAGCGTTGGGAAGATTTTATCAGGAATGGCTTCAGGCATACTCATTAAGTTTCACACTTTTGACACATCATAGTTTCTAATTTAAAAGAGAAAAAAAAATGAATGCGTGTGAACTGGCTAGAGAGTACCTCTGTGATGTCCGACAAGTTTGTAATTAGTCAAAATGCAATAAAAATTTAGGATTTCAGAAGGGAAATTCAACGAAATTACCACTTTCATCTTTCTGATTAGAAAATCAAAACGAACATTTTTCATTTACTGTGATTAAATAGCAGAAAATAATATTTTGTAATTGCTTTAAAATTTTTTTTTTAGCAATCAAACTAAATTGGATATTTAGAATATGATTAACATCTTATTTATTGGTATTTTAGAAATCTTTAAAGATTAGTAATATTTCAGGTGCTGCGTTAATTCTACAACACTATGGCATTGATGAGAACGATCTTAGCATTGCACTTTTCCGGTTTGTTGAAGTATTCAGGAATGTATTCTGTTATGATTTTGTATTGCCTATCTGTTAGCATTCTCACAAAGGTACGGTACGAAAAACAAGCTAAAAAGACTATTCAAAATTACTAATCCTTTGAACTTATTTTGTTGACACTGAATAGTGCATTTAATTGAAAAGAATATTAAATTGTTATACTGACGACTGTCATCGAGTCATCTCACAAGTTAGCTTAGTAAATTTACTAATAAGAGCAATAATGAAGGAAGGTAAACTACTCTGAAATCACCATAGTTCATAATTTCAGATTTGTAATGCAATGGTTGTCATTTATCACCTTATCAGCTTTGTTAATAAACCGGGGTGCTGACTTAATGGCTACCGTTCGTGGTTAAGAGAAAGACAAAGTTGTAGAAAATTAACTTTTGCAATACAAGAAAGTAATGGACGACGATTCATTGCCAATAATATTGGATAAAGGTCATTGCAACAAATAATTCTCTCAGTTACCTACCTCTTAGAAGCTTACCTTTTCCCTGTATGTTTCAGTTACTTTGAATTCCCGGAGAAAAGATACTAATAAGGATTCAAGTAAGAGTTTTTCCGACTAAGTAAATCTATAATGATGGCGAGGATTCTGAAAAGGCAGATTATATGGATCTCAAAAATAATGCAACTAAAGCAGGAATGGTAACCCATTCCGGTCCGGTCAGGAATGAGTGACGGAGAAAAGTTTTGAATTTGAAAATAAGAACTGGTTAAGCTGTTTTTGTATCAATTAGTACTGCTACTGATAGCTTAGCAAGTTTACTAGCACACTGAATGTGTGCATATTACGCATATGCATGTGAAGGAGGCACGGGCCAAGGTAAGCATTTTGCATATTGCAATTAAAATAGAGTGCACAGTCACTTGGACAGGTGTGTGTGTGTGTGTGTGTGGGTGTGTGGGTGTGTGTGTGTGTGTGGGTGTGTGTATTGGGTGACATTTGCCGCACTTTTACGGTCAAAGGTGAGTTAAATTATATGAGACGATCAATTTGGGCAATGAAACTTAACTTTATGAGAAGTCCTTACGACATTGAAAGGTATTTCAATAAAAACAAGGGACAAAGATGCTCTTTTCAAAGATTTCATTTAAAACAGTGTTATCATTTACCGACATAAATTGGAACACATGTAAAATTTGAAATTAATGGCGCCATTCAAGGCATACCAAAATTCTTACTCTTAAGAACTCATAGTTTAGAAGTAATTATCCTCCAAAATAAGATGGAAAGGTGACAGTTTAGAGTAACAAGCATACAATGATTTTTAAAATGTTTTCAGAAAAAGGTCGTAAAGTCCATTTAGATGTGACCTCAAACAAGGTTACCCAACTTTTCCCAAGGTGCTTCTTTGGATGGACAGAAGTATAGAGTTTTATATGAATTAAGGAGTAAGGAATATTCATAATTTCAGCAAATTTGATCATCTGATGCTAGAGAAATTTTATTTGACATTTTAAGGTTACCCTGTTCATCCTTCACCCTTTTTCTTGGTTTTCGCTGTAATGAACTTTACGAATTTTCGCAAACTACTGATAATGAATAGTTTATCAAAAGTTCTATTTTCTCGCTGATCACTTATTACACAACTTAGATCTCTTTTCAGTAGTTGGAGTAAAAACAAAGAAAAATAAATGTTTGTAGTGGTAAAAGAACCATCCAACGATGATTATGATAAGAGCTAATTCTTCAAAGGGATCAGATAAATTGTGGAAACTCTTAACGAATTAAGCACTGAAGTGTGAAGTGAGGTGCTACTAGTTGTTACAAAACAAAATTCTTTTTTCTATCTGTCAAGAATTCGACAAAACATCTTAGAGTGTCACAAAAGATTGATGAAAAGGAGAGACAGAAATGACAATTTGAGTTGCACCTTAATGGGCTACAAAGAAGGTATAAGGGAACAGGTAGAAAGGAAGACAAAATGGATGGACAGTGAGATAAGGTGGTCATCTCTAGTTCCTTCCGTGTTATGACACAGAGACAGCTATGCAAGTGGACACTGTATCTGCTGCCTCTGCTCTGTCTACGTGACGTCAAGGTGAGTTGAGCTGTCGCTTGTCATTTCGTTATGGAATAGTGTCAAAGGGAGTTCGTTCTTAGTCGGACAAAAATATGGCACTGAACACAGAAATTTTTGTACTGCAGTTAACTTATACTGCATACTTACACGTAATGTGTCACGTAACAGCGTGACGCTTACGGGAAGTAATCTTCTTAGTGAGTGTCTGAATGCTACGAATGTAGCAGGAGAACAGTCCGCCTTCAACAGATAACGGGTATTCTGCCCAGATTGACAGACAAAATGGAAGCAAATGTTGTAAATTAGAAGTTAAGTGCTAAAATGAAGCATGCATGACACTATCACTGATTTCTAAAATGAATGAATAATGATGGTAGATTGGTGGGTAGATGTCTGTATCACATATTTGCAAGTCTCGATCCTGTATCACATATTTGCAAGTCTCGATCCTGTATCACATATTTGCAAGTCTCGATCTTGTGTTACCTGTCTGCAAGTCTCGATGCTATAACATGGGTCGAATCAAGTAACGAGACGAATCTCACAAATTTAGTATGAACCATGAAGCTCGTTCCTACACATCCTGATATTATCTTGGCGAAACAGGATGAAGGAAATAACTGGGTACCGGTCTGACCGAATCAGATAATAAATGACCTAACTGATTTGATCGTTCGTTTCGAATGATGATCGGATATAACCATTATGTCCTCCCATATATTAATTAATGATGTTTAAAAATATTGAGGAAAACAAATTTTGGTACTAATGGAAAAAATAAAATGTGAAATCAAAAATATGTCCTGGTTATTGAAAATTAAAAAGACATGTAGTGAAAGCGACAAAGGAAGAAAACATTATCCAATGAGAGAAACTTCAATTACGGAAAACTGAAAATGATGAAAGTGTGGGAAAGAAGTGTCTCCAGTCTTAAATGAGAAGCAGAATGAATTCCGTATCCTGAAAAGACATGAAGAAATATTAAAAGAGCAGACATATTCTCTTCTTTGTACTTCACCACTTGCACATATTCTCATCCATTCTATTTATAAACAAATTTACAAAAGAAACAAACTAAGGTACTAGTGAAGGCCATTACACTATTTTCCTTTTAACCTACAGAAAATGTTAGACTGTCTCCTAGGAATGTGCTAAATATGAAAGATCGATTTAAATCCGACATAGTCGAACGACACATACATCATTGTGACCATGTGTGTGTCTGTCTGTCTGTCCGTCCGTGTCTGTGTGACCTGTGTGTGCGTGTGTGACCTTCACTACAATAAGAATCTTAGCGCCGGGAGAGGTAGCGAGCTGCCACCGATGAAGGAGGCGAGGGTACGGTTCAGGGACCGCCAGCTCTTGTGGTCTTTGGAAATTGGGTGATTGTAGAGTGGTGCAGCCACTGTTCCTGCTACCACTCTTCCTCGGTTCCTCCACTGGTATATTTGAAGTAGGAGGTGACAAGTTCACACCACAGGTTTATTTACTTCGAGAGTTACTGAAAATCGAAAATTGATATTCTCTATCATAAATTATTCTGTCACTATGCACTTTTTCGTGAATACATATATTCATGGAATGAAAATCAAAAAAAAACTAAATTGAATTAATTAGTAAAGTTTAAATTTCGGTAATAATCAAAAAAGGAGAGATAAAAAAGGAGAAAATGAAAGGAACAGGACAAAATGTAAAATAACATCGAATCGTCTAGTTCACACTTCCTCCGCCATCCTCTTTCATACCTGTCAGGTGAACTAAACCATACAGTACTGTCATTGACTCCTTTGGCTCTTTCCAAATTGAATTTTTAGATCGGTGTCAAGTAATTTGTCCTTCATTCTGCAATCGGTCAACTAAGGCTCCATAGTTTCTTCTCACCTTCATTAGTAATTGAAAGAAAGAAAGACAGGTAGAAAGAAGCAGAAAGAGAGAGATGAATAAAGAGAAATAAGAGATTTGTTGTTAGTTTGATTAGTGTGAAGAAAGGAAAGTAAGTGATTTGTGGACAGAAATGAATTCCCAGAAAAGAAACGGTCATGTCAGCAATTCTTTGTAGTTATAGACGATGACCGTTAGCAAATAGCTGGAATTTCTCGGGAAAACTTGCAGTATTTTCAAGAAATGGTAGTGCCGGAATGGGAAGCTAAGGTAGAGAATGGAAGATTAGTAGTTCTCATGGAGTTTTCCGAAGTGAAACACAACAAAGCACTTCTTTCATCAATAGTAGATGACCAGGACCAAGGACCAGTTCTGTTCTAGTTCTGCATATTCATACTAGATGAATGGGACACTTCCTCCTCTCTGCTATTCCTTAGAGAGATTAATGAACGCATGCATGCATGCATGCCTTAATATGCACCATTCGCGACTGCAATTGTATCTGACAAAATATTCCATTCAGTATGAATTCGATGAATGGAGAGCGGTCGAATTAGAAAATTTTGCTCACCAACTGGTTGTCGGATAGTGTCACACGAAATGTCACACGAATGGAAGGCCTTCCAGCAAGCGAATTGCTGCTAGAAGGAAACGTCACTCAGCAGATCTTCCTAATTATCACTCCAACTACTAACAAATATCCGAAAAAGGAACACTTTCGGTGTCTCTCTCACTGTATGTGTGTGTGTGTGTGTGTCACATGGATTAAAGAAAATGATCAGTCTTACTATCAAAATCATTTCAAAGGATTCACGGGAGTTTATAGTAAACAACTTTGATGTCCCTCTTGCACAGATATTAGAAAGCACAACAATGCTACTTTTACAATCCGATGATTTCCGTGAATCGCAACATTGTTCTTGATATCATTGATGAAGTTATGTCACACTGTCGAACGTTGGTGTAATAATTTCATATTGCAATCTAAATATGATTTCTTCTCATTTTTAACAATTTCAAACGTTTAAGCAATTTTAAGGAGTGATTACTGTAATCGCATGTGCTTGTTTCTATTTGTATGGATCAAACTGCTCAAACATTGAACGAAACTTTCATTATTGATTGGTGGTAGATCGCTGCTATCAATTAGCCCAAAAAAAAAAAATGAATAATTAATTCTGCTACGCTACTGTACAAAAAGCGGATTTTTTGCATTCCGTCGGATCAAAATATTAATGGAAATTTCACGCATACATTCTTTTTCCTTTTTATTGCGTCATTTGGCTTATTTGATAATATTGGTTGGAGAGGAAATTTGCATAAGATTTCATCCCCTATCATCATCATTTAGTTTATCGGGGAGAGCCACTTTAATGATAATTTGCAGATAACATTTCTAAGAGATTTTGCGCTTAAAAGGAAGCGTATTTATGACTTGCGCCTTCTCTAATAACAAATTAGCAAATAGACAATTACGATGACACATTGGAGATAATACATACAACGATACATGTAGATGCCACGTAATTGAGCAAAAAAGAGGGAATCTGTAATTGAAGAAAGAGCTGGAAAAGGATGCTGAAAAATGATTTGGGTCGCTTCGGAACGAAATAAAAGTAACGCCGCACGAATTCCTATTTGTTTGTTAACGGTGTCATTGTTGTTTTTAAATTACAAACTGGAATGAAGAGGTATGAAGGTGTAGATTGAAGATGAATGATTCAGGAGGGAATTACAAGAGGTCAGTAAGAGTGGACAGCAGAATGATCTCCTCATAGAGAACAAATTTCTAGAAGAAAAAAAAAAGTGCCAAAGATGTCAGGAATGGGTGTATTGGTTTCGGTTTGGAAAATGAATTATTCAATTGTAATGTAATTGGGTTGTTTGTGTTCGAGAAAAGAATGAATGGAACTAACTGTTTCATATGGCTCAACATCCAATCTTATCTGCAGGCATTTTTGTCGCACTTCTCAATAAAACGACAAGTTTCCGCGCTGAAATTACTGAAACATAGTGCGGAAATTCTCTCTCATCGAAAATATTAGCAAAATTACAGGTGTTCGCTGTAAATGGTAATAATCTGCATGACAAATCCTGGTATAACCTTGTGCAGAATAATAATAATATTTGGCTCTTTACCTCTTATTAAGATTTCAAATTTCTGCTACTGAATTCATTTTAATTGAGTGTCGCGGATCTTTTCTTACTCTAGCAAGGGTCATCTTCGTCTCTCTAGATTACTACTTACTTGAAAGACAGTCTCGCAAAGCTTAACAGTAAATTTATTCCTGTTTTGCTTGTGATTCTTCCGCTTCATCCCAATAATTCTGGATGGGATAAAACTACGACATGATATATGATATGATATGATATGATATGATGACATAACATGGATGTAATATGACGAAATATTCCATCCGCCTTCTGTTCCACAGCAATTCGCGCATGCAAACCAGTACTCTGTGCATGCTTGCATGTTTGTGTGACGATGTGTCAGGCAGGTAGTGTCGCAGTAGTGTCGCGTGTGTATCAATCAGGTGAATAGGGTTTGTGTCAGGTTTGTATGGGGCTGTGTGTGAAGGCGTGCGTCTACTGCGTTTTGCGATATATATCATGTTCGAAGACATGAATGGCGAAAAAGAAGCAAACAAAGTTTTAAATTGCTTTATTTTAAAATTTAAATTTGAAATAAATTTTTTGAAGAGCTATTTTTTGTTATATAACTCATAATTTAACAAAAATAATACAAAAAAAAGGGTTTTACACTTTTCAAAAAACAACCATGAGAATAAACCAAAAATATCCAGTAAAAACTAATTTCGAATAAAAATTTCTAATCAAATACAGATTATAACAACATAGTAGAACATGGCAAATGTATAAGATGCATGGTATGCGCTTGAAATAAGATTTGGTTAACTGAAATTATTCTTAAAGAGATCCTTTTCAAGCCACTGAAAATAGATATGCAAACACTCATTTGTTCAAAAAACATTCTTGTAATATTAAAATAAATTGATAAGATAAATTTTGCAAGATAGATAAATATATTTTGACAAATTTTGTAGCCAATATTTTTGACAGTGACGTCATTTATTTAAAAGTAGTGGTGGAATATCAGCTTTATTATTCAGTGCCGCTCAATGATAAACTGAGGTTGAATAAAGATTGAACTCAGGTTCAAAAAGGTTGAAGAGTTGCGCTTCATGGGTTGACAGTTCTGCTGACCATCCCATGAAGCTTTTCATGGGATGACAATATGCGCCCACCTGAGCCATTAGCTGTCCATCGCTAACATTCGTCATCACTCATTTATGTATTTTGAGTGCTTTATCTGCCAGTTCTACTCGGCATCGTTTTCATCCTCGAAATGTCCAATTGGTCAGTCATTGCAATGACCTCAATCAATCGACCAACGAACGATGATTACCAGTGGAAACTTTAATGAGAAGGCCTCAGCACCGTATCACCAAGTAACTGCAACTGATAACTTTTATCACAATGAAAGCACTTCGGAATACAATGCTAATGTTTTCCCATCCTGAATCAAATGGTTGTTGGACCAATTAATTATCTTTCCCAGAATTATATCGGATCCCACCGATAGTCCCAGTCACACTCACGATAACCATTGGACTCTCCGGAACTGCTGCTGCAAACTGTTGGATCATCTGATTCGCTATTAAAATGAATGATTCATAAAATCAGTGCATAATTTTGACTGATGACTAATTCATTAGTATAATAGTATGTGAAAATCTGTTAGGATAGTACTGTGAAATGCAAAAGTTTGCCTTTGAAACTGAATTCCTTTTCTGAATACATATTCAAATTGCAGTTATTACTTTAAAAATATATTTCATTCCGTTCTGAAAACTTTTCACTTCGGAGATTATGTTTAATCATAAACAGTCGAATGCTTAATTTATCATTTAGAGAAAATGTAAATTAAATTTAATGTTAAATTACGTTACGGTATGGTACAATTAGTTTAAGTTAATTAGGATCAGGTCTTAATGTTTTATCGTTTTCGTTATTTTAAACTTTGTACCAATGTCTGATGAGTTGCGCCAACTTCTACACTTCCTTTTGATGATTGCACAACTGAAGAAGAGTTGATAGGAGTGAATCAGCCATTATTCCTATTATCATTTCAACTTTATTCCCATTTGTCTTGCTTTACTGTGGAATATTTAAAACAGTTCATTCTGAAGAGAAACAGAATTCAGGGCATTTCTTTATCAGACTTCGACCACTTCGAATCATCTCATAATCGACGATTCTCATCTAAGCGACAATCATTATCCCATAACTATTCCATTCGTATTTTTGTTTATTACCCATTACTTCATTTATTGATCAAAACTAAATCGTAGTAATCTTAATGTGCTCCAAATGATAAGTTCGATTATCAGTGAAAAGATAAGGTCCACTAATCCCAATTAATAAGACATTCAACCACCTGTGCGGTATTCCTTCTAGGTGCACAGTTGCACTGATTGATAGACGGAAATATCACCTTCCGTCCTTTCCTCCCTCCTTCTAGCACCGATGTGTAGAAGAATGGATATAGTGTCAGTTTGAGACAATCAAACTAGGACACTGTCATTTGCCCTCTTTGGGTCTCTTCTTCGACTCTCATTAATTATTACATTAATTTCTACCTGTATTGCATACACTTTCCCACTGACCTCAATTACCTCTCCTCAACAGTACTGCTTGTGACTTCGACTCTGACACAGAAAGATGCTTCAATCAAGCAAAAAACTGCGTTCGACTGATTTTATCAAAATTTTAGGGACTTGCGAAAATGATTGGAGGAATTTCTTGTTTTTGTTAGCTATCTGTCTTCAACTAATTACCGTACAAAGAATTGGTAATCTCGGATAGTGATCGGACGCGGATTGGAGGAGCTCTTACGGACCACAATCATTCGTTTGAGGTTGATTTCCTGAACGATGCTGCCTGAACTGGTGAGAGTATCTGCTTTGATTTGGCATTTGGTGTTGAAAAGAGCCAGACGAATCTCTGCTCTGTTCTGAATGAATGACAATTAGCGCTTGTCATTTCACTCAATTGAATTTATATGTCAACCTGCGTATATTAAATTAACATAAAGAATGTAAATTCATCCTTTCATTGGTTTAGAAAATTATAGTTCTCGGCAATAATGCGGAACATACTCTATAATACAGCAAACTCCATACGTCTACGCAAGCATTCCGCAACGTGAACACTGCTTATTCTCCAAGATACGTTGCTATTTATTCCGAAGCTGTACATTACTTGTTCCGGATAATGACGACATATACTCTCGCACAGAATCCCAGAATACATACATACATACATACATAGATACTATTTCATACTACACGATGGAATGTACAAAAGTACAAGTAGTATTTGGTGAGACTGAAAAAGTCGTACAGAGAATCATTTTCTAAGGGACAGCAAAGAATCTATTCAAAAAGATTTTGAATAAATGTCACAGGTGGAAGTGTTTGTGAGCAATCTTACACAGAAAACAGAATTCAGTCACGAATAAAGGAAAGATGAAATAAGAAAGCTGTTTAAAACTCGAAAAACTAACGTGTCCCTAAATCACAGAATTCCTATGAATGGCTGCTATATTTCTCTCCTAAAACATAGTAGATTTTAAAAGTTTTAAAAATGCAAAATCGTAAACATAGAAAAGTATGATGCAAACCTTTCCGAAGTAGTTAATATTACTTAATTGTTGAAGCGCTTCAGAATGGAAAATTTCAAAGACTTTTTTCAAAAAATTATCAACTTTACTGATAATGAAATTAACAAACGATAACTTCGACTGATGCGAGAAAGTATTGGATTACGTGGAGTTATTCAACAATTTCAGCAATGTATGCGGCGTATGTATTCTTGCACCATTGCGCTCCTCGGTATGGCTGTGTCATGCAAAGATTTTATTGATTTGACACTATAAAATTATAATAGTTAAGTTGTGAGGTTGGAGACATCCCTGCTGGGTTTTTCGTAAAGATATTCGTATTAGTATTGGGTAGCTTTTTAAAAACAGAACGATTAGCGGCGTAAGTTCCAGTGAGATAGAGAAGTGAGGAGTGTCCTTCATGTTTCCCGCATTTGTCAATATTATCACGACATTCTACAACACAAACATTTTTGGTATCTCGAATCGAATGTGATTTGCGAGGTAGAAGCAAAGCATGTGTGGTAGATGACAAGTTCACTTCGGTGACAATTATCACCAGGACATCATATATTTGTCTTTTAATGCAGTTAAAAGATTTCTGTTTTGGCTTATCTAAGAGTTCAGCTATTTTTCATCTTATTCTGAACATCTACGCTACGCTAAAATTGATCGTTGAAGAGATAGATAGATAGATAGAACTCGAAATGATTGAATTTCACAGGTGAAGTGCACCTCTTGTCACATCCTTCTTTCCACTTAACGACTTCGTTCCCAAAAAAATTCGTCAAAATGCAAATGTTGTTAGGAAGTGTTATTTATCGTTGCTGCGATCACCGATAAATGTCAAACACTGACGCCCTGCAGCGATGAACTGTCATCCGCACCACATCACACTGATATGCCTAGACAAAAACGTCATCCAGCGAATCGCAACGGACCGCTCATTTTCCGATAAATCGAACCAGTCATTTGGCTCAGTTACACTTTCACTACTTTTCTAAAATAGTTTCAAAGAGTTATCTGTTGTGAAGTGTGAAGTGCTGCAATACTGTTATATGCTTCGCCTCATTTATCGCCACACCGGAATATCCTCCTCGCTTATTGATTGTTATATGAAAAAATCGGTGATCACACCAATCATTTCAACCGATAGGATTGAAATTCCATAAAGTGTATTTTAAGAAGTAATTATTTCAATTAGATCGATGACTCATTCTCATCGCTTCCAATTAATATGTCGGATTTACTCCTTCCTCAACTGTAGCTATCCAAAATTTTATCTTCAACTGAAACTACCAATCAACTGTACTGCTCAATGAATTATCAAAAAATACTTTCAAATGTTCTCCAATATACAACAAATTACTTACCTTTTAAAGTAAACAGTAAAGCTTTTAAAACTGAATGACATATTAGCGATAGATTAGCTTAGTTCAGGAGTATTGTGATCCAATCATTGTAAATCAAATC
The DNA here is from genome assembly GCA_005281725.1 of Wuchereria bancrofti. Lineage (NCBI taxonomy): Eukaryota > Metazoa > Nematoda > Chromadorea > Rhabditida > Onchocercidae > Wuchereria > Wuchereria bancrofti. The sequence continues at coordinate 1,575,152 of SSBO01000002.1, read as the reverse complement.
ATATTATTTAGGATAGTAATTATGTCTGCGAAATAATTAAACCAATAAGTGCTGAATTTGAATTTTTGGGTTGAAAAAAATTAAATTCCGCTTCATTGAAAACCATAAATTTACTGTCACTGTATATATAGATTTCTCAGACGTAATTGTTACTACGATTGTAATTTTTGTTTATCCAAAGTAGAATGAAATTTTGATGAAATGAAACAAATGAAAAGAACTTCAAAGAAATTGTGTTACTTCATTCACTTTTACAAGAAGTTTATCCAATGAAACATTAATGACTAGTTAGAAAAATGGAAATGAAATGAAAAGTGTGAAATTCAATTCCTAGCAGATCCATTCACTTTCGTTCTTTGCAATGCTTTTCTTCTTTACAAGTGGCTTATTTCTATGAGCGAAACAAAATGGTTTATTTCGCTCACAGAAATATTCTAATAATGACCAAAGGAAATGAAACGGAATCATTAAGAGCGGAAATTATTAATACCAATGTTTCGAAGTGGTCGAGCTACAACGAAAGAGAGGACAGAAAGTATGAGAGGGAATTTCAAATGTGACAGACGGAGAGATCACCGATAAAAATCCAATAGAATTGTACCTTGGAACTACTGATTTTTCGTCTTAACTATATCGGATTACTGCCACATTTTTTCATGCTCACTGCGTATAGCATATACTAAAAAAATGATAGTAAAACTACGAAAACTTTAGCATTGCTGTAAATATGCGATTCTTTATTCTATTAGAAACTTTACAAAATTAGCTGATTTTGATGCAGAACAGGGATGTTGCATGGAAAAATGTCAGGAAAGAAGTTAGTAGAACATGTGTCATATAAAACTGACCAAAAGTAGAATACAAAGTACCACTTCTGCCGTACAGATTTTTTCATTTTGCAAACTTTTGCAGCAGTGTCAGACAATCATTAATTAAACTCCAAGAGTTGTCTATTGCAAAAATATGCCAAATCCAATTCATTTAGTCCATTTAATTTAAAGCTTGAATTCCGCTCTGAAAAAAGTAGAAAAATGAAATTGAAACAAAAACCTTCAATACATGCATCCCATTTGCTTATAGCATGTGCAACACACACTTCACCTATTTATTGCAAATTGAACTGAAACAATATTTGCAGATTTGGTTGGGAATTTTAATATTCTGCATCACTACTCACTCATACAGCGGTGCAGTTCAGCCTAAGACATCAATACAGGCATTCAAATTCAATTTCTTTGCTTATTCTCTAACAAAGAAGTGAGAACAGGTAAATATGCAGATAAAAGGTAAATATGCTCATAAATAAGCATATCAGATGGACTATTCATTAAGAAGCAAAGTAATCTCATTTGATTGCTGTTATCACTTATATTCGGTTGTCTTCGGCGATGTAAAAAAAACGCTTCCGATCTCATGCCTGTAAGAGTATGCTAATTTGCATATACACTGCGAGAAGTTTGTCACATACCGCACAGCAGGTGATAACAACATCACAAAATCAACGCGAGGATGTTGAAAAACGATCGCGTACGCTACCTATCGCATTCCATAGTGAGTCACTCCAACCCTGCAACAACAATCGCCAATACGTAACTATCATACACATTATGTGAGGAGGAATATGGGCGTTTCACAACACGTAAATTAAATACCAGTGATGAAACAGTACCCCAACATCCATTGTAATATTTGTTAAATCACAGTACGAATTGGGAGTCATCAGAACACATGATAGGTGTCACGGATGATACAGTGCAATGCAAATTTTGCAAACAGTTTTGCTAAACTTTGCCATGAAATATCAAATTTTAATTGCTGCAAAAAGTTAGTAACCAACCTTCCCATTCGATGGTACTCGTCCGCCAGCGTGAGCATCGAGAACTTTCTGATATCGTAATTTGCAAGCAGCTTCAATAGTTTTAGCCATTGGACCTGCCGATGGTTCCACATGAAACACATAGCACATGAAATTTTCCGACGATGTGCTCATTATAAACGCACAATGTCTGAAAGATGACCGTGCTCGTTTATTTTTTTCTTCTTTTTTTAATAAAAAAAAGATGTTTTTGATAGAATCTGCACTATCCCAGGATAAAGCTACTTGGAATAAATTACTGCATTTTTACTATAAATTTGACAAGACGGTTTTTGGTGCTGTGACCTCATCTTACAATTCAGTGCAAAATACTGCGCACAGTGCAATGAAAATTTTCTTTCTTAGACAGATGCAACGAACAAGCACTAAACAAAATCACCACTGCATAAAAATAAAATTCGTTCAATTCAGTCACCTGCGCTACAAAAAATTCAATCAGTAAATGAAATACTAGACAAATGAACATGACGAAAACTCAATTTCTGAATCAAATAAATTCATTGGAAAGAATGACTTACTTGATATCTCGTCCAATTCCTAAAAATGATAAATACCGCACTCTACACTGAGCAATTTGATTACCGTTCACTTCACTTATTATTATTGTTGATGGAGCTATGGAAACATTCGCTAATATCCATCTATCTGATCGAACCTATAACAAAATAATATTGTCTAACGAGCATCTTCTGGTATTATAAATCTATATCAGAAATTCTTTTTATCCTACAAGAGGATAGCCTAACCAATGCTTTAGCAGAAATTTTTAATTCACCTACGTTGTTCTTGGTTATCCCCAAGCTATGTCTCTTAATCTTCAGAAAACAATTGAATGAGTAGAACATGTTGCTATTGAAAAAAACAAATATCGATATTATAGCAGCTCTAAAAAATGGTCGACCTTTATTACTCCTATACTTATACCGCAGCGGAAAAAGATATACGTTACTAACCTGTGATACAAGTCGATCGACTGCTTCGTTGAGAATTTCAATACCTGTGGCCCGAGGCACCTGTGTAACACCCAGGAAATGACATCGAATAATTTTTTTTGGCTCCTCGATTGGAGTTGGTAAATATGTATCTCCTGCAGACCGATCAAATATACTGCTCTATCATGTGTTCCTTTTTTCTCTTTTCATAAGCAAATAAATAAACAAACAGATTTGAACTGACTGGCAATAAGTCTCCTTTCGCCATAATCCAAAGAGCCCAGACTATTTGGTCGTCGTTCAAGCATCAGTCGTTTGCAGATATCGCGTAATGTACTTGCAATGGTTCGTGCCGGTGTGTCGCAACGAAACACGTGGCACATAAAACGACGCGAACTCCGGTCTCGTGCAACGTATGCAAAATCTCTAAAACATGCAATACAGTTGTCAAAAAGAATTAGACAAATCTGGTGGATACGCAAATAAACACCGAAGGCTAAAAGCTATAACACAGAGAGTGAGTATGTATAGAAGGGGACATTTACAAGTGTGATATTTGGTAATTCTAGGTTCCCAGCTATTCGATCAGTACATATTACACTACAAATCACCCAAAGATTCTCATTATCCGTATATTATTAGTTTCTCGACTGCTGAAAAGGCATGTAAATGAGGCAACGTTCAACCACTACATTTCTGCGTATATAACAGACCTAAACTGTTTCATTTCAGCTACGAGTTTTCCATCTATGAGAAAATGAATGACGACCTACCGGCCATTATCACGCCCAACTCCCCAAACTCGAATATCTTGCATTCGTTCAGTATGTACCACAGACATCGTATCAGGATCAACTAACTTCAAATCACTTTTGTCTAACTCCATGAGAAGTTCTCGACCCTTAAAGCTATTCTGCATGTTTGTATTAAAAAATATGACACAGAGATTCTCCGAACTGGAAATAAACTTTAAGATTATTCCAAAAAAAAAAATTTGAACTACTAGTTTTCTTGAAATTTCCACTGCTTACATCTCCCCACTTGGAAACATTATCCAGAATATCGTTTCGCCCGGTACTCAGATCTACAATGGCTCTGTTAACAGCTCGTGAACTTTTCTCTGGAGTTAAATCTTCCTCCGGAATTTCAGTCCAACCCAAACAGCGGACTGCAAATCGAACCGGCTGGAAATAGTAATTTGATATGCACAAAACTGTTCGGTTTCTTCTATGATTTAATTTTCTCCAGTAAATCTCTGTTAAATTTAATAGACCCTAGAAGTAACAAGAACAAATATATCTTATTATAAAATCGTATATTTTCGAAATTTTTTCAATAGATAATTTTAAAGATTACAGTGCATCATTAATGCAATCATAATTCCATTCTATAAATTATCCTCAGTATCGTATCAATCTTTGGTTTTTACCACCAGGGAAGGACAGTGCACGTTCGATCTATTTCAGATCTTAAGACACTGCCCATACCTCTTTTCATATGAACAACAAGCTACGTCCAGCATAATGGGAGAAGCAGTGATTAGTTTGGAATTCACAAACAAGACAAATTATTAGAATCAATATATATATATCACCTACTATCTCACAAATCAAAATTTTGAGAAAATCTACCTTGTTACATTGGTTTTTGACAGGTTTCGACAACCCAAGTCAAAAATCTCCTAACTGCATTTAAAATGCATTTAAAAGCTAATAAACAAGAGAAAATGAACGCCAACGCTTGATTCATTTCCAAAAACATTTGGCAAAAGGACCAACTTTGCCTGCAATATCATCATCATTGTCACTGAAATCGTTATCGACAGATCGTTTTGTGGTAGTCTGCTTGAATGCACGCTCTTCGATAATCGGTTGCTGTGGTGTTATCTGCACAATTTGCTGAACTTGTGGCGGTACCGGCAACGCATCTGCCTGAGTTTCTTGGTCACGAAGCTCAGGTTGCATGGGTGTTGTTACAGTTGGTAATTCCTTATACTAAACAAAACTTTCATTAACCTAACCTTATAAAATTGTGGCTTACACCAGAGGTACAGAGGAGCGTTCGGGAGCGCTCCATCTCATTGCCTTTCTGAACAAACGATGTGTCTTAACTAGCTGGTAAATGAAACTGTGCTGAATGTTTTGAGAAAGAAATCTCATCCTGGTTGAACACCATGAAAATCACACATTCAGGTAAGGTTTGAAAGTAGAATTTTAGTGGAAATAAATCACGATATACATTGAATATTTCTTCTTACAAAAATTCGATTTTACAAACTATAAAGTGTGTTCTATACCGGAGGTTCTCTCTGTATTGTACCACTATCCACATGCCAATAATACGAAAAACCCGATGGATCTGAAAAAGTGTTATTTAACTCGTCTGAATTCAAAACATAGAAATTCGCCACGAATCCAAGAAGCACTCACTTAGTTGATGAAAGATTAGACAAGAAGTGAAACCGAATTTAAGATATATCAAAAGATGCACACATACCTTCATGCTTTTCCCAACCAAATGGAAGATTTGCGGAAGACACATCATCGGGTCGCACTGGTCTACTATATTGTACTTCGACGTTTATTCCGCTATCATGACTGTCCGGAGACAAAACTGAATCATTTATGATCTCTTCATCGATGACGTAATCAGTCTGTGGTGGTGGTCTGAAATGAACGATTGCATTTAGAATTGCATGGATATCTAGTCTGTTCTGCATAAAAATAACTGGAATAACTAACAAAGACGTAAGATTGTAAGAAACACTATGCTTAACGGACAGTGACAGGTAAGAGCTATTCATCCACTCAAGAAAGTTAGAAATCAAATAAGGTGAAGTGAAACAATCATTGATTTCCTCAGTTTTTTTCTGCTGATATCGCGGAAGAATCGTTCATTTCTCCTAAAATAGTACGGGGAAACAACCTAAATTCAGAAATTATGGACATCATTTTTTAACGTGAAAAATAAGCCGACTGTAGGTTTATGCAAGTTAATGTATAACCAAATCCGAGATAACACTGCAATACCAACACTGTGAGCTGGTAGCAAATGTATTTTAGATTTTATCTGATAATGAAGGAAATAATTCAAGAAGAAAGCTGATATCCGTTAGCATAAAGATGACTTTAAATTTTACACAATTTAGAGACATTGCCAAATAAATGGAACTATCGAACGGAAAATATACCAGACCAGTCAATCTTGATCGTCAACTCTCGGTTAGTTCAATAAATCCCAATTTCTAACTACTGTTTCATAGTGACTAATATAAATGCACATTTATGAACATTACAACATTTAACTAATAACTGAGCTGCTAATAACTCATGCTTACTAATTAAGCCCCTCAATAGATTTCAACCTTAAACCCTAAGTAAACATTACAGCCCAAAAATAAGTATAAAAAACAATAAGATAATAAGAAGCCTAATAGGCTAATTAGTGGTTCATCATTATGACATGAGACGTAACTAAAGCACCTACATTTAACTGTTAAGCACAAGAGATAACTGAAGATTTAAGAGAGAAGATGGAAAATGGACCAACTTGGGTGTTTCTTCCTCTCGAGGTCTTGCTTGATCTAGCTGCCAATAGAAGGAGTAAGGATCACGATATTCAGTAACAACAGTGGTATCACCATGACGTCGAACACTTACATTGTTACGTGAAGCAGCATCTATTGCCGCACGTGATTCGTGAAAATCATGCGCACTATAATCAACAGACATATGAGAGCACTCTTCGCCTTCAAGTATCTGTGATTTTTTCCAGCCTGCTCACAATCTTGCGCTATCTGTTGAAGAATTCTTATCCAATGACTCTTCTCACCTGGAATTTATATTTTCATGTAATGTATATTACATATTTAATGCTGGGTTTGCCGAGTATAAATATCACTGAGCGAATTAAGATGAAAGAATGAAAGATCGTTCTGTTTGCTGTTTAAAACTGAAAAGGAATGAATGATAAAATGCAGGGAACAGGTGAAATATCTCCAACAACACTGAATAAGTTGTTGAAGAAATGAATCACCCACGAATTTCCCAACAAATGATTTCTCCATGATAAGCTTAATCACACAAACATATAGAGACCACGAATCTCCTTCGGCTACTCTATTCGTAAACCGAGCATAACACTATGAGTCACGGTTGAGCAGCGTACGTGGATATCTCTGAAAAGCATAACTTAGAAAGCAGGTTAACAACGCAGCAATAATCAAAGTAGCAGTGATGGCTTCTTGTACTATTGCTCGTGTCGTTTATTCTATTCTGCATTGAGGCGATGACCGCCGGGACCTTAGGCCCAGCCACAATCCTCTTTTGAAGATTGCTTTTTTCATGCTTAAGCTTAGTGCACTCTACGGTACTAAGTCAAGAAGACGAGTACTAGAGTATCGGAGAGTAGCTATGCTATCATGGACGATTAATGGTCGCCTCACACCAATGCATTCAGAATGAACACATCCCTGCTGCTGCTGCTGCTGCTGCAACACTCGCGAAGAAGCTTGCGCGTATCGGTGACAAAGTGTTAGGTTAGTCTGAAGTATTGGGAGGCGGAGTGACACAAGCACAGGACGGAACGAGACACCTCGGGCGCAATGTTGCGTGCTCGTCTGGTGAGATGGGATGGATGGGTGATTGACTCCTGTCTGTGTGGGAGTGAGGAAGGGAAGGAGAGAAGAGGAGAGAGATGATAAAATGAAGAATAGTGTGCCAGGAAGAGAGAGTGAAGTGTTCCGAGAGATTCCAGTTCTTCCATAATTGCTCTCTGCTAGAGATGTCACTTTATCTGGGATAGGTCAGTCCTTTGCTACCTTGGCTTTTCCTTGCTTCCTTTTGCTTGCCTCACAGAGCAAACAGTCAGTGTTGGCGTTCAGGTAAACAACTTGTGTTATTTCTTGAAAAACTAACATTATAAGTAAACAACCAGTATATAAGTAAACAACGAGCGTTGTAAGCAAACAGCCAATGCTATGATTAGAACGAGGTAAAAGTACTTCTTAAATAAGTAGGTAAATCGATAACTGGCACGAAAAAAGAAATATGACTGAAAAGAGAGATACTGGCCAGAGAGGAGCGGTGAGAAGAGAATGGAATGCAATGTGCAGTAGGGAACTTTGAGGCATTGTCTTGGCCCTACCAACTGGCCTAGCTCGTCATCCTCGTCGAACTGTTTCGATCCTATGGCATGCAGGAAGCGCCTAGTTTGTTCCAGTTTTCAAAAAGGCAAATCCCTTTTTTTCCCTCATTAGAGCGGAAAAAGCTGACTGTAGGAAACCCCGGGCAAACTGTTTTTTCTTCAACTTTCGGGACGTTGACCCATGACCCATAACTGCTCGACTCCTTTCTCTCATGTATTTGGCACATCAACATTTCGGCGCTTACTTTGCAGCGTGTCTCTCTGCAGCTATTAATGGCCAGTAATATGTCACATCACTTTGCTATAAGGGTACTGACCATTCCACTCCAGAACGAAAGAAAATCCCGTTGTGATGTTACTTAGAGTCTTTTTGGCTATATAATTCATCATCCTTCTTTGCTGTTACTTTTGTCTCTTCGGATGTCTCCCCCTCATTTTAACTACGAAAGATGCGTTGTGGCAATCAAATAGATCACAAAAGCCTTCAACAGTCAGTCAAAACCAGTACTTCACTGATGACACTGACTGCGACATAGCATACGAATGGAATTCGTATAAGTGTAACGTAATTCGATCAGTCCGTATCGACATGTCCATCGTTTAGCGACAAGTTGACGCACAACGAATGGTCTATTTCATTGTTTACGTCGTGTCGTATTACCTATAGGGGACATGTTATATTCTATCTAAAGACGTTCCAATCATACTGACGTGCGTACGTTAATAGCACTGGTAAATACACAGAAGCACGTGGGCGACTTAGTAGGAAGTGCTGTAGTAAGAGCGATGATGAAGATTCCTTGCAGAAAGCAAACATGCAGGATTTGCAGGAGTGGATAGTAGTTGCAACGCTTTTCAATTGAATCGTTCTACACTCAAAATTTACGACCAATTATCTCGCTTTTCGACTTTAAAATGCTGCACTATTCCGAAAAAGTCATCTTTGGAGCAACATGTACTTTTCATACCTTCAGGTTCATCAAAAGTGATAAAGTAAGTGAAGTGATCTCGAGAAGGGTAACACTTGCGTTAAGTTCGTACAGTATCGGTGCTCACATTCCACTGCAACCTGTTCTTCTGTCATAAGAATCAAAGCTAATCTTACCAATTGCTCTAACCAGTAATTAAGCATCTCATTTAAAAGACACACACACACACACACACTGCTATACAACGGACGAATCTTTTACTATGCTGTAGGAAAGCGGATTTTTCTTGTATTTGATAAGTGGTTGGTACGAATGTAAACCTCATCCTTCGAAACTAACTCTTATTCATCGATGCTCTTAAGTATAGATTCATTGGAAAATTGGTTTCCAGTTCCCTCTTGTCAACATCATCGTTCACATCTCCTCCAATATGACTAATTAAACTCATAAGTACCTTTTCTTGAATTATTTCTTTTGAAAGACACCACTGACCGACCTCTCATAATTGTTATACACATCAGGTTTGCATTCCCAAACTGAGCAGTGCGATAGATTCACGCTTCTAAATAACTCTTCACTTTTCACAACTTAATTATGCTAAAACTTTTACATGTAACTGTATAAAATGTAATTGTTGGCTGATATTGTTAATGATGATAAGAATAACATGGAATGTGTTGGTGTGTAATGCAAATAAAATGTAGTACCACATGATATAAGTTTGAATGGTAGGAATAGTACTTTCTGATTTCTGGATAGAGCCTTCTCCTTTTTTTGAAAAAACAAAAAAACTTGCAAACAAAATTTCAGAAGTTTAGCATCACGTTGAAATCAATGGCATAAGTTTCTCCAGAAACAAATGACAAATTTTATTCCTGAACTTTCAAGTACTTCAACATATCAACCTTAAGTTTTACAATTAAACTTAATTTTTTGAGCAATAAAAAACAATCATGCAGGCATCTGAGTTCACTAGTTATCTCTCATCTATTAGGAAATGCATGGTGTCCAGAATTTTCCTCATCGATTATAATACAGACAAAGAATAATGTAAACCGTATACCATCAGTACATGTTGACAAGTTCTCCTACTCCAATCCTACTCTTTTCATAATCCTAACATAAAAGAATCACTGGGCAAATCAACATTCAAGATGGAATTACCACCTAATATCGAAATGTAAAGGATAATTGACCGTATTATCGACATCCCCAATCTTTACCTACAAAAAAATGTAATCTTCTTGTATTCATCCTCTATATTGATCCAGAACTATATTCAAGAAATGTAGCTTCTAATCTTTGATAGATTATAAGCAGTAAACTAATCCCTTGACTTATTTTCATGTGCTTGTGATTCATTTTCTTTTTTATTAAGCATTCTCCGATGCTTTCTGCCTTTCAAGTGAGCTTCCCAGTTGACCGTTCCGTGCACATCAATTTTACATGTTTCACAACGATAAATCTGAAATAAACATGAATGGTATCAATTATTTTCGTGTAATAAACGAATGACAATCATAGTCTAGCTCACTATTTTGTGTTCATCACTTACTCCTAGTAGTTTTGAGGAATGCAGTAGTAACTGGAAGATACTTTACAAATTTTCAAGAAAAAAATAAGAAAGTGGACATCCTGACTTGGTTCGCCAACTTCCTGTAGCCAAAATCAACTGTGAAGGATTTTTCTTTTTCTGCATTGATTAGCTTGAGAAAAACATCGTCATTAATAACGCTTAGGAAATTGTCGATTCTATTCAATCCATTAGGCACTACGACATCATAAAAATTCTCAGAGGTGTCCAAAAATGCTATATTGGTTGACTGAAACAAAAACTGAAATGGAACTGTTGCTAAAAACAAAGCTGCGAAGGCTTAACTTTGATCGTATGAAGCATGAAAAAAATGAATGTAATGCTAACCTCCGTTAAAGTACTTCCTCCAAGCAAATGCTGTTTAATCCATCGCCGTTGCCTTCGTGAATACTGCCGTGTATGCAATTTCAGAGCTTCACAACCTTCGCTGAACAGTTTATCACCCAATTCCGTGTATCGTTCATCCGGAGTTAGCTGTAGATAATCATGGAATTCCTTTATCGCAATCGATTGAGACACCCCATGAGCTGTGAGGCAATGACGGTACTGTAACAATTTGTTGATGATGAATTAAAGTAAGAGAATAAGTCAGTGTAATTTATCTACTCGAATTTGTAAGGAAAAGTTAGCAGTATAGTGGAATGACATCAGAGTAATGCGGATCATCTGGGGAAGCCAATAGAATAATAATCACAGAGTGATGGCAATTAGGTAGTACTGGCATAATAATATAGATAACAGGATAGTATTAACTTTAGATATATAAAGTGTTATCAAATACAACGAATTAGTACAACGAGCAATTGTCATTGATAGCAGTTCAAGCTCTTAACTAAAACACGATCCTGAGTATACGACAATTCCTGCATCGAACTGAATGCACTTTAAAATCTTCCATAACTTGTGCTTATATCTGAACAATGTTTATCTGAACAATTACACCTCACAATGAAATTTCTTCAGTTTAACAACTTATTTTTGTCCCGTTCTAATTTTTCCTTCATCATTTTCAGTAAATTTCTCAGTTATATTATTTTATCACTCACCTACCTGTTCATAAAAATCTTCAACTTCTCTCCTTAATCCTTTTTCAATCATTTTTGCGACTCTTTCATTAAGCCGTTCTTCCAACAATTCCTTATGAGCATCCAAAATAAATAATAACACATTTCTAAAACGCAGCCTTTCGTCTACTTTTGTCCTTCGATGCTGCTCTTTCAAATACTCACTTTTACGCTGTCCCGTTGCGTAATAAATTTGCAAAGCACGAACAACGCGAAAACGATTGTTCTTATGCACCTAAAGATAGAAAGATTCATAAGTCGAGGAACTTTTACAATTTCACAACATACTTTACAATAACCAGGGAAAGTTACACTTCAAGCATTTAATGAGGATAAGTTATTGTTCGAATGCACATTATAACGCATTTAACGTTCCGCCAAGTTGTGTCGTGCGTTACAGTATGTAAGAAATTTACTCGGTATCCACCACGATAATCAGAACAATTAGTGGTGCCGGAAATGGGAAGGTTAATAGCTTAGTGTGTAAAGAAGAAACCTCTAAAGTTTTGTTAAAAATGTTAACAATAAACAACAAGCAGTATAACATAGCTTACTTGCATCGCAGATTCCAAATCGACATTTTTCAATAATTCGTAAACTTCATCATCTGAGAGATGTTCGAAATCATTCTTAGCATCTATTAAACACATTGATAAAAGTTTTGAGAAACTACTAATAATCCGATAGTCATTTCCGGCAAATAAAACTGGCGGCAGTGAACTCTTAAGTGTATCTTTTATTGGATAAAATCAAAGGCACTGAATCATCACTGAAATCTTAAATTACTAATTCAACATCTACAACAAAAATGTAAGTTCGGACTTTTTGCTAATCATTTGAAATAGCAAATAAATGGAAATCTTCAAAACAATAGCATTATGTATAAAATCTGGAAAATACAAATCTTACTAAAAACTAGTGTAAAAGAAACTTCGTAAAATTGATACCGAATGTGTTAGTTGATATCAAACTATCTTTGAACAAAATCCCTTCAATATAATACCCCGTACCGCCAACAATAACAGGCAGCTTGCCAACACGCCAAAGATCTTCTAATAAAGTCAGTACTCTGTTAGTGAATCTGGAAATAAATATAAGACCAATTCTTAGAAAACTGAAATCAATCTGATAAATTTGTGCTTACTCGTGTACATTATATGTAGAGGTAGAAGGTTCAACAAAGCTCATCATATGATGCTTCACGCCATTCATATCTTCTTGTGACACTTTATTTGTAGCAATATCCAAGCCTAAAAACAGCTCTTCGAAATTTAAATTGTAAACTTAAAAATCCTATTTCTTCCTTAGTGGTCGTCAGTAAATTAATTATTCTTCCCTCACTACTATAATAGCATATATATATAATCTTTGCGGTCGTCATATCGTAAAATACCATTACACAAAGAAGTTCTTCCATGAATCAAAGGCTACAGCAGATGATTTTCCCATCCGCAGGGTCAGAAATTCTTTTTTTTAATAAGGTCTCGATTTCTGTTGCTCCCTTTGCTATAGAATATCGATTTATGATCATCAACATAATTAACTGAAGTATGAGTTAAGATGTTTTGCTAGCACTATAAAAAGCATTTCTCGGACAAAAATGCCATGGATAACATTCATCCTTGATTACTTCCACAAAAATAGATACGGATAAAACATACTCCGTCTTCGCTCTTTATCTATTGACAGCACTTTCTAATTTTCGGAATTTCAAAGTTTCACCAACCCTTATAAATTTGCATTGAATCGGCACTGATTACTTCACCATTAAAGTTCTTCGCCACTGCAATGCCTAAATCACTTTTACCGGATCCTGTACATCCCAAAATGATAATTAGTGGCTTCATACTTGACATTTCCGCCGGAGACAACGTTAATCGGCAATTATTCACTCTACACCACAATTTTTGGAAAATCGATTTGACAGTACGTAAGTGAGAAGTAAGCATCCCTTTTATTACACAATACCTTCTGCGGTTAACGTCAAATCTCTCAGAGTATGATCCCTGCAAGAACGAAAGAAAAAAGAGGATAAAGCACTTCGCCCTGGATCAAAAAGATTGCAGATTTAAATCCGCCTTAAATGAAGAAAAAATGATTTAAGGATGAAGCTTATAGTATTCCTTACACTCGATTTCTGTTTAGTAGCACTTTAAAGAATAGATGCGACTTTTTTTCAAAAATAAATAAGGAAACACGCCACAATTATTACTAAGGAAAAGAGCACTTCACGTACTATGCTTTTTAGCATTCCTTAAAGATATCTGATGCCAAATTCAGCTCAGACAGCAGCACAGATAAGATCACAAAAAATATATTTAAAAAAGTGGTGCGGCATATCAAGAATTTTAAGAAAAAGACTTACACTGCATTAACAGCAATCATTAAAATGAAGTGGTAATAATAACAATGATAACATGACATGAAATACAATGTCAATTATTTTTGAAAATACAGAAGCTAAAAAAAAGGCACAAAAAAGTATATCATACATCTATGGACTACAATATATATTCAACCACTATTTAAAATGATCAGACGGAATGAAACTGCACAACAAATGTACAGGTTAATTAAAACAACGGATACCCGTACAAGGAATGCATCAACTTGATATACACGAAAAACCATGTCAGTTATTTATGGTTGACAAACAGGAGGAAAAAAAGCCAGTAATCTTATTTCCAAGAAAAAAAAAAACTTAAAACAAAACCAGTAATATGTTGTTAACCTAATGACACGTTTTTTTTTTAACAAAAAGTTTTTTTTCTTCACTACAAGATGCCCGACTGCAGTTACTTCATTTCTGAAGGAGCAACTGATTCAAAATCATTTCACATACAAAAAAAAAAAAATCAAATAAAAACAATCAGCTCAAGACTGTAACTGGTGAAGAAACTCATAAGAAAAAAAAAACCAAATTAAAATAAGTTGAAAATTCCTTTCAACGACTGAAACACACACTATAATTCCAGAATACCATTGTACATTCATCGATACACATTACCAAATATCTATGTGACAGAATTTTTATTTTCTTCAGAATCATTCATTAAATATTCTGAGCAGATTTAAATTCATATTGAGTCGTATCATTACATCAAAACCACGTTCTGAAACTCTTAGTTCACAAATTAATAACTTCCAAGCTCTGTGCAGCTGTAAACTCATTAGTTTGGTCTTTACTAACTAGCTATCATTTTTGTCGATTTAACGTTTCGAGTGCCAATGTAGTATAAGAATGCATGATAAACTGTCTCTATCACCATTCTGAGAATGTTAGAATTGTTTGACACAGAAATTTAAAAAAGTGATTGCATAACTTAATTTTTACATGACTCAATTTACCTTTATTTTGCTTTTGTAAAACGTCAACGATAAAAACATGTTGAAAATGAGAGTCGCTGAATACTTCCCACAGCAAAGCATACTTCTCGTCTATTGTTTTCTTGTTATTAATACCAAAATTCTGAAATTTATAGTCCGATTTCAGTCTGGTAACCTACTCTGGAATCAATCCAGACACCACCGGCCTTTTTAATAAGTTAAAACATTTACCACTGTGCGAACAATAACTTCAACTTTCACGGAATTCACAGATAGCAACAATTTTGACAGGAAATTATAGATTTCCCTAGCAAGTTCAGCCACTTCTGGAAATTCCATTTCCCTGGAGAAAGTTTTTACGTAATTGCTTTCTTCATAACTGTTAAGAGAAAGTCACTGAACAGAAGCTAATTATATAAAAATGAATTTTTTGAAAGATTAAATGAATACCTGACAATTGGATTGACGATAAGAACGGGTTCTTCATTCCAACCAGTACCATGCACCATATTTATTATACCCATCTCTACCAAATCAATGTCGCAAAATTCCCATCGCTTATTCAATTCTCCAAACACTTCCTGTATGCATATGTGTACTAGTAACAAATATTTCTTTCAATACAGTAAAAGAGAACAGAGACAAACCTTGAATCCTGACAAAGTAAATTTGCTATCGCTTTCTTGAAAGTAATCATCAACCATCCGTAAATATCTAATCAGTTCTTTCAAGTCACCGACAAAAATTTTTTTCCATTCCTCCATAATTTTTGTTAGATTGTTTCTCCTAGAACAGCAACTTTGAACTATGTAACATAAATTATCGTAGATGTTTGAATTTGAATTTCAAGCTGCATCATGCCATAATTTCGAGACCTTTCAAGTGCGACATCTTTGAAGATTGAATGACGTATAACATAATTAAGAAATTTTTTGAATGCTAACTTACGTATATGAGCATTCCGAAATCGCATTAGCTTCGACATGTTCGTGTAGTACATTATATTTTCTGTCTTCACTAGAAATTATTGGATTAGCTATAGCGTCGCCATTCCCACGATGTTCTATTCCACCATAAAACTCTTTGCTCTAAATTTTCAAGGATACGAAACTTTGATATAAAATGCAAATATTACTCTAAAATGTGATTTAAGCACTTTCAAATACTTTAGCAAGTTGAACAAAAAGAGATATTTGACAGTTCTGCCTTTATTCATAATGTACTAAGTAGTTCGTAGAATACCTCTACGTTTTACTCATACATATTTCTGATATTATAGAAGGCTGTTAGCATGTAATTCAAAAGACCGTCATGAAATCATTGTTACAAAAAGCAATTTCATATCATCCTTACCTTATTGCTATGGAATTCAGTGAGGCTAAGTGACAACGCAATATTTTCTTTCATTTCTTGCTCTTTCGACACGACTTTTTTCACGTTCTCCGCTGAATAAGTTTCTTTTACGCCAACTTGCCAAGAGACTAAAGCAGCAGGAGATGTTTTAGGGCTACCGGATGTTCTTTCACAAACTGATGATGAAATGCTTTCTTCCTGAAAAACAGTTTCTATAAAACAAGAGCTAATGTCCCACAAACATATCACAACAATCTAGATTTCTTCTGTCATCTAGAAACAAACAAGAGACTGAAAAATCTTTTCATGTGCCGTAATCAATTATTTAAATACAGATCTCCACTTATCACCGACTTTATCTCAGCAAAATTATTTTTTGTTCGTTATTTCCATTTAACTATTTCATATCAGACTTTTTTTCATACAATAGCATTTAATTCCTCCATTCTTTTCACTACATTACCACTTTCTAGACTACATGGACTTATAGTTGCTGCATTTTAGTCATTTCTTCTTTCGTACGCCAACTTTTAATTACTTACCACAGCCAAAATAAAACCTTACTAGGCATAGCGATAAAATCCGCAAGTTATAAGAATTTAGCGACGGTTTTTGAAAGTGAAAATTAAATTAACAAAAATTAGTGTGTGAGTAGCTGCAGCTAATATTCCTGTAAACCAAGGACTCGATGAACATGCTTAGTAGTTAATCCAGAATGAATAAATAAAATAGTTTACGAAATTTCTTACTTGAATAGGAAGCGTTGGATGGCGATAACGACAGAGATCATCTTTAACCTCAACATAATCCGTCATTTCGTTGCGCAAGAAATCCTTGAAGCCATGCATTACTGATGATGGCAATATTATCTTGTCGTTCTCACATGACTGTTTCAACAAAACCATTAGCTGAGAAACGCTAACACCGTACTGAAGACATTATTTATATACAGTGGAGTTAACTAGAAAAGGCTAAGATGGTATAACATCACAAAATCTAAAGAAAAAATGTTTAAGTTAAGAAAATAGCCTTTTGTGCAAAATTAGGAAACAGTTTGTTGTGCAGTTTATAGCTGTACCTAACCACTGCCTAGCAAATGTGATGATGTAGAAGATTTCGCATTAAAATAATCGGTTGATGAACTATGGAAGGAGAAAAGTGAAACTTGTATATTCTGCTAACATGCCGAATATGGTGAGATAACAACTGTCTATTACTTCAGTTCTTTCTTACCACGAAACAAAATCCTCACCGCGCACATGGATGAAGTTAAGATATCAATAAGGATATCGCGTATTCGATGAACGATCATATCATTTACGTTTAAAGCATATTGTGAAGCATATTGTCTACTGTTAGTATTATCCGCTATTTCTTGATGTTGTTGGTTTACACCAAATATATAAAAAGCTGGAGGTATCGGTGGATAGAAAGTTGGCGGTGCACCAGTTTGTGGACTGAGATATTGAATGAATGGTTGGATGTATTGGAAGTTCGACCCTTGTGAGTATGTGACATTTTGTGGCCACCTCTGGAGAAAAAAGTATGAAAAATGCGCAAACGTCATACTGTTATGTAATGACCGCAACTTCCATTATTTCCATCATCTGTATAGAAAAAAATAAAAGGAATGAAAACAAGAGCGACAAGTAAATAGGAAGGAAAGTAAAAAATGAAGAAAATAAGAAGAGATCTGAAAATTAATATGCTAATAAGTCAAACATTTGCTTCTCATTAATCTTCATCAAAAACTATATTCAGTATAGTCAGTGTTGATCAAAGCAATATTTATCTTTATCCGTCTGCCGATATCTTCTCTCGCAAACCAAATAACAGTCAAGCATAACATCCCAAAATCAAAATTACATTCCTCCACGTGCTTCCGGTTTACTGCAATGTTGCCTGTCTACAGCCTGAAGCTCTCATTTCATGTATAATATGCAGTTATATATGAAATATCAAAAATAAAGGGAACAAACTTGGGGGTAAATGAAGCGTGGAGAAAAATTGAAACGTGAAGCGCAGTATGGACATTGGACAATAAGTCCAAGCTGAGGTGAACAGTGTTGTGGCTGGGTTGTTGGTCCTGGTAGTACATAAGCAGCATTGTACATTTGCGCCATCTGCAACAGACACAAGAATGACCCCTCAACTGACCGCACCTCTTCACCTCGTCCTGAAGTTGTCCATCACATAGCAAAGTGCATCTCACACTAAACAGTGCACTTCGCCACATGTAAGTCTTCTTCTGAGCCAGTGGTGAACACTTCCTCTCCTACAGGTGGTTGTCTTGGTAAGTTATTGCTTGTGAACGTGGCGTGAATAAGACTAAGTAATGCTGAGAAAGTATTCGTTACATATTGTATATTTCATTTAGTGGTAGATTTATATGAAAAAAGTTGATATAGGTGAAGAGCGCTGTACGAATTAGAGAACTTATTGCGCAAATGGCATGAGACTTCAAATTGAGTTTATTTCAGAGAGGAGAAGAGAAACGCGAGGCAGGAGGAACTGCCGTGTTGGAGTCGAGAATGTCCACCTTCGATATTAGTGATAGTAAGGTTGAGGTAATTGCAGTTGACACCAGAAATGCAAGAAGTTGTAATACTGCTGGGCACACGCAGGTAATTGCTTATAGGCGGTCTAGCTCATTTCGTTATCATCGCTGTTCTTTCTATTATTAGAATTGATGCAACTGTCAGTGTTTGTTGATAACGATTCTGCATTATTTCGTTCAGTGATAAGCATGCTGTACTCATTATTAGTAACTTACCTTGCACATTTTTAGTCATTCCTAACAGTCATATCACTTCTTGTTTGGTGTAAACTAAGCTTTTCCTTTTATTATGAAGTGATTGTACAGAGGTACCTAGTGCAATGGTAATTAATGATCAGTTGTCTATAAGCAACTGCAAAGTTAGTACAAAGTTGAGTTTACCTGTACATTTATGAGCTGAATAAATATGGCAATAGCGAAGTGAAAGTGTTAGAAATTTGCAGAATTTGTGTGACGCTGAAAATGAAGGTGAAATGGAGGATGTTAGATTGGACGAAAGAAGCGTAATATCAACTGCTGATGATTCTTCCAGTAACAGTATGCTAAAGGAAGACGTAGATGATAATGTTGATAATCACAATAGAGGAGAAGTTGCTGATGTCCGAGATGAAGATGATAAGTCTGTGGAAGAGGAGCAGGTTGAGCAGTATTTTGCTTTATTTTACATGTGTTTCATAGAATTACTTCTCGTTATATCATGTTAATATTGATGATTTTTTTTTTCTTAAAAAAGGGAAACGAAATGAAGGATTAAATTAAAAAATTAGAGAAGTCAGAAAATTAGTCTGCATGGAATATATTATTATTATGACTTCAAAGTGTGAGAGAATTCATAACATTTATTCCATAATCGACTATTTCCTGTGCTGGACTTTCAAGAAATTAAACAAATACTGAAATTCACCATTTCTTCTTTTCTCTCCCTCTCTCTCATTCTCTTAATCTTTCATGTAGTATCATTAAATTAGAATATTCGACATGTTATTGACTACATATACATTCATGAAAATTTTCTTCTATTTCTCTCTGTCGTACCATTCTAGATACGCAGCTAATTCCTTTTGCAGTGACCATCTTCTGTCTCTTTATACATGGGCTTCATTTGTAAGCAGTAGAAGCAATAACATACCATGAATATAAACACTGAATGTGACACTAAAAGGTTGCATCGATCTTTATGAAGCTATACTGTTACAATATCTAAGCAATTCAGAGCGGATTTTTCAAAGAAATGAAGATAAAGCTCAACAGAGATTTCAGTGTTCACGAAAAATACCAGAATCAGTTCAATGAGAAAAGCAAAGGCGCAAACATTCCTTCTAAAATTTGTTTTTCAGGCTGTGTCAAGTTTCGAAAAACAAGTTAATTTGATTAAGAGTAAAGTGGAAAATAACACTGTAGTAATTCACTCGGTAGACGAAATGCCCGACGAGACATTTCAAAGATTGCAGCAGGGTCTACATGACAAAACTCTTACACACAAAGAAATTGTTGATTCAGTCTTCAATACGGTCAGTTTAAATATTTTATAAAACAGGAAAAGATATATGACTATATTAGCAGTGGATAAATTCATTTCTTCTTGTTTTTTACAGTCGTGGCGATCTTTTTTTTCTAGCTTGTTGGTGGAACATTTGATATTGAATCAAATTTTATCATCCGGGATTCCAGAAATATTAATCGTCTATTGCACCTGTTGGACAGAGCTCCATCTCACTTGAAGGTTCGCCTTATCATTTCCTTACCAATTCGGTGATATTATTTTCGATAATTTTCATTTTTTATGCAGCTATTGATTTTTTACTTTGTGCTGATTTTTCTATTTTAGAGTAGCGCATAATTTTTTTTTTAGGCAGAAATATGGAGCGTTTTCATTGGTGTTGTCCGGAAAAGTGCACGTAACATGCAAGCCTGCTCAAGGGTTGGCCTTGTCTTAGAGGTTAATTTTGCTGGAACCTTTTCTAAAGTATTTTCTGACAAAATGAATTTTCGAAGAAATTTTAGATTCTTGAACGGTTATCAAATAGCGATGCAGTTGTCTCGGATTTATTAATACAACTTCTTGGAGTGCTCACAACTTACAGTATCACCGTTAAGGAGACCAAAAGATTTCTTCGTGCTTTGAAGGCAGTAAATAGGAAATGGGTATGTTTATGTGTTTTCCTTACTTTTTTTATTGTTGAGTGGTGTCTGAGATATCAAATAATCTGTTAATATCTCTTCTTTACTTTTTTTTTTCTTTTCTTGTAGTTGGTAAATTACAGCGTAAGAACTCGATCAAGCTTTTGGATGTCCTAGGCGAAATGCCAAAACGCGATGGTGCAGATGTTTTCTTTTCGTTTCCTGGTGTGCATAGTGCAGTTAGTTTCTCTGCCTCAATAACTCTGATAAAAAAGTAGCAGAACGGGAATGTTTAGTGCTGAGAAGTATCTGTTTAAGGGTATTGCATTACCTCCGTTGACAAAGTGGCCTTATCAGAATGGCTGGAGTTTTTGTACCTGGTTGAAAATGGACCCTTTAAATAGTGTCAATTTCGAAAAGGAGCGTCCCTACATATACTGGTATGTGTATATTTCATTACTAAAATGTTTTTTGACTGTTGATCAAAACGATTGGGTTTCATCTCTGGTTTTTTTTTTTTTTTTGTTTCATTAATAAAGATTTTCCTTTTTCAGTTTTCGGACCACAAAAGGACTTGGTTACAACTGTTATATTATGGGCAATTGTTTGGTTATCAGTTGCATTAAAGTCGTAGGTAAGGAAACAGCACGGTGTATACGATTTGAATTGACACCTAGAAGGTTCGTTTTTCTTGTTCTGTTACTTATGGACAATTTCTTCTTATAATTGTTATGCCGAGTTTTTGTTTAGGTGGCATCATGTTGCGATCTCACATATTTATTCTCGTTGGTCGAAGAGTGAAATCCAATGTTTCGTGGACGGCCAAATGATTGAGTCTTTCGACGTGCCGTGGTATCCGTTATGCTTTATTTCTTTTCTGATTGTGATCAATTATTGTCACTTTCATGTATTTATCATATTTGAGTAATATCATTTTGAAAATCGTTCTTTTTTAGGTTTATTTCCACAACAGAACATTTTGATAAATGTAGTATTGGGTGTGGCCCCGATGGAGAAGAACCGTTCTGTGGACAGATAGCGGCGCTGTATGTGTTTTCGGAAGCCTTAAGTGCGCAACAAGTTAATGCAATCTTTTGTTTGGGATCGTCGTATCAAAGTTGTTTTCTACATGAAGCCGAGGCTGATTTGTCTGATGATTATAAAAAGGTATAATATTATGAGTCGGTTCTGCGTTGTTATTTTTTCGCGAATGAGTTATATATTTCAGTTTATATTTGATGGAAAGCTCAGTGCTTCCGTTGTGATAGCGTATTCACCGAAGAATTGTGATGGGCAGTTGTGCTTACATTCAGCGTCTAAAACAGGTGCTCCGTACTTTGTGCAGGTTCCACATGCTATTATGAAAGAGGTTCATATTTCTACCAGTTTTCTACCAGTTAACGAATATACCGTTTTTTTCAAAGCAAATGCTATCATATTCAATATTTCCTCGATAGTTTTTTAGGGCGTCGAAGTGGTGAAAACTTATTCAATCCACAATTCTTTACATTCCTTAGGCGGTATACAGATGCTTTTGCCTCTATTTTCGCAATTAGACTTTCCTCAGTATGATGGAAATGTACGGGAAATTGATGTTTGGTAATTTTCAAATTTTATATTGTTTATAAAGTTGCATGGAAGAATTAACTTTTTATATCACATGTAGAACTGTTAAAACTTGTGCAATTAACACAATAAGGAGAAAATAAAAAAAAATGATGATTTAATTGAATTACATGATGATTTAATTGAAGTCATTGCTGATTGAGACTACACATATATGAATTGCTTTTCCGAGTTAGTTATTTGTTCATTCTTATTCTCCTTTCTATATCAGACATCTTCCGATTGTTGTCTCGGAATGTTTGCTTGTTTCTCTTTTTGGTCATTATCTTTTTTCGCTTGCTATATCTGATTGATTCCTACCAATTCCGCAACGTATCATCATCCCATTTCATTTCCCATTTATTTTTCCATTCTACTTATATATATATATATATATATATATATATATATATATATTATTTACTTATATATTCATCATTAACCATCATAATTCTTTTTAAAGAATTTTTTCAAAGACTTTGATTAACAGTTCGAGTTTTTCAAAAAATTAAGTTCTCCAGAATATCTTCTTTGCAAGTTACCAATGGCTTTGCCTTTCACGGATGTGAAGAAATAAGATATTTCATCATTTCCTTCCTCCTTTCAAACATTTTAATTCATCTATGAAAAGAGGAAATTAATGTTCGTGCGTTCAAACCATGCCCGCTTGCATTTTAATGAATCTCATAATCTGACATAAATTTAGTGGGATTATTCCAGTCTTTTTTTTTTGCTTTTGAATAAACCATGCCCGTTTGCATTTTGGTGAACCTCATAATCTGACATAAATTTAGTGGGATTATTCCAGTTTTTTTTTTGCTTTTGAACTTTCATCTTTCTTGATCGGAATAAGTGCTGAACGATTATAAAGATGCTAAACTAGTTTATTCTGAAAAAAAAAATCACTGAGAACTTGTAATCTCAGAAACCGATTAGTTTCTCTTTGGAGGTTACTTCTATCCAACCTTTCTATAGGAACAATATAGTGAGAAAGGTCGATAGTTATACCTGTTTTGTGCTGCTTTACCTTCCATCAAAGTACGTAATCTCCACTGCTACAAGAAGGTATTGTCAACATTAAAAGTGAAGAGTAATAAAAGTGATCATTTATCATTGATTTGTTTTATCTCTCTGCTACAGTACTTTTTTTTAAAGAATGTTTCAAAATCCCAAAAAAAGAAATTTGCAAATATTACGAACATTTCAGCTCGAAATTGCTATCAGCTATATCTCTTCTTCTAAGGACTGCTTCAAATGCCCCCCAACAGCTGTATCATAGCAGAGCATTTCTTGTCATTTCTCAGGCCTTATATGAAGTAAATTTATTTTAAAATTCTTTGGGATTAAAATAACTGACAGCAGTTAGCGTAGTACTAACACTGTGATTATTGTGGAGTATAGTAATAAATGCTGCATTATTTCAGTCATCGCCTTCAAATCTTAGTCAGGATGTACTGGAAATTTTAATTGATATTTCAAAATATCTATTGGCATTCCCTTCGGGAACGCCGCTGCTGAAACATCTTTTCGATTATATTCTTTTCAATCCTGAACTCTGGAGTAGAGCTGATCCTACAGTAAGCATTAGTTTCTGCGCTTGCTATTAGTTTGCTTAAAAAAATTGTAGTGGTTTCCACAACAACAACAACGAAGATAAGGATTTCGGAATTTCTTGCATAAAGTTTAGCTAAACTGGTAGTAAAATTTTCCGTCTTTCTTTGTAATATATTTTATATAAAAAGCGTAACATGAATAATTAATACTTTTGTAGTTGAAATAATTGTTGATTTTCACTATTTGCTTTAGATACAAATTCAATTGTATTACTTTTTGGCAAGCGAATTTTTGACGAGCGCCAATTTTATGCTAATTGTTCAACGTTGTGCCACTGTTGTTGAGGTGCTTCATACTATCAAGCTGTATTATTGGGTTGTTATGCCACATTCACCCTCACTGTACAATGTGATTAGCCGTGAAGGAAGGCTATCTCGGTTAGCATTTATTCAGATTTTATCTTTCTTTTAATTGCGATTCACTCGTAGTCAAATCTCGTCCAAGTCCTTATTTTTGGACAAAAAGGAGGCAATTTTTGGGATAAACAATTAATTGTCTGTGGATATTTGAACAAAAAATTTTAATTAAGAAATCAGTTCACTGGATGAGGTTGATAAAAGTTACTAGTGGTTTGAGAGCATTTTTTTCCTAATGGTTGCATTGTTGATATATATTTAGAAACGAAGTTATAACTATACGCGCGCATATGTTGACTTTCGTCTCTCGGCTAATATGTTTGCCAGATCCCAAGGAAAGCGGTATTATGAATCGAGACGGCGAATTCAATGCATTGTTAAATTTCATCGCCACCGTAAATGAAGCAAGCGTTAAATTTCGATTTTGATGAACAGTTTACCAAAGTAGCTGGTTTTTGTAACAAACACTGTCCATATTTACTAAGGTTTAAGGTGGACAGATCGTTAGCTTTCGTACGAATAAGTATTATAAATATTACGTCGTTTAATGTGAACAGGTATTACGTCATATTATCTTGAATAGTCAAAAAATTGTCTTATGCTATATGGTTTCAAAAATGAAATTTTAAAGGATGATAATCTCTATGATGTGTTGGCTCTTACAACACGGTTACTTTGTGAAAAACCGGCAGCAATGGTACCGGCATTCGATCGAAAGAAGGGCCTTGCAGTTGTGTTCAAATTGATCAATTCTGTCAATGAACTTGTTCGTATACCGGCTTTAAAGATATTTGGTTATTTCTTATGTCGCTCTACGCTCAAGTGAGACTTATTTTTGGACCATTACTTTTAATAATCAAAAAAAAAATGAAAATACTGATGTAGCACCTGTAAGTACTAGATGCATAATATAAATTCATTGAATTTGCCTTTTGGAAGCACTGCTATAGGTGCTAATCACAATTGGTGCTTCTCTTTTAGTCCTTTAACAAATGATAGATTTGCTGATGTTTGCAAATATTTTAGACGAAAGACGGATTCAGTCAGTAGTCTTAATTTATTGTCCCTTGTAACTGATCGGCTGTTGTTGAACGCAACCCATCTCACTTTGGCAACATACAATGTGCTGTTTGAAATACTAACTGAGCAAATGACCCCAACAATAAATTATTTGGCCCATGCATCGATCAGCGATGTAATGAGATTTGAAAATCCTACGATGCTGAAAGTTATTACCAATCTGATAACACAAAGTGAGAATAATTTGGAACTAATGAAGGTAAGTTCTTTGGTAGAATTCTTTGATTTCTTGAGGATCAGAAGTCCTCAACCGTGTTGTGGATTTTTCTTCGTTTTTTAATTTTACAACATTTTCTCGGAAATGAAAACAAAGAGATTATGTTAGCTCTGCCGTATTTTAGGTGAAACGAATTTTTTTGGAAGATTTGCTACGTATGTGTAAAAACTCACGAGATAATCGGCGTACAATTTTGCAAATGAGTGTATGGCAAGAATGGCTTATTTCATTGGCTTATATCTTCCCCAAAAATGAAAATGAAGTAGAAATCAGTGAACTTGTTTATCACATCTTTGCAGAGCTTCTTTTTCACGCTATTTATTTAGAATATGGAGGTTGGAGAGTTTGGGTCGATACCCTTGCTATTGCTCACTCAAAGGTTTAAATTTGAGCATTCGATTTTGAATTTGTAAAATAATAGATGGCAGATGGAAAAGGATGCATTTACGAATGAAATATACATTGGTCAATTAAATCTAAGCAATTAAATTTAATTCTTTATTAATACGTCATTCATATATTGATACTGTTGAATGAGAATAATATGTGGTAATTTGTCTTTCATGGTTGTTTATGAATGTTTATTGCCTCAAGTATAAAAAAGAGTTTTATTTAATTTCAAGATAGATTTATCTGGTATAAATTAAACAGTATTTGTGTTGTACAAAAAATTTACAGCTTCAACAACAAAAAAGTTTGACTGTTCTTAAATTCAGGTATCTTGGGAACGTCACCAGATAAAATTTCATAGAGGCGGTGAACGCGAAACGGACGTTATATTCTATTTAGTTCAAAACCTTGTTTCATCTGTGGCTCGCACAGTAGTAAGTTTATAATTGTTTATTGCTTCAAGTATAAAAAAGAAGTTTTATTTAATTTGAAGCACTTTTTCAAGGATGGACTTGTGGATGAAGTAGAAAGAAAAGATGAATCGAAAATACCGGCTGATCAGCTGAGTTCCATCTACCGTACCCCGGAGTTTTGTTGGTCGGATGTTCACTTGAGATTGCTTGACGATCTACTTGTTTCAATCGAAAATACTGTAGAAGAGTGGAAGAAGTATGAGTTTTGAATAAAATATTTTCATTACATATTAGAATGTGGTGTTTTTGGAAAACTTGAAATACTTCTAGGGGCACAGCAACAATACTGGATGTTGTGAATAGCAATGAAAATAGCATATTTGTTGCTAATTGCGTTCACGTTTTATCCCAGCTGATTGATTTGCTGGTGATGGCATGTGGTGGTCTCCTTCCTCTTTTGGCTGCTGCTACATCTCCTAATGTAAGTTACAATGGTTGAACTGTCAAAATTAAATTGCTAGTATTAGGACGTTGTTAAAGGAAAAAATCTCTCTTAGAGCGAACTGGAAATAATGGATTCGACAAATCAAACATTGGCTATAGGCAATGCCGCTCGTTTGCTCGCACGTTTTGTTGTTCTGGCTGATGTTTTTGTCTTTGCATCCGGAATAAGTTTCAGTGATCTTGAACAGGAGAAGAATATGCCCAACGGTGGCATATTACGACAAACATTACGGCTAGGTAAAGTTGTACTTCAATTTGAGCCACATAGAATACACTTATCAGCGTTTATCGTAGAAGCAGCAGTGAAAAGCAGTCATTTATAGTGTCAACGGTAGCTGTACGGAATATACTTGCCAGTCGTATAAAAACTTCCTTTGGCAAAATGTTGTACATGGATGCTAAACAAGTAACACGTGCTCAACAGATCGCTGAATTTGTTTCGGACGCGCTGGATGTGGTGAGTATTTTATTATAAACTTTTTTTATTGTAAAAATTTATCCTTTTTTTTTTTTGAAGGGAAACAAAGAAGGAATTTTGGACCCGGAACATTTGGTGCAGGAAGTTGATTTACAACGGTTGAGAGGAGTAATCTATCGAGATATGGTAGGTTCCTTTTCTGTTGCTTTTATTTTGATTACTTAACCATATTTTGCGAATTTTGCGAAACATATAACTGTGGTCATCCGTATAGGTTATATATTTTATAAATGTGACTGTTATATATTTTATAGAGTAAATATGTTACTTAAAAAATGTTGAATAAGATTTTGATCATGAATCTTACGAAAGTCAAATTTTGAATTCCGTAATTTTGCAGTGAATATTAGAGCTACAAAAATATTGTTTAGGAAGAGAACCGACAGGCGCAATTTCTGGCTCTTGCAGTTACGTACTTATTATCAGTACTGATGGTTTCTCGATACAGAGATATTTTAGAGCCACCATCTATTCCTAGTCCTTTTTTCGATACAACTATAACTGGCGGTACAAACAAAGGTATGAATTATTTTCTAGCTCTACAGTATTATTTCGGAAAGAAAAAGTATATTTTATTTCTTATCGATGCTATCTTGCAGATTGTGGTAATAGTTTGAGACAAGTTGACGAGGAATCATGTACTGAAGAAAACGGAGAGCTGTCTAATCATGAAAATAATACTGTGGATAAGAATGTTTTCCTCAGAGAACAATCATCAATATTACTAGAGGAAAACAAGGAAAAAGAATTGCAGAGTAATATCTATCGGCAGGATCACTTGGATACATTTAATGTTTGTATTTTAAGAATATTAAGTTATTTCTCCTTGCATTCAAGATATCTCCGAGATTTAGTTATGCATGAGAAGGTTTACAAATTTCAACATAGTGAACACTTTAGGATAGCAGTCTTGCTAATCGTGAATTAGAAACGGGTGAGCGACGAGCTTACCTCACAACCAAGTTACAAAAAGCCTTGGAAACAACTGCTCCACTGTTGCGTGAAATTCTTACCGATTTTCGTTCATATCTTCAGAAAACACTGTTAGGAACTCACGGTCAAGAAATTATGAATGATAGCAAAGGTAAACTTCTAGAATTGTCTTTTCTTGTCTTTGAAGTGACCGGAATATATTTAACTGGAATCGTTGTCATGAATTTAGTGATGGAAACAATGAAGAATCAGGCAAGATCAGTAATTGAACTGGTCATGCTATTATGTTCACAAGAATGGCAGACATCTTTACAGAAGCATGCTGGACTGGCTTTCATTGAACTTGTAAACGAAGGCAAGTTTAACTCTCAAATTCGTTCAACTTTATCTATTAGCAAAAATCTCTTATTTACCAGTTATAGCATCCGATGATTCATTCTTGAATGGTAGCTAGTGAGACTTACAATGTAGCTATCTGTCAGATGAATATATTCGCTTATTAAGTATTCTTTTCTATTATGCAAATACTGCTATGTGCATAACGGTTGAATTTTTATGCAATCGTTTGTACTCTTTTCTTTCCGATTTTACACTGAATACATGATATATTCAATAAAAATCCAACATTTCTTCCATACTTTTTTAATCGCCAATTTCATTTCTTTTCATTTCATTCCGAACTGCCGTTTTGTCTTCCAATCTAGCGCATCTTCAGGTCGTTTAATGGCACATGCAACACGAGACCATATCCTACGCGTTGCTAATGAAGCTGATTTCATACTGAATCGTCTACGAGCTGAAGACATCAGCAAACATGCTCAATTTGAGGTGAGTAACCTGTCAAAGCACGATTTTTATCATGCATTACTGAATGCTGGTATCTCATTGAGTCAAGTAATTTTGCAGAGTGATGCAGCTGAACAGATGCATCGACGTCGAAAAGAGGAACAAGTAAACGACCATTTGGTTACGGCTAATCGACGACGAGATCTGCTTGTATCAGCACGCTTGTTGGAACGATTAACGTCATTGTTATCGTATCCGGGCGGTGCATGGAATGATCCATGCCAACATTTGTAAGTGTCTTGTTTGGTATCGTTAACCTGATATATTCACAAACGCTATAACCTGTTCGTCTTGAATGAATAGTTATAGTATTTATTTCTAGCGAAACTTTCTGGAAGCTGGATGTTTGGGAAGACGATTCGAGGCGACGTAAACGTTTCGTACTGAATCCTTATGGCTGCCATCATTCAGCAGCTTGTCTCAAAGCTGTATTAGAAAGCAAATCATCTGATAAAGAGGTACTTCAGTTTTTATATTAAAGCTTACGAAAACATCCCTGATAGTGTTCATATGACATATGTGTTAAGGCTGTACAGCCTTTTTTTTTTTTGAGACTGGTAGAAAATGAGATTTTCATTTTAAATTGATTTGGATATAAAAACCAGCATAAATACAGAGTCTTCAGAGCTTATTATAAATTTCAGGTTGATAAAGCTCGTGAAGATTTGTTACGCGATTTGGTAGCACAACGTCTGGTTTCTTTAGGATCGCTAAAACCTGGTTCTACTTTGGGTGAGCTTGTTGATGAAACTGATTTCGAAAAATGGGCCACTGAACCTGACGTTGCAATCGATTTGCAAAGAGGTAGGAGATTTCGAATTACATATATTATTGTTAAATGAATAGTTGGTATTTAGCTGAATTTCACTGCTTATTGAGTAAAGCTAAAACGAGGAAAGAAGGTAAATAAGTAATCTTTACTCAGTTGGAAGCTTTGCTATTTTACTGCTTTATTCAACTGATTTTGAATGGTAAATTTTTGTTTATGCGATATTCCTTTAAAATTTTCCAAGGATGCAAGGATAGGAGTTTCATCATATATATAATCTCAAGAAATGAATGTATTTCGCCTAGAAATCCCTCTGATATGATATAGTGTGCAGTATTTGAGACCTCGCATGTGGATTAATGTTTCCTTATCTTATATTGGCAGTAAATCGATGTAAAAGTATTTAGCTCTGATGGATTGGTCTAATGCAACTGGTCTTAGTGAAAGGGATTATGGAAAAGCAGGAATTAGGGTATTAGAGAGAAGAGTGTGTCAGTATAAGTTTCAAAACTGAAATGAATTTTTTCTTCTATATCTACTAGGAAAACAATGTGCAAATTGACATAATCCTCCTTCTGGAACATGTGATTATCTTTTCGCGCTACTATTTTAAAACCATCTGCTTTTCGTCATGCAGACACAGCGGTACCTTATCTTATTTGACAATATGACATTGTATCAAATACATCACATCTCGGTTACTAAATGATACGTCTTGTTGGTCTTCGTACCTTGCTTTTATCTGAGGCGATATATTTGTACTATTATTTTAGACAAAATAAATAATAAGAAGGTTCGACTGAAAGAGTTGGCTTTACTCTTGATTAAGAAAGGGCTGTCTTTTATTCCTCAACATCCGGATTCTTGATTTTCTGGGGTTTTAATAACCTAATTTCGTATTAATTTTCGAATTATTTCCATTTCTGTGAGGTAATTTAGTAAAAATACCAAAAATTCTACTTAGTAAAATATTTCAAAATTTTATACAGCTTTTATTAAATTGATTTATTTCTTGTGGACAGATGAAGTTTCTGCTTCTATGCCAAATTGTTAGCATCTCTTTTTAAATATATCGACTTTTGATAATTGAACTGTTAAAAGTACTGAAGGAAACGAAATTAGGTCCTTATGTGACAGTACCTAAATCACTTGAGTATTCATCAAATCTCTTTATGACATGGAAGTTTTCAAATTAGTATTCATGTTCATCTTTTTCGAACAAAGCCCTATTCAGCAGTCATCTGTTTCATCATTTGTCAAGAGCACTTGAAACATACTGCCTGCGGTATGTTGATGACAGTATTGCTGTTTGCTTAATTATGCAGTTTACCGGAAAAGTGCTTTTGACTTGTGCTGCTTTTTGTGATAGTTGTCCTTCTAATTTTGAAATTATGATAATTGGGGAAGAAAAATGAATCGATATGACCAAAGACCAAAAATGGTAACGTATAATGGCTGCTAACAGCTAACTGAGAATTAATCAAGCTGCTGCAAAAGTCAAAAAGTTTTCTTCACTTTATTTATGATATTGTTTGCATGACATCGTCTGTGATATGAAATAATTTGAAATGGGGAGCTTTTCAGAGAAAACGACTTACGGAACTGCAGCAAAGTTGATTGCACCAGGCATTGTTGTACCGGGAACCCTTTCCATAACGAATTATGAACTGTTTTTTGATGCTGATGAAGATGATCCACTGTACAAGGAACAAGATCCCAAGGTTACCTCGCTTTTGCTAAATTTTTTTTTTTTTTTTTAACTTAAACAGTTTTATAACTGTCTATTAACAGAATCCGTGTAGTTAAGGATCACTAATTAATAAGGTTAACCAAGTTAATTCGATTGAGAATTTTTGTTTTTAATCTCTTACTTTCTGTATTAATCCAAGCTGTTCTAATCTATGCTTTCGGCAAAGAAGTTAAATATA
Organism: Wuchereria bancrofti; assembly: GCA_005281725.1. NCBI lineage: Eukaryota > Metazoa > Nematoda > Chromadorea > Rhabditida > Onchocercidae > Wuchereria > Wuchereria bancrofti. The sequence continues at coordinate 1,543,121 of SSBO01000002.1, read as the reverse complement.
CAATAAATCCAGTGTTTATATTATCTATAAATCAAAATTTTTGCTATATATATAGTAAACATGAGGCAAAATTTGTAGTAAGTATACATTTCTCTTACTGTAATGGCAAAGCTGATGATAGAAGACGTACGACATTGAAAATATGATGAGAACTACCTTCTCTGGTTCAAGAAATAATTTTAATGGTGAGACAGTGGACATTAAGCAATCATCATCGGTTCATTTCAGTTGAGCAGTATGATCACAGCAACATTTAACTACAAATAAACTTATCTGCAGCTACAATATTCAAATGAAATACTATAAAAATATGCACACATGCACAAACACGTACAACAATTTTGTTTTGAGCATTAAGAATTCAGTGAAACATTCGGATGATGTCTGTTTGTAGTTGAGCACATTTACAGGAGTTCAGGAGCAATAGTGGGTTTTCTTTAGATCCCGTCCAAATTTCATTCAAGGTTTTTGTAAAATTTTTGACATTATTTGCATCTTTCTTAACAGAAGAAAAATAGGAACATTAATAGTTGTTGGAAATTCGTTAGTTGGAAATCCTGAAAATTCTAATTGGGAATTCTTTCCAAATTTTGGAGAAGCGAAGGGAAGTTAGGGATTTGCCAAGATTATAAGGATTCGAGAGCGCGTACATTGAGGATCAGTTGTCGAACAAGATTCCAAGTAATCTTTGCACTCTGATCGAGAAGATGTGCTGGCTCTCCCTTGAGAAGGTCCAACTGGGGCAAGAAATAATGCGGACATTTTCGGCATTGTAAACAGGATACCAGTTGTAATAGCACACCTGAAGTAAACAAGTCCGGACGATCAATAATGTCTCTAATGCTAGATTTATGAATGCTTCTGGACTTTATTTTCAAATTCTTCCCTTTGATTCGATTTTTAGATAATTGTCCCGTATAAAAATAATAGTAAAAATCAATATTGGTTTAAAGAGAATAAATTAAAGCGTATCCAAAATTGAATATTTACTTCTAACCCAGAATAAGAATAATTCTTCTATTGTCTTCTAAAAGAGGAATTACGTTGACAGTTCATTACAGTTGTAATAACTTCACTGCTTGTGAAATGATTTTTTTTTTTTCATAGTTTGTGCTTCTCATTAGGACTTCTATTTACTAATCTTTATACATCAAAATATTATTGACCTCGAGTTTTGATACAGTACTGTGTTGATGACTGAACTTTCTTGAGAGAGGGAGAAAGGAATGCTTTTTATAGATATTGTCGTTTCAGTGTGTAGTGGTCGTAGAGATGAACCCTTTGAGATCATTTTATATTTTAGATTAATGAGAGCCGATAGTCCAGTGAATTTGACGACTTGATGAAAGTTTTTCTCTTATGAATTAAATAGGGCAAAGAGGAAATGGTAGTCTATTTCAACGGTGATTATCTTTCAAGACATAGTAGTAGTGAACCTGAACTTGAGAAGCTTAATTTCGATAAAATGTGTATAAATACCAATGACTCGATCACCGATGAATCGTTCCTCCCACTCATATTCATTGTAATGCTTCTCACATTCGAATAACAGCAGCGTTTTTAAGATGTAATTAGTAATCGGTGATTGCGGGAAATCGAGATGCGTGTCGCGTAGACATTTCAAAATTGAAAATGATTTACGTCTGCTGCCGTGTTGCAGTAGTGTGTTCTCGGCATGGTGTAAACTCATCGCCCATGCGTCACCTTCCATCGAACTGGCCTGTAATTAATCACCGGAACGGACTCACTCACTCAACTAATTAACTTCTTTCTCTTCGTGATCATCCGTGTCGAACATTACAAATTATTTTCCATTCGTCAGGTAATATATCAAGAAGTTAATGAAATCTCATTGTTGTTATCATCAATAGGAACATATTTTAGAGGAACAGTAAGGATTGCTTCGAGTCTTCTTATTTTTCTCCTTTCCCAAAATTTAAATTGAAATTAGCTTATATTCTTCTGATAGATAGTCAGACCAAATTTGGCTGTATGTTGTTCCACCTGATTCACAAATCACTAGCTAAATTATAAATGGCTCATTTCTTTTCTTATGCTGGCAATATCTTAAAGTTCTTAAACCATCATCCACTGATGAGACAGACTATCATCTATCACTTACCATTTGTCACTGAGAAATGCAGACTATTTCAAGTTAAAACGTGCTGGAACTCTCTGTGCTATTACCCTGTTTAATGAGACTTGAAGAATCGGAGGATGCTTGACGGAACGGATGGGGACTATCCTAGTTACATACCGTCTTGCGGGATAGCTTTTTTTTTAAAGAAGGTACCTATCTACCCATTTGCGCAAAATCAATGAGACGGGAGTGGCAGGCATTACAAGGTGCTATAAATAATGTATTACGGTAGTGCATGAAGTGGAATGTGCTCCGCCCGGAGAGTTAATCGAATTAGTGAAATGTCCTGCCACTTTTGAAAGGACATATTCATGGTTTAATCGTCGACACACATACATGCAAACATTTAGATGGATGTTTGACTTTAATCGATTCCTTTTTTAAAAATTTCCTACAAAAGGAAGCATGGAAATTTCCTGGAATTTGTGTCTATAGTGGACTGACGGGTTGAGGTGGATTACGTCATATGATGCTAATGTTTACTTCTAATCTTAAAACGTCAGAAACAAGATTGCTTGTTACATTTGGCTGGTTTTAAGTTCACGCTAGGAATATTTCTGCATTTTCATATCAGTGTCCTTTTCTTCTTTCTTTCCGGTTCTCGGACAATATTATTGGTATGAAATAACACTGCAAAGTTGTCTTGAGGAAACAGAAAAGTTCTGTTAGAAAGCAGTTACCGAAACAGACCTGTTTATTAGGTTGATTCTGAGCGGCATTAGTTTCCTTGCTGAACAAATCGAAACCTTCACTTTTTACTTCATTAGCAATAGATGGATTTGGCCAGGGAATATTGCTTCGAGGCCAATGACTAGCACTTCGAGGCCAAATTCCATTGCATCGAAATGCACAAGTTATCTGGACAATGTAATCATCGTGTATCCTCAGTTTAACGTCAGTAGTATCAGGTACCATTTTGCAAATGTCACGATATTGTGACTTCTCTACGCTTTGTCCTACTAAGGTGTGGAAACGACTTCGGATTTTCCTCGCTGACAGGTAGCCGCTGGCGGTAATAAATTCCACCCATAATGACATTGATCGTTTTCTACCATCACTTAATTTTAGTACTGCACATCCTTGAATAGAGCCATCATCGACGAAATTGAAAACTCCCATTTGATTGAGGTATAGGATTACTTCATATTCGCACGGTGAATGAACTATAATCTGAAATCGTGATTGTCAGCATCAAAAGAGAGCGGTATTCCGAAAAACCTTTACAGCAAAAGGATTCAAGTGATAAGCAAGAGTGTGGTTGACAATTAGTTTCTTGTTCATATAGTTGCTTACGTAAAATTAGTTATGTAAGGGAACTCTCATTACTGTCCAACTAATTTTAGATTTTAAAGAATCGTACAAGAATCAAATGAGACTTTCCAGCTACTTCTAGATACTGCATTAGTTAGAGTAGAACTATATTGTCCTTCGAAAGGAACAAGTGTCCTTCAATTTGCAACTTATGTCAAATAGGATTTATCAAGGATGTTATCAAGAGCTCATTTTTTCAAGATGATGGTGATGATACGACAGTAGATTATCAATCTATCAAATTGACACATGAAGATAATATCTGATGGATTGTCACTCTGCTTCCTTATGTCGTTTTTAGTATTTTGATTGAAAAGCTGAATGTAACTTTCTTATATAAAAGGGGGAAAAGAAGGATCACATTGAATTGATGGAAATGTTAATAAATGGAAGTGAAGAATTTGTTATGCTGTGTGATTAGAATAAAAGTAAAATGATCCTCCATCATATCCTCCTCGTATGATCTGAAATGCGAAACTGAATGCTTGCTGTTCGTTTCTTTGTGATATACTGGGATGGTACACCTTTGAATTAAATGCATTGATACGGCACGGCCTGCGATGATTTGGAATTGCTTACCCCTTCATATCGACCATTATTTTCAATGAGTGTAGAAATGAATCGAGGTTCCTGTGCCTCAACTTCTTTAAGGATTTCCTGCACAATCTTAGCGATCATATAGATTGCCTTGTGTACATGACTTTTTCGAGTGGCTACCCTTTCGTTGAAATAATGCGATACTTGGTAGGAAGTAACGGCAGCATTCTGGCCTAACATCCTTGCCTGTTTGGTTGCTATGCAAATTGTCGTAGAGTCCAAAAATCATCGCATATCTAAAAAAGAAAAATTGAATAGGTGGTATACATATATATGGTAAGAACTCTGTTAACATATAGCAGTTTCTTCTCAGATAATGGGAGATGACAGTGGTAATGATATGTTGAAAGTTGATTGCTGCTACTGCTACTACTACTACTACTACTACTACTACTACTACTACTACTACTACTACTACTACTACTACTAGTGCTGCTGTTGCTGCTATTGCTGTTGTTTCCTAGTCTTTTGTCAGCCGCAGTAACAGTCATTGGGGATTTGTTCTATTTTTTGAAATTTAAAAGAAATGAAGAGTTGATGTCTTTCTTCACTTCTTCAAGCTGAAACTTTTTTGAAAGCGGAACGAACTGCATACTGCACACATACACACACACACACACATACACACGCATATTCACATAACATAGACGACTATTATGAGTCAGTCAAGAAATCAAACATAATTGCCTCCGCCAGGACCACCATCATCATTACCGCCATTTGCACGAGAACAGATTCCGCCCGCATTTTGTGGAGTCCGTGAAGGGTAATGGTGAGCGCATGTCGCATCATCGATGTATATGTATAAACCGAACTCCGCCCTCTCAGCTATCTACCTGTTAAATAATAGATGGCATCCTCCCTCCAACCTCCTCTCCCTTCGTTCTTTCTCTCCTGCAAGGTATCAGCAGTGACCGACCGACCAACCGTATCCCTGAGTAGAGCTTACTACTCTCTCCCTGCACTGCCCTCTTTCCCTCTCCCTTTACAGCTTTAATATACTTGTGTAATAATAGCTAGCTTATACACAATGCATAAGTAGTAGTATCATCACAGTTTGTAAAGCGTGGGATATCAGGTGGACGGGGAAATTGTCAAACTGATATGTTAAATGAACCGAGGAATAGAGCAGTCTTAGGAAGGATACTTTTGCGCATATCTAATATCACTCTTTTTTGTAAATCTGTATCATCTAGGTCAGGAAATCGCTTTTCCTACTTAAATTTCAGGATTAATCTCTTCCCTTTATCTCTCTTCCTTTTCTAAGCTATAAAAAATCCATCATCATTTATGTAAGGGTAATTTATTCAGGACACTCCTTAAATGATGTTGTAATAATCAAAATACGTTTAGGCGGTATGTGACTTCGTTAATTTGTTCTTTTTGGGAGATTATGAGTAGTTCATTCAAGAGAGCATCGAGCACTCCTTCCAATCTTTCCTTCGGTAGCTCGGAATGTCTTCCTGCGGTGAATATCTTTCTCCAGCATTGTGCTAAATACTAAATGATTGAAGTAAAATGGCATCATGCATTACTGATGTCACGTGAAATTATTTGTCACAAAAGTTATAACATTCAAGTTAAGCATTCTGTCTGTCTCCGGTCGACCTTTACAAATTCATGATGACACTAAGAAGAAGCTACCAACCAACCTACGTTAGCAGGTTGTCTAAAATCTGCGAGGATAGATGGAGCGAATAATAGTTCTGTTGTTTCCGGATAATATCGCTGTGTCCGTTAACAATATACGTTAGTCTGTCATGACCTCTGACTTTTAACAGTAATTTCTCACTCATTGGTATCTATTTCGATACTGTATTGGTGTCATTCATGTCATTTTATTGATAATTAATCCTTCACGTACAGCTAGGTTTACATTCACTATCCGGTCACTTTCATGATCTTATTTTCGTCTTAATTTTGTGGAAATCCATTTTATATTCATTTATGATGCTATGCATGGTTACTTTCAGTCGCAGTTAGTCATCGGTACATGGCTCTAATTAAATAAGAAACAATTGCTGTGAAGTGTCATCTTATAACATCGAATATTACAAATACAAATTCCTAACTGTTTTTTTTTTTGCTGTCTGCACCTTTATGAGCCAGAGTTACTCGACTAGGATAATACAGTTCAACGGACTACTTTGCTCGACAGTTCTCCTTTACTCTTCACTTAGTTTGATAAATCTTGTAACACTTATATTCCCAAGTTTTGCAAATTTCAATTAAAAGAAACGGCAAAAAAAATCTCACTGGACAGTAGCCTATCAGTTATTAGTAACATTCCCCCCCTTTTTTTTTTAAAACTTCCAGAATGCTTGGTTTGTTTAGGTACCTTGTGGAATGAAATTTCCATTGAAATAAGAAAATAAGTATTTTGTGGTGCACTACGTTGATGTATGACTTAGCAAGTGCTTCTGAATTTTAGTGTAATATTTGCAAAAACTTTTCTTTCGTTTTATTACTGCCAGGTGAAATGAAGAGAGCAGGCAGGAAGCGCATTTTATCTATTAATTGTGCGTTCTGTGCTAAAATCGGTGATTATCACACAAATGTGAGTGTAATGAGACTTTGCGGTATCTCTCTGAAGCGACTACTCTCTTTCCGGTCTTTTGCTTCTGTTTTAAAATGAAGCTGAAAATTGAAAACAATGGGTCATTTATTTTCGTCCTTTGCAGTAGATAAACTTTTCCATCATCAGTTGAACGTTAACTTCTCCAACTAATTATTAAAAAAGTTTTCAAGGGAAAATAACGGTCTTTCCACTTTCAATTTAAAGCTAATAATAATTTATTGTGTAAGGGATGGAGTACCACTTTCAATATTAGTTGCATGTCTCACTTCATCACGTAAATTTGTGGTGTGTTGAAGCGTAGAAATGAGGGGTAGATAGAAATGTGAGGGCAGTTTATTTCGAGAAACACTGTGTTTACATTAAGAGAGAGATTAGCTAACTTCAAGAGCAAAGTGAAGTAAGTTTTGGGCGCGGCCCAATAGACTGACTTGGCATTAGTCTATTATGAATGTTTCATTTCCCAAATCTGATGGACATTTGGCGACTTTGGTAAAAGTGAAGCTGTAAGGAGGGCAGCGCGAGTGGCCGCACTGATTTAATGCACTCCGAAATGGCATAATTACTGAACTGAGTTCTGGTCTGACTGGGAGAGTACATCTTGTGCTTTGTGAGTCATCTGATACTATATGTAGTATCAGATGGCTCGCTGACCCGTGCGTCAGTAATTTCCTGTTCATTGGTCATGTTCATCGGGCCATGAACAGGAATTGATATGATAATTGCTGCAGGTGACGGACGGAATGAGAAGGGTTCGCCTGCCCTGGACACTAGTCTGCGACTCACAGGGACACACATGACATCTGATCCTGCTCATTCCCCCTCTAGTTCAGAAGTGCAGGGAGGGAGAGCGGTGTCGTCGGAATGAATTATTCAGATATAATTGCTGAATGCTTCGTATGCAATCTGTTTCTGCCCTTTTCTCCTCGCGTGAGCCACTTATTGGCTTGCAGGGAGGATTGCACTCCGTTCAGTCAGTCGATTAGTCTGAATGTGTGAAAGTAATGAAATGAATGAAAGTGAGTTGGATGGATGGATGGATGGATGGATGGATGAAGTTAAAGTGTAAATGATTGCTGATTCAATTGTTATGTTCAGGTGATAGTAAAGACTGTCATCAAATTGAGTTTGTTTACTTTATTCTACCTTACGGCAACAGCAGCAGTAGCACTCACTCATTTCGTTAATTAAATGAGACCGCTTGCAGCTACTGTTGCAAATAACTAACTAACTAACTAATTATGAACTGAGAGTGAAGTGAGGTGAGCAATGGACAACAGTTAAGTTGCCTTGCGGTAAATAACTTTCTCCATTGTTGTCGTCTCTGCTGCATCCATTAACGAAATTCACTTACCGTAGCAGTGTAGTATCAAGCATTGTCTACTCAATAAACTTCCGCTCGAATGTCGGGACGGGAATTCCCACTGAGCATTCATTACTATTTCATCCTTTCTCTCCCTTTTACCGTAATCTAGATATCCTATCTGTATGTATGTATGTATGTGTATGTGTGTGTATGTGTGTGTGTGTGTGTGTGTTTGCATATACACATAACTGCTGGAAGTTTGTCACTCATCAGACCCGCCCATTTATATTTTATGCTTTATTAGTGATTGTGTGTACTTAATTTGCTTTAAACTTTGAAGGAATAAGTTAAATGGATGTGAGTAGAAATAGAATGAATTCAATGTTAGTATGTAAATGGTATTAGAACTAGAGGTTAGAGGTTAAGGGTTAAAATTGAGGATGAAAAAGATGATTGCTATCTTCAACGGTATCCCTTCGTTACATTCCTTCCCATTAAACAATCAGCGAATGAATTGTTGGCTTATCAAACTTCCAACCCATGAAAATCGTTCTTTATTGAACCAATTTCATCGTGCCCTTAATTTGATGGGTCTAATTTTTCTTTTTCTTCCTCTCCTGACAACAGCGACCGAATCAGTAATGATCAAATGCATCTTCAGTCTTTCAGATTTAATCATATCTTTTTCTTGTCTACAAATGTCATTGATTTATAGATTTTATTGTATTGCGATAATTTGCATGGACGATGGCATTTTCACGAGATCCGCGCTATTTTTTTGCGTCGTTACTTACTCAAAAATATCGCACTGGAATTGTTTCTCGCTTCAAGAAGTAAGTTACAGTGTCTTGATATTACTTAGTACTTCCAACTAAAGTGTTACGGTAAACTACTTACTTGATTTTTTGCCAATTTGTCTTTCTTTTAGCCGCTATTATGTTCGCATTTATGGATGAAAATACAGTGCGAAAAGTGGTGGACTGTTTACCTCGGGTCGGTGTGGGTGCCAAATATGGTTTACCGCAAAGTCGCAAAACAAGTCTGATGACTCCGCGGCAACTTTTCAAACACTCCGATATGCCACAGAAATGGCAGCGACGAGAAATTTCCAATTTTGATTATTTGATGTTCCTGAACACCGTTGCTGGTCGAACCTATAACGATTTGAATCAGTATCCAATTTTCCCATGGGTTTTGGCAAATTATACATCACCAACGCTGGATCTCAACATTGCATCCAATTTCCGAGATTTGTCGAAGGTGATTTTCCATTTTGTCGTTCATATCCAGTCCAGATATTTGAAATCTGATTTGATGAAATCACAACTAATTCTCAGTTAGAGAAGGCATGTACTAACTGATAGGTGGCAGTCAGTGTCAGATATTCTGCATAAGCAAACTATTGTCCATCAACTTGCACGATATGAGATTGTGAAGATGATACAAGGAAGTGTTTATTTCATGGATACTGATTAAGAAGACTCGGAAATAATACCGTAGAATGTGTGACGCTGAATAGAGTTGTCGCGTGCGTGACGCTTGATTGATGTTTAATAGAATATGTATTGTGGGTGCAATGACTGCATGATGAGTTGCATGTTGCAACTTGAAAGCATTTCACGTGCCTCACTGGTTCTATGTCGTTTCATTATATTTAATTCATCATCACCCATGGCTTTTTGGACTCGTTCTAATTCTCATTTTCCTTTCATTTACTTGAAAAGGGCTTCCAAATTATGGATTTCTCAGAAGCGGACGAGAAATTTTTTCTCAACTTCTTTAATCTGAATATGCTGAAATGGTGCTTTCCGTATGTTTCACCTTTCTCTTTTACTTTTTAATCCAGAGTTTATCAAAGTAATTTTTGAACTAGAAAAAGAACTCAAATTGTAGTTTAAAGTTTCCTAGAATTTCTCCGACAAAAATATCATAATTGCAGCCAATTGGGGCGCTGAGCGAAAATCGGCGTAAATTCTTCCAAGATCGCTACAGTTCATGGGAGCACGAAACTATCCCTCCTTTTCATTACGGAACACATTATTCGACGCAGGCATTCACTCTCAATTGGTTACTCAGAGTTGTATGTTTTACTTTTATACTGCTGAGCCAAATTATCGGCGTAAATGTCTACGACTTATTGGAAATATTTGACTCTATCTTGTTCCACAAAAATGGACTGAGACTGTAAGAATGCTATGGAATTGAGTAACTAGAGTTAGTTAGGTGACTAGAGTGGAACAGTGAAGCGGAAATTGAATGTTGGCTACTCATCACGACTGTTTTCATATAATTTTATACTTCTACAGTTTTCTAAAGTTCACAAAAATTTTCAGGAGCCATTTACGACAATATTCTTGCATATGCAAAGCGGTAAATTCGATCATTCGAACCGTCTCTTTCATAGCATAGCCGAAGCTTGGGAAAGTTGTCAGCGTGACTCACATGATGTCAAGGTGTGTGTGCCATCCAAACTCTGCCAAGTTTTCTTAATTTTTCCTATTTAATTCTTCCATGAAATGCTTTTAAACATTGCATTACGATGAGGAAATGATAACGGTACTGTTAAATAAAACACAAAATAGTAGAAGATCGATCGAGTCTCGCATAAAACCGAGTTGGCATGTGTCTTATCAAAGTTGTTGCAAAGGGAATTATCATAGAATTTCGCTCACCGCATACCTTTCCATATTTCAATGTTAACTGCACTAATTCATTGCGTTTATCCAGTTCATTTGTGGAGAATCTTTAAACTTTTGTAATTATAGGAATTAATACCGGAACTGTATTACATGCCAGAAATGTTGCTAAATACGAATGGATATGACTTAGGTAAACGTGATGATGGATCTGCAGTTGGTGACATCGTATTACCAGCATGGGCAAAAAGCGCCGAGCATTTTATTGCGTTGCATCGACAAGCACTTGAATCGGATCTTGTCTCATGTCAAATGAATCAGTGGATCGATCTTATTTTTGGTTACAAGCAAAAAGGGCCCGAAGCGGTAAGGTTTCTCTGCAGGAGTTCGAGTTAAGTACAAAGTGAAAGACTAATTGCGCGATTTAAGGGGCGATTTAAGCAGTTGTTTAGAAGTATTCGACATTTGTTTCAGTTTGACTAATTTAACAGTGATTTTTTCTTGTATGCACTGAAATAATGCGCAGCAAATAGAAAATGCTGAAATGGAATTATCGAGTGATTGTTTAAGGTTGATCCCTACTTCTTTTCTTCAAGAATATAATTTACCTAAAAATTTTGATATTCTTAGGAAATGATTGAAGTGAAAGAAAAACTTATTGGTGGGAGGTTTTCAGGTTCGTGCTACAAATGTCTTTTACTATCTTACATATGAGGGAGCGCTGGATTTAAATTCTGTTGATAATGCATCCATGCGTGAAGGTCTAGAACAGCAGATGATATCTTTTGGACAAACTCCCGCTCAACTTATGACTGAACCTCATCCACCTCGTCATTCCATTATGACTATCGTAAGTCGCTTTGTCTATTTCTGTGATGATGATGATGATGATGATGATTTGAATGTTTGATGTCGGTGTGTTTTTGACATTGTCAATCACATTTCAGAGTCCAATGATGTTCCAGTCCTGTCGCGATGATTTATGCATGTTGATGAAGTTTATATCAAACAGTTCAGTGGTTCACATTAGTGCGAACACATTTGCGCAATTGGCACATCCTACGGTTGTTTCGATAACAAATAATTTGATCTTTGCATTGAATCGTTGGAATACAAATTATACAGGTTAATGATTCTATAAAAGTTGTGAAGAACTACCCCGGTATGCAGTCATTCTATCATCTCATTAATATCACACCAAGATCTATTGTTTCGTTTAAAAACATGATATTGAGTTGCAGCGATGAGTTCTACAAAAGTGACATTTTATATTCAATAATTGAAGTTGTAGAGATTGTCCCATTTTGAAGTTTCAATATAGCTAAATCGCTTTTCTAAAGGACCATCAGTTCCCTCGATTTCTACTACCATTGGCAACCAAAACAATGAAAATAGCGCTGATTCGATGGGTAATGCCATTTCAAATCTTCCTTTAACAGTTGATCCACTTTTGGCCGCAGGTTCGTTTCAAATTTAATAATTATTTGTTGTGAAATCATAACTTCTGTCTGATTATGCAATGCAACATAGACATGCCTTGCTTGCATAGTCAAAAAAGTTTGCAGTAGTTCTGCATGATTAAAAGCTAATAAGACTTTTTGCTTTTGACTACCACATCTTTTCTGGTTAGCTAACATATTATCATCATTTTTCTTAGGTATCTATTATAGCTGTTGCAACTCTACACTGGCCAGTGTAATGATAATGTATGTTAAAATTTTAGTGAAAGTAACTAAATCCTTATTGCAGGTAATCCATCCCAACCATTGCCTCGTCGACACTTGGGTGAACCATTTGATCAACGCCTAAAAATTCGATGGAACAATTTTGTAACAACTGTTGAAAGTCGTTCAATAATAGCATGCGGTTATCCGGATTACAGCTTTCGTGTTATTGACACAGACACTGGTACAGTTTGCTGACTGTATCTTATTGCATTTATGTTCATTTTATTCAGGTTTTCAGAAATTCATATCAGATCCAGCCATACGTGCTTCTTTCCTTTGATTCTCTTCTCTAAAATCTGAAACATCGTGAATATCATTTCGAATATTAATTTATATAATTCTAACTGTTCCAGCAAAAGTGCGACAAGTAATTTATGGTCATTATGACGTGGTTACCTGTCTAGCGCGTTCTGAAGCTAACCTATTCGCTGATTGTTATATTGCTTCTGGTAGTTTGGATTGTACGGTAGTATTATGGCACTGGAATGCGCAAACACAATCGATTGCTGGGGAATACAATGTTGTAGGTGAGTATTTCTGTGTTTGGATTTTAAATAAATTTGATTTTTTTAAAATTATTTTGTTGTTTGTAAAGGAATAAGGTTCAGTAGAATTTGTACGATTTTGCAGTTTCATGGCGATGGTTATTTTGTCCATTAGTTTTGACGGTCGTAATATGAGAAAGCAATTCAAGAATGAGAAATGAAGTCGTCGTCGAACTGAAAACTAAAAAAATCATCCATTAATTCATATGTTATTTTCGAAACTTAATTTTGGGTGATAACTGGTTCATTTAGGAGAAGCAGCAACACCTCGTGCTATACTGACTGGTCATGAAACTATCGTCACGATGATTTGTGTATCAGCTGAACATGGTATTGTCATTTCTGCATCCCAAGGTTTGTAGGTCTTAACCTTCTTTTAAATTTACATTCATCGCATTCCTTTGATCTTTCTAATTGAAAATGTGAATTATTCAGAATTCATCCAGAAAAATTGATTATGAGTAATGTGAATGTTTAAGCACTATTTGCAGATGGAACTGTTCTCATCCATACTACGATGGGTGATTTATTAAGGCGGTTAGAATCCGAAAATTTGCATAGTTTCTCAGATAAGGAAGTGAATTTGTTGTTAGTTTCACGAGAATGCATTTTGTTGGTGCTGCATGGTCGTCACAATTTAATTACCTTTACTACGAGTGGACGAGAATTAAGCTGTTTCAGGTACTTCAGTGCTTTTTTACTTTTTCACTGATAGAGAAATAAAAGACTGTTTTATAATAAGGCTTGCCTATTCATTGCTCGTATGAGGAGGAATCTGTCCCAAGCAACACATTTGTTGGTATTTTAATTTTGCCACTGTCATAGTATTGCAGTGCATTGCGGATAATTAAGCTAACTAAGCATTAAATTTAGAATGAAAAAGTAGAATGATGAGAATGAAAAAATAACTTTCTCTTAATACTAGTTGCAACAAAAATTGATTTACAGAGTTCCTGAAAGAATTTTATGTGGAGCATTATCACGCGATGGAGAGTATGTTGTTGTTGGAACGAAGGATGGTCGTGTTGCAGTCCTACGACTTTTTCCTATGCAACTTCTGTATACATTCCAGGTTAATTAGTAATTTTTAAAAATGTTAACTGATTTTAATAGCTACACGTGCATTTTTAACAAAACTCAGTTTCATTTTTTATGACTTGAAGTCTGATTTTAGCAAACAGACAGTGCAGTTCGAAGTATAGCTCTATCTTCAAATCAGCGATTTGTATTGGCAGGACTCGATTCCGGCGCTATTATTGTTTTCAATATTGACTTCAATAAATGGCATTATGAGTATCGCCATCGTTATTCAGTACGATGATTGGGGAAGTTAGGGATTTTCATCATCATCTTACTTTTTTTTTCCTCTATATCAGTTTTTTTTAGAGATAAAAATATTCATTTCTGTTCTTTAGCTGCACTCACTAGGTCTCGTCTGTGTTAGTTTTATCTCTAAAAGGGAAATAAATTATTGGTTAATTATTTCGTCATCGTTTATGTTATTATAGTTACCTGTTCCAAACTGATTATTGTGATATGTTGTTAAAGATTTATGATTTACTTTCGGTTTGGTTTGCTAAACGGTTCATTCATTTAAATTTGTGATTGTATTGGTATTGACAACGTGGCATTGACTGCGGTGGCTGGCAGACACATACACACGCACACTTTTGTTTTTAATGTATTAGAGTGTTTTTTAATATTATCAGAAGTAGGATGGGAATGTCAATAATGCGAACTTTTAATGAAGCGTGTCGCAAGAATGGTAGTTGCATGAGTACTGCCTGGTACAGATGAGTACACATACTACATATGTGTGTATCTTTATTCACTCAATTTGTATGCTATTATAAGTTTATACTGTTATTTATTACTCTTATATTATTACAATCATTTCTTCTTCATCCTAGAAATATTTTTGCTCATCGCTGTGATTAATAAATCGTTCGTTTACTTGGCTATAAAAGACAGCCACAGTGGATTACGTTTAGGTGTGACAGATGGCGTGTACCCTTTTACTACGTACGCTTGGCGATTGATGCAAACTTTTCTCTAAGGATCGCCGTCTCCAAACAGGGCAGTCCAATAACTCGGATCCCTAGTTAATTTAGTAGGAATGCAAAAGCGCAATTCTCCCTGGCATTTTTGTAAAATGACTTATATCATGCTAATACCAAAGATTTCTGAGAGCGCTACTTTAACTGATGTTGTTAGTGATCACTTCGATCTCACTTTGACTTATCCACTTTGCCATCTGCCATTTGCCACTTTCTGTCTTTTCTGAATACGCTCAGGAAGACAAACTTCTTCCTCGATTCAACTATATTTATTAGCCTTAACAACTCTATTATGATCTGTCTATTACAACAGAATTGCCAGAGCAGTAGCACACAGAGATCACATTTGCACATAATACGACGACAATATGCAGTGCAGTGCATTCCACTCATTAGCTACTGATGAGAAGCAAACAGATCACAAAGTATGCTTGTGAGAAAAATAATTCAAATGTGACCTATAATAAATATGAACCTGAATGAATGTAATGAACTGGAATTATTATTTGATAAAAGGTTACTTTTTTTGAACAAGAAAGTGAAACTGTACCAAATGACTAATAGATATTTCCAAATCTGAATCGCTCACAAGTGAATACTGCAGTCAAGGTCAATCGTAATGCGGGTGAGTAAATGCTTAGCATTAGCCTACCGAATAACCATTAACCAAGTAAACAGAATAGGATATTGTTTAGGACGCATTTACGTGGTGTCGATACACGTATGCGACACGAGCATATACGCTTATTTCAGGTCCATACGTGCTAGCAGATATCAGCTGTATAATCATCCTACCATTACTACATACTCATCGAACTGGCAATAGATTTAATTAACACTTCCTAAAACGAGAACAGACTAACATCTATGTACAAGAGTATATTTAAAAGTAGGAATGAATGAACAAGAAGTGCATTTAGATAATACACAACCAAGTAATAGAATTGGTCATTTTAAAAAGCACTTAACATACTTTTAGCTTCTCCTATTATACGTAGCAAATTTCCGAAAAATACTTTTGGGTAAAAAATCATAAGTCGAAAATGTAACAATCATGTCTAAAAAAACCTCAAATTTCAAAATGACAATCTCACTTGGAAACAAAATCACATTTAAAAAATGCATCCAAAATGTTACTTCTAGAAAGAAAACCTAAACTCTTTGCTATTTGGAAGCATCAAAGTGACCGATTTAAGAGAGATCCATACTAAACGAGCTTTGAAGGGTTGAAGAGTGCCACTAGGAGAGAGAACTGGGAAAATTCCAGGTGCTGAATGTGATTTGACACATTTCAATTGACTCTGACCCATGCCCTGTAAGCATCAAATGTGATGGAAGTTCTGTGCAATTGAAGATAGCAGATAATATATAGGTTTATGAAATTTTAAAATACTTTTATTTTGTGTCCAATAAACAAACAATGAGATGTTGCCTAAGCTGACTTATTAAAGAGAAAAGACTGACTAGGAATGTCTGTGACGTTTGCCAAAATGATAATTTAGCTTCTTCTGCCCCATAAGTTGCTAGAAATTTTCCATCTTCCGAGAATGCCACTGCTGTAACAGCACCCTTATGAGCCTGCAGCGTCTGAAATTTATTAACATTTATAAGTACTTACTTCTATGATATGCTAATATCATATCAGTTGAAAGAGTTCTATTCCATACCAAACATAAATCATCCTACTGGTTCATCAAATCTTTTTTTTCGAAAACCTCTGCCATATTTTTCTAATTCTTTAATATGAAGGAGATGTGACTTATTCAACTGGAGTAGAATTATGTTAACAAGAAAAAAGGCAAACCTGTGCCTTGGCAGCTCTTAATTCATGAACGACTACCGTGCCATTTCGCCCACCAAATGCGATGCGCCGAGTATTCGGACAGTATGCAACCATGTAAAACCAAAAAAAAAAAAAGAGAAATTATTGTTTTTTAATGTTTTAACATAGTCCAGAAAAGATCCTATAAATAGTGCATGGTGCACAGAAGTGTATAAACCGTAGAAATTAACAAATGTGATCACGAAGAGGGCATACCTTGTAATTGGTGGGAAAATTTCTGACAGTGATTTATGCTTAAGCAACGAAGCATCCAAACAGTGAACAAGTATATCACCCACCTAAAACCGTTACTTATAAGCAAGAAAAGCCGAAATAGAAAACTTCAATATCACAGCTGTAAATCGAATTATATATATCACAAAGCTACCGGGATCATCAAATCCGCAACGTTTGTGTATTCCTTTTCCGAGAGTAATTCCATGATCCGCAGCACCTCTGTTCGGCATTTTAACAGTGGACTGTTAGTCGAATGCTGAATAGTTTGGTGCTGTGCAACACTATTATAACGGGCTACCTAAAACATAACACACAATGAAAACAATAAAAATACAAAATAAAGAATATTTCATTGAGGCTTTAACCGTATAATAGCATTATAACTGCTTAAGAAACTTTTAACATCAGCAACAATTTAATGATAATACAATAATATAAGTGAATTATTATTATTAGGTAAGTAAATCATTATAAATAATAAAATTAATTAATTAATACGAAGAAATTTTTCGTGTCAGTGACATAACCAACTTCTTTACTTAATGCCGTGATTACTGCCGGTGGCCGCGATGTGGCAATTAAACTTAATGCATGACGCGCTGTATGACAAACATCCACTGATGGAGTTAAAATAGCTGCTGCAGTACCTCTGCAAATTTCTCTGAATTGGATATCAGTTAGAATTGTATTTATACTTATGCAGCGATTGAGAAGCAAAGAAATATTAGTGTGTCATAATAGATTAATAACAAAGAGTTACACAGATTGCTTATCGGTGCTAGTAGCCAATTCCAAAAGGATCAACAAGAGCTTAGTGATATCCAGATGAGGCTGCCAAACACTGAAGCCTCGTCCGATCAAATCTACGGCGGCACGACGAAGTGGTGAATGATATGGTAATAGTGTTGTTGGTGGAGCAATAAGAAGTTCTAACAGGGATTGTGCAGTAGCTCGTGAAATATCCAACTATAAATTAATTCAAAAAACAAATGATCTTCAATTGTTATCAATCTTACTAATGGTAATACCCAGACACCAAGCTTATTAGTGCTGATAATGACACTTCTCATCAGAAATCTTATTATAGTCGGATCATCTTTAAAACTAACCTTACTCATTTCGTCCGGAAACTCGGAACCAATCACGCCAAGCAATATTAATGATGTTGCTTGATTTCGTCGAATTTGATGTACACCAGCTTCTTTTGACAATCTAACATCTACTGAAAATGATAACACTTCAATATTAGTTAATACGGCACGGTTGAAATCTTTTTCTTATAAGTTTGATCAGTTATAAGCAATTAAGGACTACAGAAAGCATAAGAATACAATTAAAAGATTTAATTCAAAAGAAAGAATAATATCAACACAAAACAGTAATTTGTTGAAATGACCATTGGCAATTCAATTATGTGGAGGACTTGACATTTTTCATTTAAATTAATCTCACCATTGACAGTTGGATCTGGAAGAGCTTTTTCGCCCTTGCGATAAGGAATTGGAGGTGGTTGAGGAGCATTGGCCGTTCCAAGAGCTGTATTCATAGACGCTATTAAAGTTCGATTACCAAAAATTGAGAGAGTAGGATCCAGGAGAGTTGGAAGAAAGGCAGACCATGATTCCACTAAACGTTTTCGACCATTGACACTTAGGCGACTTAATTCTCTAGTCAGTAGAGCCTGAGCAGCCATTCTCACTTCTAGACAACGGTCTTGCCACCTGAAATTCACCAGTGACAGCCAAGTTCATAAAGTACTATTGATAGCTTAATCTTCTGTTTACAGAACATATGCAATTTCAGTAGTTAATGGAGATGTCTTGAACAATTACCAAAGATACCTTAAGTATAAGATTCTAAATGAAGTTCGAAGGAACAAAACTACAAAGACACAAAAAATACCTTTTTGCTAGTAATTCTATTCTTGGCGGACAATATACATTCTTTGGTTTGATTAGATCGGGCAACAGACAACAATGTAGCGCAGCAATTAATGACCACCCTTGTTTCAGCTGTAAATCGTTCTCGTGAGACTCGGTACCAGAAGAACGTAATGAAGAATTTCTGGAAACCACAGAAACAAAAATTAGTAGTCAAAAATATCAATATAATAATAACTGATAATAAAATTCTTTCTACATCAAAATTTGAAATGATATTGATTATTTTCATCATGATTTCACAAAATAAGTGGACTACTATCAACGCTAGAAAATACTTTATTAAGAGAAAAAAAAAAATGAAATTTAGAATGATTGTTGTAACCTCATAAGAATATCCCTCTTAGCGATATCAAAAGAAGCGCCATGTAATGACATCAAAGTATTCGCGAGAGCAATAACGGACAATAGATGCGCTGTTGTCAAAGAACTGCCGGTTGTCCATCGAACAACACTTGCAAAATTATCAAATGAAGTACCATTATTCAATTTCCCTGTAGGCATGTATACCACTAGATGTCCTGAAATGAATAATCTGTTAAAACGAATAATAATAGGTAAGCAAATGTATATCCAAACATAGAACAGACAATCATTTTGAATGATAAAACGAAACAAACAGAAGTGTGGGAGCGAAACATTGCTTCATAATCTCTTAACATGCTGGATATGGAATTTAGCATTTGAACAGATGATAAAGCGTATATTCTAAAATAATCAAAAGAACATATCAATTTCAAACAAAATAAAATAACAAACCCCGTCGCGATTCAACACCAAAACTTAACGGTATTGAAGGTTTTACAAGACGCAATTTTTTCAAGCAAATTTCATCCAAATCAGCATCAAGATTCCAGGCGTACAACAAGCTCATACAGAGCTTTGCAACATCCAAATAAAGATTGGATCCCGTCTGCCACGCAATTTTTGATACTGATGTACGAGAATCTGGCTGTTTACCCATCAGTATTGTCGATAGCGACTTATTTTCTATACTCTCACCTGATGACAATTCATTCTCAAGTACTAGGAGGCCGGCTGAAATAATAATTACTTGTAGCACATACATACTGATAAAAGACTGGAAATTTAATATGTGATGGTAAAATCTGTGATAAAATTAGAGATGTGGAAACTAAAAAATACCGATCAAAGAATCAACGTTGAAAAATACAAGATGTGGTGAACTAGATGCCTTAGTCATAGCCTGAATGTTCATTGGAGGTGGCAGCTCGAGAACTTTCTCAGCTGTATTTGCAACTTTTCCATCCCGATTGCCAGTTGCAATTTGTTTCATCTGAAATTCTTGGATTTAACATAATCTTGCTAAAACAACCTAACATTAACAAAACAAATTCATAATTACAACCATCTGGATGCTTTAGATAAATTAATTTGGCATTATGTTTCGTAAATTAAGTCAAATCTTGAAGCTGCAAAGAAATATACCACAAGTATGTTCTTGTTTCTCAAAGCACGAAGCATTTGGACGGCTTGAGAAGCACCAGCTTCATCATCTATCTCGGCTACGCCAATTTGTTCATCGCACGCCGCCAGAATTTCCTCCGACATTTGTCCATTAACAATTCTTTCCAAACTTCCTGAAAGGTAGTGAAACAATATTTATTTAACTTAACATTTAGAAATATTTGGTTGGAAAAAAGTCTATGTATATGCCATAAAAATATTAAAGTACATGTATGAAATATTAAAGTATATACATCCATAACTTTTTGAATGTTTACATTTACAACTTTTTGGATGCTATTATTTAGTGGAAAAAATTATTGAAAAAAAAAGATTCGCTGTGATTTATTCTTATGCTCAATAATAGAAAATTCACTGCGGTTTATTCGTATGCTCGTTGATAGAAACATATGTAAACCTAAAATTCGTGCTTATTGTAGACTTAGCCTTACAACCTCTTTTGATGAGTTTTTACATTTCTTTTATGCAAAAGAAAAACCTTTTGTAACAGGATATACAAGTAAAATACAAGGTAACCAAGGATGGGATGAGATACTGCAAGCAATCTGAATCAACAGTCAATATCGTTCTAATCTAACAACAAGATATGAAACACACCGGTATCCATTTGCCACACATAAACAGTTTCATCTTCGCATTTCAAAAGCAGGAAATTATCCAGCGGTCGCCATTTTACCTCTACTATTGGAAATAACTGTCGGCTTGCCAAGAGAAGGCATTTATTTTCTTTTAGAGATAAAAGCGCAGCTGAATTATCACCAGCTATTGAACAAATCGTATGGAGAATTCTTGGCTGAAATATTGCCTTGGAAATGTACGGATGCCATGCTACAAAACATATGAACATGCAAAAAACCCAGAACATACGTTGCATGTTTCCGGAGGAATAAGCATACGCAGAATTGGACCACCTTGGACACAAAATCGGTACAGTCTTGAGCCGGTATTAAAATTCCATGTTATGACAGAAAAATCGCTGGATCCAGACAGCAATATCTGCTGGTCATATCGCGAATGTTCTTCATGTGGGTACAGAAAGCACGTTATAGCAGCAGTATGGCCGTATAAATGCCGATAATTAAGCTCTGTAATATAGTTTTATTGTCAGTGATATTGAACATTTCCAAAATACGAAGATCAGCTTATTTAATAAAGAGCAGAAAATGGTAACCTTCACTTTTGGTCAACAATTGTTTTGAAATAGCGTCGCAACCATACATAAGGATTATAGCCCCATCGCCACGTCCAATAAGAAGTCGTCCTTGGCTACTAATATATTTAGTAGCTGTAACTTCACAATCATCCTAAACCATAGTAAGTTATTATACGTTCACCATTACCAAAATTAGTAATAATTTATAGCTTCGCACATACTTCACTATCATATATGGATGGTGGTGAGTTTTTCAAGTTATTCCACTGGCATCTCATGTTTGTTTCTAGCTTCGGTTGTTCGAATACTACTTTATGTCCCGATTGTAATGGTAAAACTTCATTAAATTCCCACATAGCTATATTGCTCTCTGTATCGGCTCGGCATATAAGATGAGCTGAGATGCAAAATACCATATGTGCGGGTCGCTGAAAATGGATTTTTCAATAAAAATCAAAGTCATAAAAGTCTGATGTATTATAGCGTGGTCATATCAACAAACAAAAAAAGGGTGGAATTTGTAGGTAGTTATGCAAATCCGTAATTTATATTCAAAATACTTCGTAACATATTTATTGATCGTTTATTTACTGAAAAAGATCACCAACCAGATTATTAGTTGATTTGTTTTGCAAAATCATCAGCAGTAATGGGTCGTTAAGTTTTTCCACCTTACTTTCTGCATCACTACCACAAAGAAGCAACCTAAATCAAAAAAGCGGTTTTCTGAGAAAAGCTGTCAAAACGAATTTGAGATTATCTAGTAATTTCACACATGATGTCATAACTTTCTTATCAACGTAAAACTTACGAGTGGGGAAGCTGATAGATATATATGGAGCCATCTGCATAAGCTATTGCAGATCGCTCACCAGATAATAATTTCCCGTCACAGATATGCTCTTCCGAAAAATAAACTACCAAACGATTAAGATCAGCCAGTTGAAATATCTACAAAATTATATGAATGCGACTATATAAGTTATAAACAAATAAAGTACTGAAGATGGAGAACTGAAAGAAATATTGAATATATCAATAACGAAGATCTTCTATCTCCTATCTACCAACACGACATAACCTTTCCGATTTACCTAAAAAAATATCTGTTGCTGCTCCTTCAGCATTGTTGCTCATCTCGTGTAGTAATACTTTGATTGGATTTCGCCACTCATATTACATCTTTCATTTCAAATCAAATACTGTAATAACGCACCTGCCATGAACCAGAATTAAATACCAGAAATATGAGAGGTGCAGATGGATGCCAAGACATAGAACAAACTTCATTCATCTCCACGTTCCTCGATTCTGTTTCATAAATAGGCAACTCCTGCAATTGTCTATTCGCTGGAATAAGTGCACTTTTCATTAGTCAAATACAAAAGTGGGAAGATTTTCACTAATAAAGAGATTTTCAAATCAGATGGTCACAAACTCAACACTTTAATTGCAATACTGGTTTAAAGGGCAGTAAACCAACCTTTTTATCTAAGTCGAACAATAACCAAACTTTCATCATACCACATGTCGTCACACCTAGTATTGCATCTAAAATGAATTAAAATGGAAAAAGGCTGTTATGAATGAAATTAATGTCCTTTATTGTTCAACAAACATTCCTCCTATTACTCAGTCATGAGAAAAAATTATGGATTATCCACCTAGTGCATAAAATAGAGCAACATGCCCTTTGTCTGCATTTGAAATTAGCCATCAGTAGTTCCCTCTGGTATTACTTCAGTAATGATTCTACAACAAAATCATAAAAAAACTTGCTCTATGCTTTTATTTGATTATGAAAGTGACCACGAAAACAACTAAATCTTAAAACAAAAGCATAGCATTTATGCACAGAGTGGCCTACCGAGTATCTTTTAGAATCTTCCAAAGAGTTTTACGAACAACTTTCTGAATAACACTGCCATTTACACTAATAATTCTAATTAAATAAGCATGGATTTAGTAGGAAGACGAAACAGATAATTCTGTAAGATGAGCATAGTATAGTTCGTATAGCGCTCTCTGATGAATGATCACACCTTACAACACAGAGAAAGCATTGCTTTGAAAGCTGGGATAATCCTCACTAAGTGAAGTGGCATATTTTGAAACGTTCATACCTTGTTTGCTTGGATGACTGACGAAAGTAAATGCAGCTATCCAATCTGGCTCTACTCGTGAATTCAGAGTAAAAAGTATATTCATGTCCTGTGGATCAATCACCACCACTTCTGCGTAATCCCCTATACAATACAACCCGCACAAACTGGTTGTACGCTGAAATATCTACACGTAACATCTGCAGTTACACTAATGGCACTATTACACTCAGTGGAAAAGACCTTCAGTGTAAGGAAAGAATGATCGACTCAAGATGAGTAACTGAAGAAGACGAATACTACGATGGTTTTAACTTAAAACTCTCCTGGAAGATACATCTCGGAGAAATACTAACTTACATAGGGAACAATTTGTCGATGCACATGAGCCATGAAGGTATTATCAATGCTACGCCCATCTGCGCTATCCCACAACGTCAACTGGCCATCTGCAGAAGCACTCACGAATCTCCTGAAAATGACTACAGCATTATGCAGAACAGATCCTAAATATTTTAATAAAAATAACACTAGGCGAATAATGTCATTGATTTTAAGGCGAAAAAGGCTCTTTCATTTTCCGACAAAGTCTTTAAAAAATATTACGTCAAATTTCGTGTGGTATCTGTTGCTGATAAAGCTGTAATCGGAGCTTCATGTCCAAGTAACATCATCTGGGCCTGTAAATTCCCGTCACATTTTTCCCATAATATTAAGGTACCATCATCAGCTCCTGAAATATGCGATGTGCATGCTCCCGCATTACTAATTTTCGGACAATCATGGTGGCCCATCTGAATATTCACAACTGTGACAGATGATGTATTGTTGACTGAATTTATTCACTACTTTTACCTGTAATAATAATTGCGCCATCTTTAAAACACTGCAAGCAGTTAATTCGATGTTCCGGCGGCTTTCTACCCCAAAGAGCAACAGCAACTGCCAAACCTGACTGTTGCGGCGTTACTGCCATGATTCTGGAATGGAGTTTGTTTACCTTTTTCAATCTGTACACCTGAGCAGATGATAACTATGGCACATCAAATACTCAGCTAATTTACATATGACGAATACATGTTGGGTAGAAAACATGTAACGTCGACAGCGAAATCTACAGCGTGCGCTGCAGTAGAATTAACGGTGTACGTGACACACGCCTCTCCCGTCACTCCTCCTAACATTGCCAGCCACGTGTACAATGAGCAAACCCAATAATCCTTCCCGGATAGCAAGGTTCGTCGCATGTAACGACCATGCGACAAGTCTGTGTCGGGAAACTCCCGAGAAACGTGAATAAAAGCGGTGGGGATAATTCGATTCCCTGTCGTGCGTGTGTGTGCTTTGGACATGAATGAAATGTGAAGTATCCTACAAAAAGGAATGAGAGATCGGAGATTGAGAGAAATGCGAAATAGTTCGAGGAAATACTGGCAACAGAGAGTGAGAGTGTTTCAACATCTTCAATTTCCACATCTGTCGAAAATTGATGAGGTTTTGCCTCATTGAGCGAATGAATGAATGGATGATGGGTCATTCAT
Source organism: Wuchereria bancrofti (assembly GCA_005281725.1). Lineage (NCBI taxonomy): Eukaryota > Metazoa > Nematoda > Chromadorea > Rhabditida > Onchocercidae > Wuchereria > Wuchereria bancrofti. Next base: position 1,517,944 of record SSBO01000002.1, on the reverse strand, counting down.
TCATTTACTGAATGGAATGGTTTGTGAGTATGGTACGAGAGCATTTAGTTGCAGAATTATAAACTTTTAATTGATAATTGGGCAGAGTTATTTTAAGAATTAGCATACAATTGTGGCTTTGCTAGCAAATCTTATTTTACAGATTTTATTAAGATTAATTTTCTTTGGTTTGCAGAGATGGAAGTATCCAATGAGAAACAAGCCATTGCAATTGCTGATTTAGGTGTCGACCAGCTTACTCATTTTCAGCGACAACTTGATCAGGAAATTGCTTTTCTCACCGAATCTTTAAAGGTTGCTATTTCGATATCTTGCTTCATTTTTCGGTTAGGCGTAGCGAATACCTCATTATTGCATACCGTGTTATAATATATCATACCACTTCATTACTCTCAACTTATGCAAAAATGTTTTGAATATGTAAGTTTCGATAATATTTGAAAAAGAAGAAAATTCTGATATTGTTTCAAAGTAGTGGTGACAGAGACGCTTGTTTCATAACAACTGACATCTAATTCACATCGGAAATCATGATTAGAATTAATTAATGGCCGATGCTTTCTTGTAACTCTGAGGTAATTTTGCTATTTGGCAGGATTGCAATTTTATTCATAATGATTTTAGGGACTGAAGATTTTCGAGTCGAAGTTTATCGCAAGCGAAGAATCAGTGATGAATGCAGCAAAAGTTCCCAGTGATGCAGAAATTTTGGTGCCATTAACAGAGTCGGCAAGTATTTTCCCATTTCCATAACCTTAAATGATGTAAAGATTTCGAATTTTTCGTCATATTTTGAGCATATGCTTCTAATCTTCGTGAGTGCAAATACCGAGTCTCAAAGTAATGTCATAGTTTTGAGATTTTCAGATGTATATTCCTGCAAAAGTAGCTGATCCAAAGAATCATTTGATTGAAATCGGTACAGGATATTTTGTGGAAATGGACACAGAAAAGGCGGTGGATTACTTTCGCCGGAAGCAAGGTTTCTTGAAAAAGCAGGTAAATTTTTATGAATTTGGAAGTGTCTTTTGTTTTCTCAGTAATTCGTCACGAAGGTTGTAGGAAAGTAACGCTCAATAACGCTACTGAAGAGATGCAGCGCACTACTGTGCAACTGGTTGGAATTTGGATTTCTGTTGTAAGCGCAGTTCCAAATTTCCGCTTTTCTTATTTCTAGAACTATGCTAGGGTAAAGTGCCAGTAGGTGCTCAGAAAGTACTGTCAGAGTTTTTTTAATTTTAATTTAGATGGAAGTGATAGAGGGAGTGTTACCCGAGAAATATCGAGCTAGAAATGCTATTGTCGACAATTTGCAGAAGAAAATAAATGTGTATTGTTCTCAGGTTCAAATGAATAATGTGAATACTAAAAAATAAAAGTGTCTCGTGCTTTCATGCCATTTTTGTACTTATCGACATTAATAAAAATTTGAATCTTCAATCACTGGTGGAGTTGAGATGAATGGTTGTTTTATATACATAAACATTTCAAAGGTAATTTGTTTTTATCTATTTTCCCTGGCTTTTTATGTCGTTCTGCAGTTATTCAATAAATATAAGTCATCTGATTGCCTTACTGTGTGTTGCTTCAAGTGCAGTATGTCGAAATACCTTTTTCTTCTATAGACATACAATTTGCAGAAGATAATTTTTCTTAGATATTAACAATAACAATTGATGCTTTGTTATCAGTTATGTGGGAACAAGAATTTTGTTGCTACTATCTCGGAATTATTTGCTATTAATGGGAAAAACAAATAAAAATGAAAACTTCAGGTATAAATATCCAATAGGGTGAATTATACTTTGGATGCGGGTTGAATTGCTTTCGAATTGTGAGAGGGCGTTCTTTCTGAACTCATTTAAACAAAATGTGGTAAGTCTTAGAGATTGTTGATAACGACTCAATGGTTATCATTAGAGGTAAATGTTCCTTTCAGCTGAAATCCATTTATATGCGTGAATAAATGTACTATATAAGCAAATTCCATAAGAACGCAACATAGTGATAATTTGAAGAATATTGGATGATTCAGTTAGCCTGTGCGTGAAGTTTTGACTGTGTCTTTGATTACAGCGAGTTGATGGGCGTAAATGTGATGAATTTCGAGAAGTGAAAGTTATCGTTGGCTCTGAGCTAGGCAGTTGTCTTGTTATGCTTGGAGAGACGAAGTAAGTTCGTTCATATGAACATACTAAAGATAATAATGGAGCTAGTGACAAAGAGGCCTCTCGGATATATTCTAACAACAGTTTTGTTTTACCAGTATTTTCCAGAGTTTTGGCGCAAGTAAGTTGCTCACTTGTAGAACCTTCAACTACTAGAGGTAATATGGGTACGATTGAAGTGCAGGTGGATATGTCACCTATGGCTTCTCCTGATTATGAAGATGGCCGTCTCAACTCAAAAGGCCTTGAGCTAATGCGGATTCTTGAATTGTTATACCGTGACTGCGGTGTTGTTGATCTCGAATCGCTGTGCTTAAGGACATTTAAGCAGGTACTTAGCTGTTCAGTGCATTTTTTGACATACTGAAATTGTGAGCTAAGATTTTTACAGAACAATGGATAATGTTGTGAAATTGTTTTGACAGTTCATTTTTCTTGGATCATGTCTATTTTCAGGTCTGGCAGATACGCATTGATGTTCATGTATTGGCTTCAGATGGGTCGTTAGTGGACTGCGCATGCATCGCATCCTCAACTGCTCTTGCCCATTTTCGAAGGCCTGACGTCTCTGTGCTTCCTGATTCCATCATCATTGTAACCATTTCTTATCATACGGATTAACGTTTCTTAACAAAACATCGCGATTCAGGTTGCTGAAGGAAAGCCAATTCGTAATAATTACAAGACCTGTCAACACCTGTTTTTCCCGCACTTTGAAATATTAAACAGAAATGATACAAAGATTTCTTCTGCTATTTTCAGCACAGTAATGACGAGAAAATACCAATATCGCTCAATATCTATCACATGCCGATTTGTGTAACATTTGGAATCACTTCAGACGGGTAAGTTTACGAGCAAGAAATGTTGCATTCTTAACTATTTAGGTCTGTTTTAACGTTCTTGTAGATTACTTTCTGTTCCCGTTATTTTTGCTTTTTCATTTCTGTTTCTCCTATTGTAATCCATTTCAGCCAAAATATAATTGATCCAACTGATAAAGAAGAGCAGTGTCTAGGAGGGTCGCTTATTGTGGCTACAAATAAAAGACATGAAATTTGCGCATTGCATCAATCAGGAAAGTTCCTGCTTAGTGAACAGCTGGTAAGTCAGTATCGTTCGCTAACTGATTCTTGTCTCAACATGGTTAATTTTCTTGTCTCAACATAATAATTAGTGCTAATAAAGACCCAAGTTGAACAGTACAAACTTAAGTAGATTTGTAAATAACTTACAGATTGTGCAATGTGTTGATCGAGCAATACAACGAGCTATCGATGTATCAGAGCTGATATATTCGGTTATCGCGGATGATAACTTGAAAAGGTCCCTCCCGCATCTTATATAATATTCTTGGTTGATGTTCACTTCGTATGTATTAAGAATTTAATGGAAACTTTTTAGGTCGAATAGGCAGCAGATAAATGGATTTAGCGAACTTATAAGTTTAAATGTGCTAACATCGCATCAGTGCGAAGCAAATGAACTTATTGCCCCTGCAGTGAAAATTGATGCATTGGAAAGTATCCCTAACATAGAAGAGGTCGTTACTGTTGATGTAAGTTGTGACCATTACCAACTAAGAGGCGAAACATTTTCTAAATATTCATATAACAAGTAAAAGCTTATTATAAGAGGAATCCAGATATTAAATAAATCCAAGACTTGTTCAATACTGGAATTTACCGACTTCAGGATAACCAGATGCAGATTGGTAGCAGCAATAGAGTGGTAAGACGAAAAAATGAAGATGTCGAACTTATGGAACAAGTTCAAAGTATCACCTTCTTAAAAGAATCAAAGGAACAGGAAAATGTAAAGTTTGAGTGTTTGCATTTTAAACCTTACATTTCCTTGGTTTGGATGCTTCTTCACGGTGCTAATTTAATCACCATTTCTATCCTTTTAAAACTATCTTTTCTTTCACCACTACGGAGATTATTTTAGCGCGCTAAAAAAGATGAAGTCCAGGTTTGCGAGTTCCCGGCCTCTTCAAGTTCCGTCTGCACAAATGCACTAGTGTAAAGTTGTATCCTTTCAGAAAATTCAAAAGAATCCACAAGATCTAGAAGAAGTGGACGAGCTTTTACAAGGTATTGAAGAAGAATTTGGATTACCTGACTGACTAGTCAAAAAGTATTTCACTCCCTTTATTGGACAGAAATCGATCTATATAAAAGTAGTGAAAATGTGAAGTACTCCATTGTAAAGAATGTATTACAAACAACATGCACAAAATAAATAATTGTTTGAAAGAATATAGAAATAATTTAGCGGCATTGTGAGGCAATAAAAGGATGAAAATGACTTCTCAAAAAGATAGCAAGTTCATCATTATGTCATGCCTTACCAATGTGAAGCATAAGTAAATTTTAAAATAGGTTTAATGCTCTGATCATTGCAGCGCAAACTGCAGTAAAAATTTACTGCAGAAATAAAGACCAAAGAATGAGCTCTGAAATTCTAAGCATTCAGCATTCATAATTGACTATTACATCGTGCCCATGTAATAGCTTTGTAACAAATGATCGTTTTGATTTGATTAAGAGGCATTTATACAGGAATGATATCATGAAATTCCTTTTTCAAAGTATCAATAGCATAACTAGAGTGAAGCATTGTAATGTCTTCGAGAAAAACAGGAGGTAATGTTGGTTGCAGTACGCAACAAAATGTGGCGTATTCTTCTAATTCTTCCTCGTAAAAGCGATGCGAAGAATGTGAAATGAAGCATAGGATTCGATTGATACGAGGAACAGCTTTTTATATTTCACGCACTATATCGTCATCATCGTTTGCATCGAGAAGTAGAAGCTTTTTCCGTTCAGCTCGAAAGTCTTTTTGATGAAAAGTTATACCACTTCCACTCCTTAAAACAATTAAGTTTTAATTCCCAACTCACATGGTAAAATGAACTGAGCGGCAGAGAGCGTAACAGGCACGCAAGGAGGGACATATAAACTGAGTCATACAGGGATCAAAACATAGCAACACTTTTTACCTAATCAAAATAGTAGCCACGGAGGAACAATAAATATGTGGAAAGTCGAACGCAACCCTACATTTAATCGGAGATATGGCGTATGTCACTGTGGCTATTTGTTATAAACCTTACCCGTACAATGCAGACCGTGCGATTGTTGCCTTGCCCTAGAACCCACCGGGTATTGTACGCCATCACCGTAACTGAAGTTCAACTAACATCACTGTTCGTGGAAAGAAATGTACTAAGTTGTTGACGGCAAAGATATTTGAAACTTTGCAAGACACAGTCCACTAAATGACGATATGGAAATAATACTTACGATGAAAATATAGGTAGGAACCAGAAAAGGTATGTGTCACCAAAAACTTGTCTGAAATTGCGTCGTATGCCAAGATTAAAGCCATTTTTATCAATACCATAAATGAACACAGGAGGTCGAAATGATTCTGTAAAGATAATGTACAAATTCATATAATTCCATAACTGGCTATAATTCCAACAACCTAATCTGCAATTGCTACAATTGCTTTGAGTAAAAGAAGCATTCTGCAAATGATCTCTTTTCTCGATTATAAGTACTTTTGAGCATGAATCTATTGTTGCAGCAATGGAAGACAAGCAGATAAAACCAACAAAACCTGTGCAAAGTATCATGATTTAGAAATACATGCAAAGAAGAGGTTGAGAATTGGCGGGAGCGAAATTCATAACTGACCAATTGTAGATTGATTTCGAGCCGTCAAATATACATGATATACGAACAGGCAGGTAATAGAAGCCGCGAACATTCCAGCCACAAAAAAGAGAAAAACGATGTGGAAGCGGCTAAAACCAGCACTTAGTCGGAAAGCGTTCTACAATCAGTGAAAGGATTATGGAGAACTGTTTGGTTGTTCTCTATATTATTTACAAAAATTTGGTTAAATAGGTCATTGTTTTGATATCCTGAAGCAAAACTTACTTTCCAAAATGCAATGAAGTATTGCAAGTCTGTAAGTATACCCCAAAGGCACAAAATGAGACCGTAAAACAGAAACTGAAGGAAAAATTTATAATTGAAATAATTGATACACGTATTCACCCACGGGCAGTGATGATCAAACTTCCTGAAAGTGTAATCACCATAATTTCTTTGCTACAATAATTATGATTTAAAAGGTTTGATAACTGCAATTCATGAAATATTACGTAAAACTTACAAAACGCAGTGACCACAAACAGAGCAATGGTGGCATCGATCAGGTTTGATGCAATTACATTTGTAACAGTAACGTATACCTGAAGCTTTGTGCCAAAATATGCAAGATAAATTTTGTGGAAACTTTTGAAACATTCTCTATAAAAAAAAATTTCTGCTAAGAGGCCAAAATAATTTAGCACAAAAGCCATAAAGTTAATTATGCATTCTTTTGCATGATGGTACATACAGACTTCGGAGAACTCTCATAACGACCCAACAACTAAGACATGCTGTACTTAATAGTATCATTCCGCATATCAATTACTGGAACCATACATATAAAACCATCCGCAGGCGTGCATAAAACCACACACATTTTCATGATGTTTCATTGAATGAAAATTGAATTTAAAAGAAAAAAAAGCTCGGTAAAACCATACTCCCATCACCATTACGGTTATCCACTGGAATCTGATGTTGCCTTACGTAGCGTTCCAAGATTTGTCTGCATTCAGATTCCTCCAAACTAGAGAGATCTTGTCGCGTTTGTGAATCAACGTAAAACTGCAAAATACGATGCTTCCAAAGAGAAGAATTTTTACTTATTTATTAATTATGAAGAAATATCATCAATTTCAATGTAGCAGAACAACTAATATTCATTCATGAATTATCTCACATAATCATCACCAAATTCTAATACTCTACAGCATAAACACAAATCCATTATGTAATAAAATAATACATTACCATTTTGGGTGGTCGGCCAACTGGTCGAAAAATCGTTACATAGTATGACCATAGAAACATAAACAACAGTAAATGAAAGACAGATAGGTACAGAGAACGTTCGAAAGTTCCTTCTACCGTAACTGAACGCAAAAAAAAAAATACAATGGTACGTGTGATACATCATTCAATTCCAAACTAAGAATAAAAACGTAAACATGTTTCTTTTTTCGTTTCCTTCATCTATAATTTCCGTTTCAAAACAATTTAACAAAGAGATGAACGAGTTTTGCTTAAAGCAGTACTTTTCAAGAACATTAAAGTTTAAAGTGATGTAAAACCAGATTGAAGTTTTTCCTTCTGCATCTATAGCTGCCTCGCCAAACATTAAATATTAAGATCGAGCTACAATTTACAAATAATGAAGGCAACTTACAGAAACATAACTGTACGACGTATGCAAAGTATGCCCAACAAAGCAATGCAAGAATGAAAATTACCGGTAACCAACGTATAAAGGAAATAATACTGCGTAAACAAACATTATTAGAGCAAATCATTTCTGCAATCATGTTCAAGTGGTAAAAGAAGGCAAGTAATGATATTGTGGTTATAGAATCTGATATAAGACATACCAAACATTGCAACTCTGCCGCCTCCTCTTCCTCCCGTAATGACAATTATGAAATATGACAAGAACAATTAACTCTTTTTCTATTTTAATTAATTGATCTCTCTTGAAGTGAGAGAAGTACATAGTGAGGATGAAAATATCTGATAGAAGTGATGTGGTGATGACGATACCCGATCGAGGTCATAATGCATTGTTGGGGTTTAATTTAGCATTTATAAACCGAAAAAAAGAACTATGCTCAAATTTTCTGAAGTATCAACAATAAGACGAAACAAACTAAACAGCTAACTGACTTTAGCAACTGACCTTTTCTAGTGCATTTCCTTTACCACTGACACTTCCGGATGTTAAAAACTTTTTGATCTGAAGAAAAAAAGTGAATTACAGGACTGTAAGGAACAGTGATGTGAAAAATTAGTGAATGAGAAAATCTACAATTAAATATATAACATTACTCCCAGCAAACATTATCCGAAAAACCACAAATTCATAGGTGGAAACGGAAAGTTTCCGGAAATGAAGCTGAATATATCGCGGCCACCCGTGAAATAAAGTTATCCCAACGGACGAATGGATTGACTTGTTCGAGCTCGCTAACAGTTCATTTCAGTGTCTTCTTGTGTTGCGGAATGCTGCCAGGTCTTCACGCGACGTGGTGAGATACTCACGTGTCGTCTGCTAGCAGCGGGTGAATTTACTTTCATAGTAAACCCCGAAGAAAGAAAGCACTGGAATTTTAAGCACATTAAAGAATCGTAAGACGGTTGCTTGTAATCATGTATATGCTTATGTGTTTTTAGAGTAATTCATAGAATCAGTCTTGAGCTGTTAGCTGCATGGATTCTCTTCTTTCTTTATTTAACACCTGGGACAGTTTATGATAGCCCGAAATATTACGCACCTTGAGATGATACTCTTAGTGTAGTGTGAAGTATTATTGCTCGAGTGACGACACCATCACTGCAAGTTGTTCCGTGTATCGGTCTAACTAGTCTTCAGCTTCGCTTTGTCAACATTATGGACAGATGAGATGAGATGTACCTCATACATGTTACAGAGACTGGAACTTGTTTCAGTAAGTCGAATAAAAGAAAGTTATTCAGCTAGGTGTAATACCTAAAGTTTCAGTTCTGATGGACCATTGTTTTAGAAGATTGGAAAGGTTGAACTTTGCAAGGTTAATTAATTGCCTCAACGTATCGATATGTACTGATATTAAATGAGTTAAGGTGCGGTTAGTACGTAAACGGAGTGATGGCGTTAATTTTAAATATGAATGATAGTTCCTTCTGAATCTGTGGACATTTCTCTCACTAATGCTTTTCTCGTCCATCCTAAAATTTATGAAACGATGAAAGGTAAAGGACAAATTGAGTATTCATGTTGGATGAGGCATGGTGCTATTGTGAAATGGTGTGACAAGGCAAGGCAAGGTCAACAACTCCACCTTGTCGAATTAATCGCTTCTCTCCCCTGCCCCCAAATTTTCAGAAATTTGAACAGGTATTACTGGAGCTGGATGTTATCCGTGGCGTCCTATCTCACCATGATTCTTCCTTTATCCGTTATTTCCCTACAAAGTAATCAATCAACTGCCATCCAAGAAGGGAATAGTGTGAAGGTGGTTTGGTGACAATGCTGTAGCACGGCGCTGTGAAAGACGGTAGTGAGGTGAAAGGTCACACTGATTTAGAATAGCGCAACTAGAATAGGATTTCGTAAGCCTTAAATACTTCAGTAATATTATCAGGTGTCTTGGATGACTTCGGTTGTTCTTAAAGAAGTTGAATTTTGAAAGTATTTCTATACATCTTTAAATTTTTTATATTTTAAGATACTTTTTAAGATATTAACAAAATATTTTTGCAGAGTAACTGAGAAAAAGGGACATTTGATCATTTGCACTTCTATTTCCTTTTATTATATTAGTTCTCAAATAATCTTTGAAGAAATTCGCTAAAAGATATGGAGAAAATTTTGTTATCTGTGCAACGTAAATATTTTCCATGGAATGAATAGAGGATGGCAAAAGATCGACCGCTATCGATAAATGAGAGGACTGGTCGAAATAATAGTTGTTGACAAGTCTTTAACAAGTTCCACCAGCAGAATGGATTTAGGCTTCTTATGCAGATGCTGCAGTAGCACAAAACTGGTTGTGAAGAGCAGATTTTCGAAAAATTAAATTCTGTTATTTAATTTATTGGCACACTTGTGCATGAATATGTGCACCTTGTACTATTAACTGTTGAAATAGTTTATGTCACAAGGCGGATAAAAAATATCGTCCATCTTCGTCCCTCAGAGACAGAAGCACCCAGATTAGATGATATGGTGTTTGATCTAAGGGAAAGACAGGAAGACCGAGACAAACACCGTTCTATTTTTCTGCTTATCACATATGAGAAGGAAGATTAATCAATAGTCAAAATCACTTAATATCCTGAATCTATTAGCTTATTCTCGAAATTTCATGGTTTTTCGAAATGGGATATTTTTTCTTAAAATAATGATAAATTGCCGATTGGAAACATGAAGAGATTTTCTTTCGACTTCAATCCGTAATGTGTATTCATTGATCCGATTAACTAGAAACATTTTGATTACATATTACTGATAGGGTTCTCCCTCAGTCTTTCTTGTCACAACACTGAAAAGCTGAAGAAAGATTATGAGAGTTTTTCCGTGAAACATATCTTCCTGCAATATCCTCAGAGTAGTTGCCTTCATCGGTAGACCGGGAAATGTTTTGATTTCCATTTCGATCATTAGATCGTTAGAATTAGTTGAGCATAAAATTTCCAGATCAAAGTATAGTCCTACTTAAACAGTCCTGAAATTGACTCTAACTAAATGCTTAAAGTATGTATGAATAAATGATAATAATATAGGCCATTTTCTAGAATGACACAATAAATGTCACAAGTGATGGTAGAGCCACCCTCCTGTAATACTGCACATATTTGACTTTAATTTCAAGATGTGAGGGACGACGTGGTTCCGTGTACTCAAGTGACACTACAAAGACTCGGCAATGAGGAAGGAATGAAGTGCAAATGGAAATGGAAATGGGGCGCATATTGGCTTGTCTCTTGCACAACTTGGACGATGATACATTTAACACTGCATTTAGCGGTAGCCGTGAGTTGGCGATGAAAAAACCGATAAATGGGCGGTTGACGACGGGACGACGAGGTAAGAGTAGTGGTACGGGTTGCAGCCAGAACCGAAGGAGGAGCAGAGCCTCTACTCAAACTGGGCCCAAACAGATCTGGCACTGCTCCCTACCCGGCATTACTTGTCTCGCACAGCGTTTGCAGCCATGTTTCGATTATTGACTTCCTTTGATCACTTTTGACATCATAATTAGTTTACAGTATATACTCTCAAGTTGCTGTCTTTGACTATTTGTGTACAGTACTGAGGAAGCCTTGGCCAGGTGTGAAACAAATCAGATGCACCATAACCCATTCAGTTTCATTCCGGAATACTGTCTCCTTTCCTCCAGTTCAGCTCAACTAACCTGATCCAGTTCAGATGAACCACTACGAGTCATCTCAAGTACACATCAAGCGTTCAGTGAGTGACTTACGTAACATTCGCAGAGCACTGCAAGAATAAACCGATTGTGTTGGTTCACTGAAAATGCCCGTCGCAAATAGACGTTTTAGAGGCGCACTTTAATTGCGCTCTTGTCTCAGTAATTGTAATGGTTGAAGATGGATGCAATCTGAGGTGCAAAACTGCGCACCTTCCTACGATTATTTTCTCACAATTTCTGTCTTACTTCGCGACACATGAAAGCATCGATTGACACATTCACATTGAAGCAAAGGAAAAGCTGTTTAGTAGGTTATTATTATAACCAACAAAGATGGGTTATATTCAAATTAGATTTGCATTAAGAAATAGTTCAGTGTTTGTTCTCCTACTTCGATCTCCGTTTTCATTTTACTTCAAATGTGCACAGATAAATTTCATTCTGTCAATTGAACAACTATTAAAAATTTTTTTTTACCATAACAGTAGGAGAATATTTCACCTTCTAGTTCAATGACTTTCCTTCCATCCAGAATTTTCAAAGTTCTTCATAATTCTACTAGCCTTAATGAATTTTTTGAAATTATTCAGAAATGCTGACGGATTATCTTACGTGGTTCTCTGCATTCCTATTGGCAGCTCTCCTTGAACATTTTTAAAATGAAGCTCTTTGATTATTCGAAATTGCATTTTGATAGGTTAGCGGACAGCTACTCATTTGAACGGGGTTATTTATTCGAATGTCAAGTTTTAGAGATCGCCACGGAAACTTGGTTAAAAAGCTGCGAGAAGGAAACTCTCTGCAGAGAGGAAACATTTTTTGTTTACTGTTGAAAAGCTATCTAGAAAAACGATCCGGTTCATTTTTATTTAAATCAAATTGCAGCTAAAAGGTCATCAACTTTTTTTGGATTTTGGGAACAATTATATGAAACAAGCTGTGACCTTTTGTCTAAAATTAATTTATCGAGAACCAGTTTTTTCTTTTGTAGAAGAGAAAAAGATGCGTTGTAGGTTTTAATTTAATTAGCATTAGGAACATGATAATTAACTTCAACAAACATAATTCAAAGCTCACAAGAAAAAAAAAAAACACACTGGCAATTCCGACCAATTCGTAGTTCCACTTTCCAAGCATTTGATCCTTCCGATGAAGCAAATTTGTGAGCAATGAGTTTAGTTTTAACACGTTGTTATTATAGGATGTCTCTTTACAACTTGTCTCGATCCTTTCTCATCAAATATTTGCTGGGTTTGCTCGAATTTGAGCTTACTCTTATCCTTGCTTCTCTGTTATTAGACTTAACATGAAAGTTTCCTGTGTCGCATATTTTCTCAGATTCATCAGTCGCGAAACATCTTTCCTGTTAGCCGTAAAGTCCTCCTCAATAAGCAACAGTTGAAGTGGATCGAAAGGATCATATCGTCGTAGAGGCAAATGCAGAAAAGGCAAATGTTTTGTAAATTTCTTCTTACTGTTCTGATTGCACAATGTGTCTGTCGAACGGAACGAAAAAGTATTCATTTTTTGGCTTAAAATATTTTTCGTTTACTTAAGCTTTCTCTAACTTTTCTGTACGTTTCATTTGGTGCACATTCGATTGCATTTCATTATATCACATTTCTTCCTGTCTTCAGTGTTTATATTCTATATTTAAGTATTTAATTGTTAAATACTTCAGTCTAAACTAATGTAAGTAATATGAGCACTTCCGGATACGATCAACGATCAGATAATCAGATATATAGTTGATTAGGAATAAATAATAAGAGTCATTTGCGATGAGCGTTACTTGTAGGGCTGTTACTGATAGGAGACAAATGCGATAATTCAATACTATCTATCTATCTTTTTGCTTTGATTCACCAAAATTCCACTTTATTTGATATTCTCTACACCACGGACATCCGTTTGCACCTGTTTCTTCTGTTCTTCCATCTTATTTTCATGACAAACATACAAACTACAAGATGGAATCACCTGTGAAACTCACACCTTCAACTCATATACTCATTCGGCACCTTCAAACAAACAGGTAAAGAAATCACTGACCACTGGGAAACGTCCTAACATGTAACGGGAAGTGAATCTCTGACTTTTAGGAAATATTGGTTAGACTTTTTCTTCGACCTTTATGCTTCGTCAGGTATTCTGATAAAGCAGTGAGAAACCACTCACCTGCTGTTAGACCAGAAAAACTGCTAAATCATTGAACAACAACAATGAGTCCTTTTGAAAATTATTAGAAGCAGAATGTTACCTCGGTTCGTTCGGTTAATTCTCCCGAAGGAAAACAACAGCCAGTTTACAGGAGAAGAAGGTTCTTCTTCAAGAATAACTCCATGACTCACGGAGAGTGTCGATAGACAGAGGAACAGCTGTTCTGTCTACCTCCATCCATCTATCCGTTGTACTTGTACCCTCCGCCTGCCCTGCTCCCTTGCCTCCCCTTACAGGTGGGCAGCAAAAGGAAGGCCATTATGTAAAGTAGTCTCCCCGAGCTGTCCTTATTTTAATGCAGTTTTTCGTCAAAGCCATATTTTTAATGCAACTACTAAAGTGTTATGTTTTCTTCATCCTGGCTCTAAGCAACTGGGCTCTTTTTCTGCCGAGGTTCTGTGTCGCTCTCATAATGTGCTCACTTTCTTTTGGTCTTGTCCAAGGTTAAGTTTCGGTGACTCGAGAAATCTGCTTCCTACATACATGTCTTCAAGGTGTCTTCCTCCTTTTATGACACTATCTAGCTATCTTTACTTGATGTATTGTTGCTTTTTGAGTCAGAAAAACTTCCACTCCCAATTTTAACAATTCTTACACTAATCCAACAAAGGCTAACAATCTATTCGGAGTACTACTTAAATTTAAAGTTTTCTATTTCTGCTTTGTCATTGTTCAGCTGAAGAATGTTTGGAATCACAGTATTTCTTCTTCAGCAAAGGCCAACACTTCCCCATTAATTTTAAGCTGCAAAACTGCCACTTCAGTAAAATTTAAATTCTCCCAACTTTGTGTCAGAATTTTGCAATAGTATCATTAAGTAAATTAGATGGCGTGGAATAGACGATTCGGCAAATGAAGCCGTGCATTTTCTATTCTTTATATTCAACTGGAAATGCCAAAAGTGGACCCATAAGTATGAATGAATGAGTACAAAGTTATGAGTTGTCCATCCATCTGTATCCTTGCGAGATGAGAAGCACTTCGTTACTAAGACTAACGATCTGCTGCTAACTTGTCTGAAAGCACACAGACATACACACACACACATACACACACATGCATACATACACACACATGCACACATACAGATAAGTAGTAAGTCTTATCGTGTTAGTTATTAAATAATAAAATGTGTCGTTAAATCACACTCATTTTCAGTGTGAAGTGAGTGAGTAGTAGTGGTAGGGATAGGTGGATGATGGATGGATATTATTTACCCGATCGATAGGAGTCCATGGGTGGTGGATGATGAGGTGGCGAAGAGGAGAAGCACTTCGTGTCACACTCCTTCATTAATACCTTTTGTTTTTCAGGCCTGAAAAGAAGAGAAAGGTTCCCAGCATATAGTATTTCTAACTGTTATTTATTCTCTGAGCTTCTGCACATGTCGGATGTCCCGACAAAAAGGACCGATTGTAAAATGAGGTGGATGAAACTGTAAAAGTCATAACCAATGGATAAAAGTAATGAAAATTAATTAATTATGGTAATTCTACTTAACAATATTTAGTCCAACATCCTGGATACTATTATTCCGCTCCGAGAAAATCCTGTTCGAGAGTAACCCGAGGTAACAAAATATAATGATGATTATAAGGGATAGACACAAAGTATTACTGACCTATGAAATTCCGTTACATTCCCCTCACTTCACTTTTCATTTAACTTCCTTCCTTTTCATCTAGGAACAAATTTTAACGTTTGACTGAATTTGAAATTCGAACACATTCTCAGTCAGAAGTTAGAATGAGTTCAGCAATCGTTCCATTTGAAATTTGAATGAATTTTCCGGACAGTCACCTTATGCAGTAATAATTATTTGTGCAATATTGCGGAACACCCCCCCCCCCCCTCTCCCCTGTCCCCGTTCATCCCGTGAAGCTGAAACCTTTCACACTTCCTTCCTCCTTCATTCATTCATTCATTCATTCATTCATTCATCGGATGACTGATCACATTTCAATAACCTTTCACTGATTTCAAAAATGCTTCTTCCTTCACTACAACGGATGACACCAGCGCTACTTGCAGATTGCAAAGAAATATTCAACTAGATGGAGTGGCTGTCAAGGCATTGTTATATTTTGGCACTTTCTATCTTTCAGGCTATTTCCGAGGTGTGTTCATGACGGTATTATTGATTTGATTAAATTGAAATGAGAAAGAAATACAAATTTTTGTTGTACACATGAAAAAAGACAGTGGACAACAGGGTGAGCGGTTTTCATAGCTCTTCGGTGTAACACGGAAGGTATTATTAGATTACAGGAATTGGTTCAGCAACTTGCATTCATTAACGGACAAAATTCATCTAATGCGATTTTATCTGATTAAATCTTATCCGAATGAACTCATTTCTTCTGAAAAACTATCATTCAATTCAGCTCCTTCCACTGGTGGATAGTGTTTGGTTTGCTAAGTAGGAACTGTTAGATTTATTCAATTAGTCCGGTTATTTTAAAATGAAAATTTGAAAAATTACGAGTAAGAAGTGATGATGCGAGCAGGTGGGATGTTTGTCCGTCTATTGTTGACGACTCTTTTTCAATCATTTAAGATTCGTCTTTTACTGCTCCTTTGAGCGATCTTCTTGGCGTCTCTTACTTTTAGATCACGTCAACAATACCCATTCGAGGGGACCGTCCCAGCATGAAACAGGGCCCTAAGTTCGGTAGTCTCATAATCACTCCCAATGCTACCGCAGCATTCCTGGTGACGGCTTGTTACCCGAACCCATCGCCGCTGCTTCTCTCCTCAATATTTGCAACCCTTCGACACGCCTGCTTGATCCACTGCTACAGTAATCAACTTGATCAGCGCGTATCTAATTTAAATTAGATTGAAATATCTCGGCCTGACGATCACAGGATCGATTATAGCATAGGTTATCGTATTATCAGTCTGTGTTTTCGCTTCTGCAGAGAAATCCTTTTAAGAAAAGAAAGAAGACATCATTGCAAGGCCGAATGACATTTGTCACCCCCTCAACCTCACCACTTAGCATAATTGGGACATTAAATAAGATGCAGAGAATATGAAATGTCTTTCTTGTCCTCTTCTCATCCCTTTAAACCTATCAAGGATTGATCGTGTCACACATTAGTATTGGGGTATCAAGAATTATAGCAAATGTAATGGATCAAGAAATTTGTTCTTTGTTGATGAAAAGTGATATATTTTGAGATACATTTAAATCAGTACCACATATTCCTATGTATTAGCATATTGTGATTTCATCTTGTGATAAGACTAGGAGATTTTGAAATGAGCAAGAACTTGCAGCTGGGAATATTTACATAATAAACAAACAAATAACAGGCAGCTAGAAGACACACAAACATGGCCAGAAGAGAAAACTTAAAATCTTTTTTGCTAAAATTGTTTTTCGCTCTGGACTAAAATCACAAATTTCATTTTTTTGAAAACTCGTTCATTTTACGGGACTCTCTCTACACGTACAGCAATAGATGTTTAAAAGAAATAACAATATATAAGATTGATTCGAATAATCGCATTTAAACAGTAAAGTTGTAGTGTTGGAAAGCAGAATCGGACAAATGTAGTATTGAATTTAGGAAAGTCGGAAATTAATGAATTCGAATTTTACTTTGATTTTTGCTGCATACTTGTTGCTGTAGCAGAAAACTTACTCTGAGAGGTGTTTTCACACAGATTTTCCAAGATGTATAATAACTGGAGAATTTACATTTGGAATTAAAGTGATCTTTAAGTCGCTGTCATTTCATAGAGGAGCATTTTGTAGTCACTTTCAGCCGGAAGATTGGAACTTTTTAAATTGAAAGATAAAGATTGGATTAATTGAAACAAGTCGAGAAACTATTCAAAACTGAAGAGTAAGTGACAAAAATAAATGACAAAAATAGAGCAGTTTTTGAGAGCTATGATTTTCCGTTCGGTGTAAAACAGAATTGGTTTAATTGATGCTTCAAGTATATAAAATATTCGAAAGAGAAAATCAATTTTTTCCTATCTTAAATTTTCATCGAAAATCGCAAGCAAATGTCAGTTGCAGCATCCACAGCACCAGTCGTTACAGTGCGGCGCCGCAACATTCAATAAACTGTCGTTCGATCCACCATTCCGATCGAATCTTCTACCAATCGGTCGCTTAGTCTATGTGCCATTGGATCAAATCGTGGGTGGCGATATATGTCGGTTGGCTACTACTACTACTACTACTACTACTTCGAGACCAAATGCGGCGTATATTTCTACCGGTTATCAGGTTCTTTTCGAACCACTTTTCTCGAATACGATCTCGACAACACAACTAGAATCTCCATCTACTGTCAAGCTAACCTGTTTGGTTCTGAACTGAGCAAGACACATGTCCACAGCTAGTTACATAGTGATGAAAGCTTAAATCAGGTCTTGTTGAAGAATCAATCAATTTATAGCAAATGATAACAATTTGTGGGAATTGTACGGAATGTCCGACCGGTTTGAGCAGTATCTATTTGTATTTGAAACGGATGTTAAAAGATATCGAAATTTCGTTGATCGTTGTCATTCGTGGTGTCAGTCATCGACAAGTGAACAACATCGACGACGAGAAGATACGTTTTGCGTTTATCGAGGAGGAAACACCGATCGCCCTGGATGATTGTCAAATTATAGATGCAAATGACGGAGACGCTTTGCGCAGTTTTTCCAAGACTTCCGTCCTTTTTGTCTCCATTTCATTTATCATTTTAATGGTCATTTCGCTTGCTTGGCTTGTCTTCTATTATGTACAAAGGTTAGCTTTCACTTTGATTTCCATGGAACATTTTTTAGTCTTAGCCGTTTATTTATTTTTAATGACAAGTGAAATTAGATTCTCGTGCTAAGCAGCAGCAGCAGCAGCAGCAGCAGCAGAAGAAGAAAGTTTAAAGTAATATACTTATCAGCAGTTTAACTGATAGGTGATTCGACTTATTCTTTCTTCTATTAATAATTGATAATAAAAAGACAACACGACTACAGTGTTGCTCAGTAATAGCAATAACATCATCCAATCTTGTTCCGATCACATCACGTAAATTTAACGTAAACGGGTAAAACCTTATATCCATTTCTTGAAATCTTAGTAAGTGGATGGATGTGTTGAGTCGCAGAATTCTTCATATCAAACACTTTCTCTGCCCATCCATGTGGTCGCTTTCATCATTCTCGAACTGCTCAATCCTTGAATTATTCGTTACGCTTATAATTTAGATTCCGTTATGCGCATGCCAAGGACCGTCTTCAAAGACGGCTATTCAATGCGGCTAAAAAAGCGCTGACGCGTATTCCAACGAGACCTATTCGAGTTGGAGACAAGGAGCTTGACACCGACTGTCCCGTTTGCATCGATCCGTATCGAGCTGGTGATATTATTCGTTCGCTTCCGTGTAGGTGAAGTGCTTTCATGTATTGCTTGCTCTGCTTTCTCATTTCAAAGTTTTAAAATTCTTTCACAATGACTAAATTTCTTTTGCACGATGGATTGAACTTTCTCATTACATCAGTAATGGAGACAAAAAGTACAAAAGGTGAAGAATCACAAAAAGTATACAAATGCAAAAAGTACAGAAAGTGAAAAATTTTAGGCACATATTCCATAAAACATGTGTTGATCCGTGGCTTCTAGAACACAGAACCTGTCCAATGTGTAAAAGCGACATCCTGAAGGTATTTCCGATCTTCTTGAATGCACTGATCCTAGCAACTTCAAAGATATAACTGATTTCGGTTTTTCAAGGCTTTTGGATACTACGTATCAACGGGTCGACGTACACCCAACAACATACACAGAGAAAGTATTCATCAGTCACCAAGAGATGAAGACATGTTGAGCGTCGATGTGCATTCATTAACCGGATCTGAATCCGTATTTCCATATGCCGGGCATTCCGAAGTGCAACATCCAACCAGTACGCCAACTTTACCACAACTTGTTCAGGTAAAGAGCATCCGGGATACTTCAGACTTAACAAAAGTCACTCCACTCTTATAGAATTCAAATTTGGAAACTAATTCGGTGCTCAATATGTTTGATGAAACATGATAAGTGCGCTCGAATCAAACTTTTTTGATTCAGGATGTACTTAACTGACCGGAACGTCATTCAATCTCCTTTCAGCATCCAGTGGCCTGCACTCCGTTTGCATAGAGTGTTTCCCATTAGTCGGTGGTTCCCGTCTTCATCTGTAATCACTGCTACCATTTCAGGTGATGCACTGTTCCAATGTGAATACTTTTTCAATAACACCTCTGACAGGAAAAAAAGTGACCGGTATGTCTAAACTCCCTGTTCATTTTTGTCTCCTTTTCCATATTTTTACGTCCAACAGATAAACAACACTTTGCATTTTCATGCTAGGAACGGAAATAGTAAATTGTTTAATGAATTGTTTTTTAAGACTCTTTGAAAAGCCTTTTTCTGCCAGTTATCATAATTATGCTGATCAGTAGACTAAGTAACATGCACAATTCCGATATTTAATTCATCGGTCATTTTGCAGCGAATTCTGCACAGGAAATGAATGCACCGAATCGGGTCTCATGGCAAATTCGGAGGCCATCATCGACTGTTTCTCACGTTGTAAACGTTGCACATTTTCGTTCACGTTCCCTGTCGCAAGTCATGCCACCACTCGAGAAACAAGAATCTAAAGCCACACTCAGCTCAAATACACTCGACTCCGGACTTACACCATTTCACTTCTCACCGATACCTGCCAAAAGTATCACATCGTCAAGTCACGACACTTCTTCAGCCATGTTGGCGGTTTCATCCGAACCCACTCCATCTTCATTTCCAGTATCATCCATACGACCAAATTCCTGTTTACAACAGAAACTCAGAACAAAACGTGTTAGCTCACAGGATATCAAACGATCACCAGAGCCCAGTTATTTAGCCAGCGTTGAGTCGCTCTAAAACTTTTCTTTTGATCTCTTATCTCCAAAACTATAAACTTCCCAATGGAGAAACTTATAAAGTGATTAACTTTGGCAGAATGCAGGACGATAACCTTGCTAGATGATATGCGTTCATGTGTGTTCCTCAGTCTTGGATAGTCACTTACTAAACGGGATTTATTGCATCATATTTCATAGGTTTTGACGATATGCATCTTGAATCTTTTGCCATGCTAGCTGCTATTTGCTGCCTTATTTCGTAATCTGAGTCAGGATTCTTAAAATTTCATTAATAGAACAAACTAGCAATTATATGAGATCAGCAGATAACTAAGAAAATTTTACTAATTTAAGACTTACAAGAATTCCAAGTTGTTTTTCCTTTCATTCGATGAATATTGTATAGGAGGAATAAAAAAAAAGAAAGAGATCATTTAATCTAATCCTATATTCGAAAGTGCTGAAAAATTTATTCCTTCCGTTACTAAACCTAATATCTGAGATTAAATTTCGTTAGTGCACTCACACACCTCAACATTTTAATAGAAATTATTCAGTAAGTTGTGAAAAAAGAACGTACGAAATCGAAACTGACAAATAAACTGCTGGAGAATCAAGCGATGATAATAACAGTAATACTATTACTACTCATAATGAATGACAGTTGAGGACTGCCATGCATTTCGTTGAGCAGAGTGAGAACTGTGACATACGTTTGTAAGACACACACTGTATTAGCGGTATGATTGTGACATAAAACAATACATCGTACTAGAATGACGAATCTAAATCTAAATAATAGCTAAAATCGCAAAAGGGAAACGATGACATTATGAAGCCAATGTTTATTTGTAATACTTACAGTTAGCACGATATATCGTTTGTGATTAATATGATATAATTGTACTCTATTGTATATGTACAAATGAATGAAATTATTTCTTCTGTGTCAGTGACTTTTTAAATTCTTCACCGAATGTCCTCGAGAAAAATTCAATTCGCTTCCAAAAATCTCGAAAGATTGATGCGTGCATACCATACATTGTTGAAACGAAAAAACGTGCTGCTGAGCGAATTATCTTTGAATCTGCTAACTGTAATGAAAGATGAAGAGGAATAAAAAAAGAACCACAAATAATAAAAAGCTATCTATTCAAATTCCATTTAATTTTACTGTCTTCCTGCGTCGATTCTTGCTCTTTTCTAGCTAAATAAGTGAACCTATCACTTTGTCCTTCTCCTTCCCCACTCCGATTTGACAAACATACTGCAAATTCTTTAAACGACACATAGCGATGAACAATTCATAAATAAAAAAACAAATATATCTTTAATTGATTGCTGAGGATTTTCAGATAATTAAGCCATTAGATCATATCATTTTATACACTCAGAAAAACAGGAAAGGTGAATAGCACTTCATAACTTGAGAAGTGATTAAGATGATAAAATAGATAATAAACCATTCAAATTGCCTTCTTGGTTAAATTGCATACCTTCTGAATCACATGTTCTTGATTTAAATATTGCCTGAAAATGCTCCTCATTTCCTTTGAAACTTTGAAGATAAATGAATTAAAGTAGACCTCATCATTTTATATACCCGGAAAGATAGGAAAGGCAAGTAGCTTTTCCCCTCACATTAAAAGAATAACTTCACGCTTTTTCAACTATAAGGCGAAAACGTCAAATGTTGAAATATACTAACGATGGATTTGGTCATAATTTCCGATGAAAAAGTTGGTAGAGACGTAGCTCATACCTGCAATAACTAACACTTTTGACTAGCCATCTATATCTCTAGCAGACAAAGGACTCCCACACGTACTGCAGTTCACTCAGAACGTCATCTCTACAAAAATATGAGGCGAATATTCGACACGGGGCTGGCAATAATGATAGCTCTTCGTCAACAATGCAATCACGGTGACGTGCAACACGTGCTGCATCACCTACGATGCATGCTATGGATAAAGTGCATAGAGAAAATAAATTAAAGCTGACGTGTTCTGCGTGGACCACAGTTTCAGTGGGCAGTAAAAAGGAATGAGAGAAGGAGTAACATTGAAGAAAGCTATAAGTAACATACCTCAGGAACTGATGCCACATAACAGACCAGACATATGCAGGACGACGTCCCACCTGAAATATAGGCACCTAGAAGCACGTGACGTGCGCAAACAGAGACGTCTTTACACTGCCCACTCGGACGAGTACCCAACCCATTCAATCATCGCAAAATGAATCAGAGCCTCATTCTATAAGTGTACGAGTACTATTCGAGGTGTCGGGTCCGGTTAGAAGTACGATCAGGTAGGGCAGGATTCCACATGTGGCTTTTTCAGTTTTCTTTTTCTATGTTTCATTTCTTTACTGTTTTGGCTCTCATTATGTTCTTCCTTCAGTAAATTATTGATATTGTATTGCGTCATCCAACCGGTCAAGATGAAAGACGATCGGATCTGTTACAAAGTGTAACCAACTGAAAGTTTATGGGAACTTTCAAGATTGTATCTTTTTGCCTACAAAAATTTGGATTTCAGGGCATATCATCTGTATGGCAAGCACATTGATAAAGTCAGGATGCAGTAACATGACAATACCTGCAGGCGCTACTTTTGATACACTTCCGGTGGAGATTATCACGTACATTATGAATTGCCTTTCCTACGATGATATCAGTTTATTAAGAGCCGTTAGTCAATTTCTTGTCTTTGATTTTCCGAACTGAAAATGCAACCATCTATTACAGTCATGAGGAAAGAGAGTATTGATGGATAATCGGAAAAGAGCAATTATTCAATCCATGCCTCATTTCACGGAAAACATATACGGTTATGTGTAATGAATACTTCCCTCTACAAATTTCTTTCAATCCAGGTTTCCAAAAGTTTCGATGTAGTGGCACGCTCTATCCTAAATAATTCATTTTTTCGGCTTGGCGAGCAGCTGGATAAAGCAATGAGCCGAATGAAAAAGATGCTACCAAAAAGAGAGTCACAACGAAGGTACTATTTTTTGTTATTTTATTCGAATAATTGGGTTTTTCATTTGCACCGTTGTTATTTAAGAAAAAATTCTTAAACAGGTTATCCGTTTGAGGTAAAAATGATCAGTGAAAGGACGCATCAGTAATTGAAGTATGGTCCAGTCTTCCATTTATGAAGAATGGAAAAGTGATAATATGGAATAATTTTCCAAATGCACTTTTTGGTGGTTGCAAATTAGTCATACCTATAAACAATAATAAGTCGTTGTGAAGGATGCTTGGTTAGGTTTGAGAGAAATAAATTTAGTTGATACACTTTTTTCAGTAACGTTTTTAATGTTTTAAGTTGATGGAAATTTATGGAAAATAAAGTTTCTATTGCATATAACAGTGCATTCTTCTCTTTTTAATTGTTGTAATGATATGCAGTACAGTAGTAGTTTAAGGTTCCTTGTTGTAGAAATGTGCAACATTCGTTGCACCATTGCAAGGTTGTCAGAGCTTAGCTGATGAGAGGAGTATGAAAGTTGTGTTTCTAGTACTTGGTAGTATAAAATTGTTTGCCGCATGTTTGATGCTTTTATCACTTTCATTTCAGAACAGAGACCTCTCTATTAAGGTGGGATCGAATGGCAGGCGTTCATTTTTGTGGAAGCAATATAACCTTTTATGTTTAAGGCTACATACTTTGTCGCGTGTTAATGAGGTTTATTCAGCGTTGGAAACACGCTATGCATTGCTTTCTATGACATTCAGGAAGTATATCGACAATGATTCTTGTTGTTTTATAGCTGGCAAAGTAAGTAATAGATAATTATTGCTAAATTTTATAGTTCTAAAGGGGTCCTTTTTTATTAAGTACTGTTAACTTCTTTCTTAGCTGAAATACATATCAGACAGTATTGACTGATCCCTTTATAAATCAAGGAAAATATGCTTTAACCGGGTGTTTCACTCCAGTTGATTCGTACTGGATTATTATGCACAGTTCATGCAGGTTTTGGATGAAGGTTTCTCCGTACTGCGTATGTTGGACAGTTGTGTTAAACGGAGAGTGCAACCACCGGAAACACAGGAATCTTTAAGAGATATTCGGGATTATTCAAGGTTTATTTTATTAAAATAAATGTGGTCAGAAAATTATGATGGTTACTATCAAATGTCATAATTTCTACCGCTATTATCTCATCATTTTAAACCTCTTATAGTATGGCAATGGAATATTTCGAAGAACAAATTGCACCAGCTCTACGTATTCGAGATCCTTTGAGCCTTCTGTGTCGTCCTCATTCTCGATACTCATTGGAATCGCTGCCTAACAGTTTTTCGTCTGCAACATTGAGTGATAGGTACATCATCTAATATTACCATATTATCAGACACATCGTACATATAAATGTAGTTTTTTTTTTTTTAATTTTGTCGCTTCCATTGCGTTATTGTTCTCTGAATAAAATAGGAAGTTTCATTTAGTGTTCGTTCGTTATGCAGTACATCCCCTTCGAATATCGTAATAGGCAGGAGCAGCAACACTCCAGTGACACGTAGTTTCGGTGATTTTGCAAAGATGAACCAGTGGAAAAGGAGGATTGATGAGAAAGTTAAGCAGCATGAACGAATAATCGCTGAGCAGGATCGTGTTATACGTGAACAAAGCAAAGCTATAAATAATATTATTGAGTGCATGCATCAAGTAATTTCTTTTCTACTACATCAAACTTTCGATGAATTGAACTTTTAGTCTCTGGACTCGTTATCTCTTATCTCACTAGCGATTTCTGGTTCATGCCTTTCTATTTATTGTTGATTTGCAGATTAGTTCAAAAATTTCGTTCAACTTCATGAAAGAATTGAAAACTGTTGAAGAACTGTCGCAACCAAATTCACCTCCTGCAGGTCCGTCTGGAAAAATGAAACGTTTAGGGAAAAGAAAATCCAGTGCAGCGTTACCCAAGAAGGATGTAAAGCGAAACTAATTGCTACTTATCGATGTGCAACTACCATTTTCAAAGAACCCAGTAACTATTTTTGCTAAGCAACGGATTACCATATTGAACACATGGTTGACGTGACACATATAGTCTTGATGTCTAGTCCTTAAGTTTAATGAAAATTCTTCTACCAAGCATTTGTTCTCCATATTACGTATTCCTATGAGACGGATTCTTTCTTCTGCACTACACACGTGCTTTTTCTTCTTTGTACTTTGCATTCACATAACCATGAACTCTCAGCATTGCAGAACAAAATTTAATCATTCTTTTTAGTCTTAGTTGATAGTCACGGTTAGAGATATGTGAAATGAGAAAGACTACATTAAGCATACAAACTAGAAGCTACCAGATCACTTTAAGCTTGGAAATGCTAAAACTTGAAACTGGCATTAACTGTCCTACTCACAAACAAAATTGCTCTTACAAATTAACATTCCATAAATACACGTCCTTTGTGGTATTATCAGTTTTAATTGCATGCTTTATGTTCAAATTTATAGAATCAAACGAAAGAGTGGTACTGCATGTTTGCTAAGCCGACAAGAAAGTGTTTATCTTTTGCAGTATGAAATTACAATTATTAATGAATGAATATGTACGCATAAGCGTCATTGGTCGCGCGTATTTCGAATCAATTTACAACAGCTTGTGAATTAAGTCGAAATACATGTGACCCATAACAGTAGTCAGTTCCCAGCAAATGAAAGAAAATAGAACTAGGACCATGCATGAAATAACAAATTCCCATGCATATTTCCAGACCACACATATATTAATAAGATTTGTTCATCCAGCGAGGCTGTATTTGAAATTGTGGAAATAAAATGTAAGAAATCGGAAAGAAAAGAAAAGTGCAACGAAAAGTCGTCAATAATGGATCTTGCTGATGTGGAGAGCAAATAATAATAACTTCGAGCACCGGAATTTAGTGAGCAGATTAAGATTACATTTAGCACACATACAGAAAGCAACGACGATAGTTGACGTATCATAAGGAGTCTTAAATTTAAGATCATAGAAATTCTCAAAGGTTACGAGTAAATGTAAGGAAGATAAAAAACCACCGATATATCAACAGCCTATCAGATATTTGGAGTAACATGATGCTTCAGACGAGACATAAGCATTGACCTGCGGTGCAGTTGCATTATTAGGTTCAATTTAATAAGGCAATTTGAATAATGATATCAGCAACAAAGATAGAGCACAAATTATGCCTGATAGTTGCAATCAATCGATCTGTCCAAAAAGATTTGTACGAATGAATTTGGTGGGTACGGCCCCGTACGCTTTGTCGAGTGAGAGGACACACAGTCTCTTTATAAAATCACAAAAATAGCGTCATTATGGCGTGTTCATCACTTTCTACTAGAGCAATATAAAACGATGACAAAGCATACAACATATCTATAACTTAAAAAAATAAAATGTCTGACCTTAAGCCAAGGGATGTCTGATTTTAAACAAAGGGGGTTAACTCATTAATTTCTGAGCAGTGGATTCGGAGTGTCTAATTTTTTGATGATATAATAATTAACAATATTAGTTACGTTAGTCCTGAAGTTATCGAGGTGTGCTGCGACATGATCAATACATATATCATCCATACCTTCTCCGCCTTCGGCAAGTGCCTTCAAAACGGTACTCCGAGTTGGAGCTGCCAAAATAACGATCTGAGATTGCATAAAATGACATAAGAAACTGAAGGCAAAAATCACAAGGAATAATGGTAGTATTCGTTTTGAGATAGTTGATATTACTTGCTAATATAACTGGAACAGATGAAGTTAAAAACCAAAACTACCAACCGCAAGCTTACCTTAAACAACTGTTTTGATATAAAGCCATGATGCCTTTTGAGCGTATTATTATAAGCTTTGTTGATAGAACCAGTTAAATTGTCGGTTTTTGTTTTGTCTGTTGAAGATCGGTACACCTGCACCATTTCCGACAAAAATTCAAGCATGAATTCTAAACCTCTAAAAACGAGATATAGTGCAATACGAGCAAAACATAACTAAATGATGAAGGTCCTTTTTCTCCTCAGAAACAAAGTACGAGAAAATCAATACAAATTTTACAAACACACATATACTACAAAAAGCTTTTACTCTGCTGCAACACTAATGCACAAGCCAACATACGTTCCTAAATTGTTACTTTTGCTTTGTTTAAAGAAATCCACAATTGTTGAAAAGATGCATTTAGTTTTATCAATGAGCTCAACCAAAATGCAACCTGAAGGGGAATTAATCAGACCTTTTCAGCCATAACAGCCCTTCGGTAGCTGAGCCCATTTTTCCGCTATTTTTAGCGAGATCATCTTCGATTAGATCCTCGATATATTTGCATTTGTCTATTCCACTTTCATACTTTGTTCTAACCTTGGCAACGTTACCGCTGATATCATTTTTAATCGGAATAAATGCTGTTCCTAGAAAACCTGAAACACTGTCGATGAAACAGCAACTTTGAAGACTGCCTCGATTACTAACCCAATTACTGATCATAGGACGGCACACACAATTATTTCATACTGATTCGTATATAAAAGTAAAACTAAGTTTTACAAATTGGAATTTAAAACGATAGAAGAACGCAACATAATGGGAAAACAACATATAGACTAAAAATATCAAATTTACCTACAAAATCAGCTATGCCTTGGCAAGCTCTAAGGAACTGTCCGGTTGGAACCTTGCCATTTTCGATTTCCGGAAACATCTGTTCTGGGTGTGAGAAATACGTGGCAACCTTATCCGAGAACACTGCATTCATTTGTATTACTGCTTCTGAAATTGATCGGTCGTAATCAGTTTTAGGTAGGACTTCGGTAAGTACTTTTAAACGCAAAGTACTCAATAATAGCAGGTCACGTCAAAGACGCGACCTAAGGAACTTAACCGTCACAAAAGCTCTTTTTATTAACTGAAACGGAAAATTGGCAAATTTGTTGACATAGTCCAAAATGCATGATAGAGCTGAGTGAGGCCTGCACACGGCAAAGAAGTTCTCACAACATCCACCACAACCTTTCATTCAATTCTCCCAACAAAGCAACAAGTATTATGAAACCTACGTTCCACCTCGATCGACTGTATTTAACGAGAAAAGGCGGTCCATTGAACACTGCAACGCTTGCCTAGTAATTGGGAAGTGTCCAGATTTCGATTACAGTGGTTGCGGGGCGGCGTTGTACGGTGGCAGGCGTTTGGGTGCGGTCTTTTTGTTGTCTACTACGCTTGAAATGTACCCTTTGTTCACTCTGAAACGTACTGTCTCCCATTTACCCTAAGATAAATCCTCTACTTATCGTGAAATTACATCTCTTATCGACTTAAAATCTCTCACTATTAAATCTCGAATATGTAACCTGTCTAGTTGTATATATTGAAGTACCTTCGACGTAGAGATGGATTTCATTCTTCTTTGTCTTTCTGTTCAAGTGATCTAGTTTTAAGAATGTTTTGACATGGATTTTTTTTTATTTAATTTGATTATGCAGATATCGATCCTTTGCTATTACTTTCCTTTTCATTTCTCATTCAGTTATCTCTAACTTTCACAGGTTCTTTTTCTTCGGTTGAATTCCAAGAAATTTGGTAAGATTCTTCAGCATGTACTGCCAGCGACTTTCGACCTCTGCAGCTCGTATTTCGGTAAGCTAAACTTCACAAGTTTGAGAAAAACAGTTAAAGTTGAGTAAGTAGCTATTACATTTACTGCACGGTAGGTTGGTAGCAACAAATGGTCGAAAACTTTAGCTAGTAGATGGTAATATCTTCGGATCATATAGAATAACTTAAATACTACGTATTAATATCTTTTATTTAGGCAAAGTTTGAAATCTTTAATTGAGAAAGAATACCTTCAAATAAAATGATTCTTGTGGAATCGAGTGAATATTTACAGATGCTGCCAGTGTTGCTTCGTTCAAATAACGGAGTATTAGTTCGTAGCTTGCAGACGTCTTCAGTGCAGCGCGATATTGATAGTGCAGCAAAGTATGTTGGAGCTGGTGCTGCAACAGTTGGTGTAGCAGGTTCTGGTGCTGGTATCGGCAACGTTTTCGGTTCTCTCGTTATCGGTTATGCTCGAAATCCATCCGCGAAAAACCAGCTCTTTTCGTACGCAATCCTTGGTTTTGCTCTTTCTGAGGCTATGGGTCTTTTTTGCCTTTGTATGGGTTTCTGTATTTTGTTCGCATTTTAAAGTTTCCATCCGCTACTGTTATGAAGATTAATTACTTAGATTTGTTAAGAAAATGGTTTCGAAAATTGCAAAAAATTAGCCCCTCGATATTAGAAAAGTATTCATACCTACCATGTCATTATTTGTTAAAATTCATGCCATTGGTAGATATATTATGCTGTTCACTCTACGAATATTTATAAAGTTAGGTTTCTCAATGTTCAAAGAAGTACATGTTTATCACTTTGATTCGGACGCATTTTGTTGGATTTGATAGGTGTAATATCAGAGTGGACATAATTAAAATAGATAATATGAGGGGGATTTTGAAGTGCTTGGTTAATGCTTGGTGATTCTTTTTATTGTACTCAGTCATAGAAAAAGTTTTAATTTATTGGAAATCATAGGAAAACGGTTAAGGAATGATAACATTGGCAGATTTAGCAATTCTGTTAGATATATCATTTTGTTAGTTTAATATTAGGTCAATATTTCTACAGGGTACATGGAAAATCTCTTCCGCCTGCTCGCATAATTTGTTACTTCCAAGGACCAGGATTTCCTTGAGGGTTTTCAAGTCCCAGAAGGTTATATACTGTTTGTATTCCATCAACAGATGTAGATCTTCTTCGGCCATCAGAAGTTTTGCTACCTGAAATTCCAAGTTAAACAGTGTCAAGTTTTGGCGACCTTGTTTCCGAAACCGAAGTTCCAGCACTGCGATCCAGCTGAGGCTTTTGTCTTTTCCAAAACCAGATGAGAGGATAAATTTAATGGACTAACTTTGTAAGTGTATATGATTTGTGAAGTTCTTGACGGGTCGGGATGCTTAATGTCGCCTTCATACTGAAAATTTAGCTCAGACTTATTCCGATCTCAGAAGATGTTGCTTGTGAGATTAGTTTTAAGCTATTAAGGGAAACTTACAATAAGTGGTACGGCACCCACTCTCAGTGCTGCCAGAGTACAGATAATCTGGTGGGAAATATTTCTTGTACTAATGATTAGGCTCTGTTCACCCGAATGTAGAGCGAGTTGAACGTGAATGATTTCTGTTTGAAGTCTTTCCAACGAAATGGGTAGCAAGAGTACAGCGGAAGCATTTCTGGAAATTTTCGACGGTTTTTTTTTAAATAGAAGCGAAACAATACACTTATCAAAGATTCCATTATGCAATGATGCGTTGATATCGTTACAAACGTAATTTTCCACTGTTAAAATACATGGTAGGCAGAAGTAATGTAATAGATTCGTTGGAAATCGCTTTCGGCTCACAAAAATTGGATGCTTTCGGGAAGAATCCACTCCACCACCAATCCCGTTCTTGCTTCATTGCAACCTAAAATGCAGCAATATCACAAAAATTAATTGTCAGAGATCAGGACGAAGTTAAGCTTATTAACAATTGCTATGGTATTTCACTTAATGTTTACATAATTTTGTAGGTATAATACCTTGTACGTGTAGTAAGGTCGTCTGCTAATTAAATTCACTTGTGGCGGTGGTATTCCTTCGTCGGGGCTTACGTGTCGTATGACAAGTACACGTTGTATTGCCTGCAGTATGTTACACCGGTATGTCATATGTGGTTTTGCTCGCGGTAATCCTTTAAATAATTATTATCTACGCTAACTACTATCATACGTCTTTATGGTTGACATAAAATATACAATATCGGTGATTGCTGCATCCAGAAGTTCTTTAGTTCTGACCAGTCGGGTACCCATCCAGAAACCATCAACTGTCACCACAGTGTCAGCACCACTACTTTTCACTATGTCACGTAAACACTCGATATTTTCGTTCGTGGCATTCTGAGTAAAAATGACATGATTAAAAGTTAGGCTGTGAAGTGTTATCATTTCATTGAGGCATTTCATAAATTACTAACCTCAACAGTAGACATGTTTTAAAAACGTGAAATATTTATTTGGACATCAATCTGCAACTTATAGCTTGTTATCAGTGCGTACATCCGCTATACTTGACCTGTTGCGACGTTTTTTTTATAGCATATCACTTATCACAAGTCACTGTAAGGTCATGTAACTGATCATTAATTATGAATTAGTCCAAATATTCTTACAATAGGCAAAACGGTTAGTCCTATTCGAAGCGCAGCCAGTACAGCAACGGGAAGTTGTAAAACGTTCGGCAAGTACAGCACTATTGGCTTATCTTTTAGCTGAAACCTTCCAAACACATCTGCACATTTCTTCACCAAAATGTCCACCGTCTCAGCACTTAATTCCGTATCGTCGTATACTTCACTGTCATAGTAATTACCGATCCTAAATGCAAAGCTTGCTAAATGATTTGTTTGTTAGCTGCTAGAATTGTTCTTCCTTCTCTCATTTACATTCGTTAGTTTCAGAAATTTGTTTTGGTTTATTTCTTTGGCTTATTACACTATGATATCATCCATTTACATTACATAAAAGGCAATTAAAGGATTCTGCTTAGAAGGATGCTCATCACAGATAGATTCATTTTACCAGTAAATTCGAGTTGCTTCCTTCTCTATTTTGCTTTTCCAAGCATCGATACATTCATACGACAAGTTTTTAGCAGCCATTAGGATTCGCAGTCCGTCTTTAAAAATGCACTTGAAGAATTCGAATCTAACTAAAGATATGGTTGGATCAAATGGTCATTTCATGTCTGTGATCAAAAAACAAAAAGACATAAAGTGGTCACGACGACTCGATTGCTATAGAGATAAGAAATATTCGGTGAGGAAATGAATACACTTTATCCACCGACAAATATAGTAGGGAAAGGAAAGCAAAACATAATTTAAAGCATTTCGCAGGAATTTAGGAATATATATTAGACTCGTTAAGAGAATTCCATAGCACTATTTGATGATTAATTACCTGTTATCCACTTCACTTCTTCGATGCGCAAAAATGATAATTGGCCACGATCAAATTCGTTATTCCTTTCTTTCCCAAAACGACTTCTTTTCTAGTCATTGAGTGAACTTTAGTCAGCGACAATTTCTTAACCATTCTGACCTCTTCAGTGACAAGCACATGTCCAGTTAATTGACATTTTGTGTTTCCCTCTCCACAAAAAGCTTCAATGAACGATCGAACACTCCTTACGATCAACTGCATGCCTCTTTATTGGAATGGATTACGAATGCAAAAATACAAACACAGAAATATCAAATAACGAAATAGCTTAACATCGACGGAAACTACTACTTCGGATGAAAACTATTACTCCAATGAAATGTATTTCCAATTTGTCAATACACTCAGTTATGGTGTAAATGGAAGTCAAAGATGGACAGAAAAGAAGAGAGATTTCAAGTAATTGATGAATGAAGGAGAAATACGAAATTAGATCAAGTAATTAAATGAAAATTTAATACAACAAAAGAGAATAGACGATGTCGAAATACACCATAAACTTTTATAATCTTAAAATAGTCAATATGGAAAATTTCGAAATTATTTCATTATTGCCAGCATTCTTTCTCAACCAGTCCGTGTTTCTGATCGACCACTCCACAAGTGAGCAATAACCGTTTCATCAATAAGTGTAGTAGTGTCGCCTAAATCCGCAGCTTTATCACCTTCAGCAATTTTCCGCAATATACGACGTGTTACCTTTCCTTAAAACATGAACTATTAAATCTAAAAAGCTTAACTGATAAATTAATCTAAGACAATTTAAGCAGATAAAACAACAAATAATGCTTACTCTTACTCCAACTCATCGTAAAGCAAGAGCAAAGCTAGCTTACTACATTCGACAACTTTCACTTCTCTCACGGATGCAGATATAACTCACCCGATCGTGTTTTAGGTAGTCCAGGAGCTACTTGTATAACGTCTGGTACAGCAATTGCACCAATTTTTTTTCGAACCAAAAGTTTCAGATCCTCAATTTTTCTTTCTGTAAGTTTTACGCCCTAAAAAAATTACTTGATGCGTTAGAGGAAAGAAGATAAAAACAGAAAGCATTTTCAGTCCTCCATTTCGATTACAGTCGAAACCCTCCAACTTTCTCAATAAGAATAAATGCTCAAGACGGAATATGTCGTAAAAATACCAATCGTAATGTGATGAATGCATATGGAAAGCTGCCTTTGATGTCATGCGGTGCCGCAACTACAGCTGCTTCCACTACATCGTTATCCGAAACTAGCGCAGACTCAATTTCAGCGGTGGACAGTAAATGACCTGATACATTCATAAGATCATCGATGCGTCCTGCAACATAAAATGGTTATCAAATCAAATAAAACAATTATTTAATCAATCTCACATCCACACCAATGCCAAAATAGGTTGCCAAGTTACACCTGTAATCCAGTAGTAACCATCAGCATCTCGACGTGCTCCATCACCAGTAAAAAAGTAGCCCGGATACGGCGAGAAGTATGTGCTCATAAATCGGCCATGATCACCCAAAATGCTTCTACTTATACCCGGCCAAGCTCGCTTGAAACACTGTAACAATAACAATTAAACATTCAGACAGCAGTTGTTGTATCTTACCAAATGAATTTCACTGAAACGAAAACGGATTAAAATATCAATGATATAGCAACATGTAAAACTGGCTCATATTATTTAATCCAGAAATGAAACAATCACCAAAGTTCCTTTACCAGCTCCTTCGACTTCTCGACCTTCCTCATCAATAATAACCGGTTCTATTCCAAAAAAGGGGAGTGTTGCACTACCAGGTTTGCAGGGAATTGCTGCCGGTAATGGCGTAATCGTATGTCCTCCCGTTTCTGTCTGCCAATAAGTATCAATAACAACACAACGACTTTCACCAACAACCTGAAATTTGCACCTCATTTATCAAGTCCTCCACCGCACAAAATTCTAAGTGAGCAAAACTGATGATTTAAGTTTAAGTACCTTATGCAACCACTTCCATGCTACTGGATTGATTGGTTCACCAACTGATCCGAGCAAACGCAGCGATGAACGATTGTACGATGTAACATACTGATCGCCAAAAGCCATCAAAGCACGCACCGCTGTTGGTGAAGTATATAAGGTTGTAACCTAAAACAAAACAAAAAAAAAAATCACATCGAGCAAGAACTGTGACATTGTTTTATCAATCCTACTGATTAATGGTTTTGAACTACATTAAATAACTACAGAGTGTTGAATAAATGAGATAAAACTACAATAAACATTAGAACACCAGTAAATGCATCGATCACTAATTAATGACTGACTTACTTTGTACTTCTCTACAATCTGCCACATCCGTGACGGTGTTGGATAACTCGGTACGCCCTCATATATAACACATGTCAAACCATTAAGAAGTGGTCCGTACACAAGATAAGAGTGTCCAGTAATCCAACCACAATCAGCTGTGCACCTGAAAATATACATCAGAAAAATATATTTTAATGAAAATCAGAAGCAAGATTACCTGACTTCAATCTATATTGGTGACTTTTACTTATATTTGATTTCTTACCTTTTCGATTTGAAACAATTCCGGCTGCTATACAAAGTTTTGACACTTCCTTATTTCACTTTTACTTGATGTCCTTATATAAAGGAATAAAAATCAATTACTAAATAGCAGTAAAGAACGGTTAATAAATCTTTTTTTTTCTTTTTTTACTTTTTTCACAATTTCAAGACTGTTGAGATGTTTCAGACAGTAAACCATCAAATATTATGTAGTAACTATTCTTTCATTTTAACTCAATCTATACTGAAAATATCCAGTCTAGGACTCACCAATATATATCCCTTTCTGGATCAGCATCAAAAACAAATTTGACAGTAGCATAGGTATACGTCATGTAACCAGCAGTAGTATGCACGATTCCTTTTGGTCGACCCGTTGAACCAGAAGTGTAAAGAATAAAGAGAGGATCTTCTGCATCGTTCCATTCTATCTCAGAATTCATTCCTTTGCATCGTTCCATTTCTTCATCCCAGATAACATCCCGTTTTGGGTCTAATTTGACCTGATAATGGAAAGTATAGCAACATATTATAACAATAAGGTTACAAATTCATAACTTACAATCTTTTTGCGTAGAAGTATTTCAGTTAGTGATTCGTAAGGAAACCTCAAAGTAAAACTTATTTTAAGTAAATAAAAAGCAGTGGAAAAGTGCCGAAACTGAAATTTTAATACAAACAAATCCGATTTTGCCTTACGAAAAACACACACAGAAATATACATTCAGATATCAAGAAGTGTAAATCTCATATTCTTGAATTATTCATTCACTCTGCAACAGTAACCTTCTCATAACCAAAATGCAGCATTTAAGGAAATACAACAAATGAAGCCAAACTTACGTCGATAGAAGCAGTACTGTCCGGTTTCCGAACACGTCCCAAATGTTGCACAACAATGACCCTTTTCACCGGTCTACCCTAAAATGTTAACATTATAAATGTTAACATCAAATAATCAACCACAACGGATCTGCCGATTTCCTATTCAAGCGATCATATGATGCATTGAGCAATTATATAGCACATTACTTAACGGCTGTTTGGGATAAAGAAGTTTATCACAGTTCAACTAATGAGTCCAATTTTAAATTCGTCGTATATGTTAAACGAGCCATTAAAATATACTTACCAACACATTGCATTCAACAAGAGCATCGTCAGCTATCATTTTTAGTGTTACAAGCTTCTTGCCTCGATAATATCCATCAGCAGTGATCAGAATACGGGATTCTGTTTGACATATTCGAGCTGCCAAAGCATCAGCACTAAATCCAGCAAACACTACCGCGTGAACAGCACCGATTCTAGCACACGATAGCATTGCTATCGGTAATTCAAGTGTCATCGGTAAATAAATCACCACAACATCGCCCTGAATTAACAACAATAAAATGAAACATCAGCAACAACATCGGTAGCTATCTTCAGTGCATTCCTGAATGACGATAATGCCACCGTCTCAAACATAAAGTCATATCACATTGCATAACATGATTAAAACTTAAACAACAAATCTTAAGAGGTAGAAATTATGTAGTGGACCTTCTTAACTCCATGAGATCGCAGGACAGCAGAAAAAATGACGACTTTGTCAAACAGATCTTGAAATGTGATAGAACAACAATCACCGGGCTCACTACCTTCCCACAATAATGCCGTGCGAGAGCCATACCCTTAAATCTTGATTTAAATAAGAAGCTTTAAGGATAACCTTACCAATTTTTTAATTCATCTATATGAATAACTTTTTTAAAATCATATCACGAACACGATATCTTGCAAATAAATGATCCGTGCATGAAATCTAAGTACTTCTTAATCTCCAGTTTTACTACGTACTTACCTTTATTAATGTTTTGCTCCAGGCAATTATATGCAATGTTCGTCCTTGCACCTTCCATAAAATGCACATAAATATCTCCCTTACGACAGTCGAAATTCCATTCCAGTCCCTGAATAATCGTTTATAGTGAAATTTTCAATGGCACACTAAAATCTTAAAACGTCAATTACTGAATTCTGATCTATCAGAAGAATATATTTCTTCTAAATATCGAAAAGATTAAAGTTTGTGTTTACAAAGTCAGGTTTTTTATCCTCTTTACCAAAAGAAAAAAAAGAAACACACACACACGCACACAAAATACAATAAGGAAAATAAACAAACAACGATTTTTCAGCGCTTACAAAAAACCAAACAATGATTATTCCTCGCTTTTAACAAGCGTGGAATATATTTTTAAGTTACTCAAAGAAATGCATTCGGAGAGAAAAAGAGCAAATGACCGACCTTCTTGGACGTCTTCTCGAAGTAAAGCTCTTTAGCTACTGTTCGCCAAAATTCATCGGCATTATTGATGGAGTTGCTGTACATTTCCCGGTAAGAATCAATTCCTGTGACATGAGCACCTAAAAGATTCACATGTATAAGTGGTAGAAAGTAATATGTAAAGATTAAATTACCTTGAATTTAATCTTTCCAAAAAGTACCTTATGAGCAAGCATAATAACAAAAAAAAATTTAGATTAGAACACATCAGATTTGTGATCACATCTACAGCGACCAACTAAAACGCTTCAAGAAATAACTTCAGAAGTGGTCAGTAAGAAACACATTCTCTGTAATCGAAATAAAGTGGCCCGGAATGAAATGAGAATCTTTACTTGCCTTTGCATAATATATATTCTCAGTCTCACCCTTTTCCTTACTGTTTACCCACTGCCTGCAGTCCATTTAAAGACTAACTTCAAGTATCAGTAAAAAGAGAAAAATGATAATTATGGTGTGGCTATCAGCAGTGATGAATTCCCGGGAAGTGATAAGTCTTTAAGGAATGATCCATTTCTCCAATAAACAGCTTTTTATGAATTTGAAAAAATGAAAGCAGACCCAACTGTTTAAATGTTTTGTCGTAATAGAATTCATTATTTCGCTGACAGTTCGATTTAGAATTAACAATAACAGTAAGAGATGTAGAAAGTATGAACCGTACCACTAAGGATAGGTGCCGGAGGAACAAACCATTCCTCGTTCTCTTTTGCATCACACATTTGGGGAATCTCAAATTTGATCCGAGCATCCGACATTATTGCTATCAAATTTGAAGTGAATCAGACGAGTACAGTATCTACAAACAATTCTATTATCGAATTAGGAAAAAAATGGTTATCGAAATTAACCAGTCATCAATTTTACCAAAATTATCGAATCGAAACAACAATCAGCTTAACAAAATTTGTCATACGTGCTACCAAACCCAAACCACCATTTAACCATCAAGGTGATATGAACAATAATCGAGTCGCTACTCGAACCTTTCATCTTCCGGTACCATACCGGTTAATCCTGCCCCTCCTCCTTCCACCTCCCCGTTATCCCGGATTTCTTTCTCTCTCTCTCCTTCATCCTTTCCCGTAGTATGCTTGCTACTGCTTTCTTCCTCTCCTTTCCTCATCCAAGAGCACAGAAGCACGATGTGTGATGTGTCAGCGAACTAAACTAGGCAGGAAGCCAGAGGTCAAGCCGAGGTCAAGCTCCAGCATCACGAATGTATCATATGCACGATCAGCATATTACAAGCAACATTCTCGTCACCAATAACAAATCGATGATGTAAATGATGTTTCCTTTAAGCACATTCTTTGTTTACTTCATTCATGAAGTTTCAAACCTCTCTCTCTCTCTCTCTTCTCTCTCTCCCTGTGTCTCCTGTGAGAATTATTATAATACGAGTAGCATCAGCATCAGAAGAAGCAAGGCCACCATCTAAAATGTAATGCTAATGAAGAGCGAAAAAACTCGACGAGTGAGGTTCTCTTCGGATTAGCATTTTGAATGAGGGAAGTATGCTCACTTCACTGAATGGCGGCTTCTCAGCACCATTCCGGTCTACCGGACATTCCAATCTTGCACAGAAATGACTGTGCTAGATTGACAACAACATTTTGTCGGAAATTTCGGTGAGTCCAATGAAACATTTAGCACTTGAAGGAAGGAAGGAAGGAAGGAAGGAAGGGAATGTGTGCAATCGCAAAGGTACCGGTATTTGTACTACTAACTGGTTGGTTTTTGGTTGTTGATAAGCTTTGGGCGGGCAGTTTTTCATATCACATTATTTCCACATACAATTAACAGTGAAAGCTCTCTGATAAGAGCAAAAATCACTGAAGTCGACGCTGACAAATTATCACTGCAGGATGATAACAAGTTTCACTAACGCTTCATTGCATTTCCATTAATTTCTCGAGGTGAAAAATAATTCCTTAGCAAAATTGACATTTGCAATGTCGAACCAATATTTATTGAAACTGATCTGATGAGCATGTTGATTGATATTATCAAAGATAAGAAAAATTGCTGCGACTTCCTACTCCCAAATTTTCTGAAGCGGTCATCGATAATATGTCTTCTGCTAGTGTGCGAATCGGATGAGCACTGACTACTACAGCTGCAACTTCATATTGTTTACATTCAAAACTCTCCTGCAAAAAAAGGGAAGTTAAATAGGGGAGAAAAGGGTGTCTCTTGAGAGAAGGCCTTCTAAGCCTTCTTGCGCTTCGCTCATTTCAGTTCAAACTGGCATGCATCACTGGCATGTTCCCAGTAAACGGACATAGGCTGAGCTGACAAGAGAAGGAAGCATAGGAGACAGAAGAAAAAGAAGAAGAAAAGAAAGGGAAAAATTAGATCTAACTTTCTCTAGCTAGCAATTTACCCTCTCAACTAACAAACTGAATCATAAAAAATGAATAGTGGCGCAAATGTTGATATCTCGAGAATTGCTCAGTTAAACAAGTGATAAGCACTCATTCATTTCAGTAAAGATCTTCAGTGAACCGGATATTAGTGACAACTGCATTGTAATACCCAATCCGGTAAGCTGGAATAATTGAAAAGATCAAATATGGGAGAAATATGACCACATATGCTGATATACTGGTAGCAAAAAGCCAAGGCTTCGGCTTTTTGGCTACAGAATAAGCCTGATACACAATATATAAGTGGTAATCTATGCACTGTGTCCATCATCGAAGCTGTCCTTTGCTTGTTTCTACCCGGAAGACCTTCACTTTCCCTCTTCTCGATGAGAGAGAGGGAGAAAGAGAGAGAAAAGAATCGAAGAAAGACGTGCACTTTTCTGAACGCCATCAAAATAAATAAGACCAATGACACAATAAAGCGGAATGTCAACATGAAAGCAAGCG
Source organism: Wuchereria bancrofti (assembly GCA_005281725.1). Lineage (NCBI taxonomy): Eukaryota > Metazoa > Nematoda > Chromadorea > Rhabditida > Onchocercidae > Wuchereria > Wuchereria bancrofti. The sequence continues at coordinate 1,477,736 of SSBO01000002.1, read as the reverse complement.
ATCGATCATGGCGTGGTGAGGAAGTGAGTGTCGTGTTGTAAAGGACAGTGACGGTGGCAATACGTCCCATGTGACAAAGGTTGCAGGGATTTCGTTGCTTGATTGTGCCCGTTGACAATGACTAAAGGCTACTCAGCTTATCAGCGCAAACTCAATCAGTCGAAAAGTAACAGAGATGCATGGCTCTTCTAAACAATACCCTTTCCAACAAAAACATCTTTAACTTTCAATGCGAACTTCTCACTACCCATTTTTTCGAAATTTCTAGAGGACAAGCACTACAAAATGTACTTGTACTTCCAAAAATTTCTGAATATTTGTGCTGCAACGATTCCAATAACCTGTAAGATTGATAATTGATCATCTCGGTAAGCACTAATGGCTTGTAGAAATGTCTTTTGCTCAACTCATCACTGAAATTAATAACCTATTAGTTTCAGTGATGAACTATTAGGTTGATTGCTAGTCGAAGAATCAATGTCCGATCTTCTCTACTAGTATCATATGAAATGTTAATGTTGACGAAAAATCGTAGTGATATGTAGATTGAGCTGTAAAATATTCCACTAATCACTATGCAACTATTCTCTTGTGTGGATTTTAAGCACTGTTTAATTTTTCAAAGACTTAGTGCTACGAGTCTTAGAATTTGATATAAACGTACTGCCTAGTGATCTGATTTAGAAATGAAGGGATGCTGAGAAAAGTAAATTTGACAAGGAACTATACATGCACAGTTCGTTTCCAAATTTAATTTCTCCGATATTCTTTATGCTTTACATTAGTCCTTCACTTGCAACCGTCCTTAATTTGTTGCAGGGATGCGAGATCGCTTCTTGAAATCAGGTAAAAAAGTGCTACGCGGATAAGCGAATCGATGTTTGTCAGAAATGGGGAAGGGAAGAGTTCGAGCATTCGAGTATGGATGTGGACAGTGGGCAGATTTAGTGTGCTAAGAAGTACAAATATATGTGACAGGAATGAAATTATATATGACACAGTGGGGGGACAATGTAACAGTCACTCGATCAAAAGATGTTTCTGTTCATGGCTGAACTGATTCCCTTTGTCTTAATTACTTATCTGCTAATTGATTCTCAGTCAACCAATTATGCTCGCTTGACTTAAAAGTGGACAAAGAGTGCCTAATATTACCAGGCCATTCTAGTCATCAACTCATATTTGTAGCAAATGTTGTTTGAATTATTCTTCAGATAAACATACATAAAACTGTTTTAAATTTACACATTACTCAATTTTTATACATCATTTTTAATTTTATACAGCAAGTAAGGAATTATTTGTCCAACACTCATCTTTCAACTATAACCTCCCGATTTTACTGTTTACTGTTAAGTTCTCTGCCGTATCATAACAATCAACGCCAGCTATTCCCCAACCGTTCGGCATTTTCAGCAAATTAATAAGAGAAAAAAGTGGCTAATGAATAGTCGATAATTGAAGAAATTCGTTTGAAGCTTTGGATTTCTCTTGATCAATTTTTGCTGCGAGGAAAAGAACTAATAACCATTCCATTAGTTGCAAGTTCGAAAGAAGTCACCAAAAGAAAATTACAATCATTGTTTGGTGATTCGCTGCTATTAAAATTTCTTGAATAACTTAATAAGACACAGAAACTGCAACGTCTTCAATCAATAATGATCCAGTTTTCCTCCACAAGATTATTGGACTACATGTTAGAGAAGCAAGGGCTAAAGTTGAATTACTGAGTTAGGAAATTTTGGCTCATGACATCATCATTCACCTAGTGATAATAATTTCACAATTAGCCGGTTTTCACAGTTAGTTCACAATTATAATAATTTCACAAAATTTAAAATACTTGTCAAGGATTCTCTAGCAAAGGTTCGGTATGTTGGAGGAATGTTTAATTACAATGATTTTAAATCAATGGCCTGAAAACAATTACTTTCGCATCAACTTAATGATGAATCAAACTGAGAGAAAGAGCTGAATGATGCAAGAAGCAGAAATACTGGTAGAGCAGACGTACTGATCGTAGAAGGATGATGACATTCGACATGTCAACTGACGTTCTGATTTATGAAGGTAATTTTAACTAAGAAAGAACGATTCAACTTCAATGACATGCTTATGTGGCAGAGAATTTAAAGACGAAAAGAGACATCCGCTGCTCAGCAAATGCTAAACAACAAATTATTCCTACGGTATTAACAATACAATTTTTGCTGAACAATGAAAGAGAGAAGAGGAAGTGAAATGGTCGAAATCATTCTTTAATAAAAATTAAACGACAATGAAATGACAGCTACTCTCACTCTTATTTACCTTCTGTATCAGATTAGAGAGATAAAGATGAAATCTAGTCACAAGTTTGCATCACACAATTCAGTGTCACAAGGGTAGAGTCTCTAACTGCAGTGACCACTTTGCTGTCACTGTCCCTTCTGTCAGGACAGCACTGCTCCAGTCCAAAGGTATAGTTAGCTGGCAGTGAACACACAGAAACACACACACACACACACACAGACAAACAGACACACACGACACCCGGCAATAGAGGTTTCGGGACAGACCTGCATTTTTGAATTTGAATTTGGTAAAAGGCGGCATGGAGCTATGGGGGCATTTGGGCAGTTCAGTTTACTTTGCTGTAGTGGCATGGGTCGTGCGTACAAAGAAGTCACGTAAGTGACGTGCTATGGAGTCGTGTGGTCAGTTCATTTCTGACAGTAAGTCCTACGTGATGTCGAAGTGAGGATGAGGTTGAGGACTGCGTTACGCATTAGTAACGGATTGATTAAAGGAAGTTGATTTTATCAGAGGTCTGTGATTCATAGCTATTTGATTAGAGTAGGAAAAAGGGTGGCAGTCGATGTGAAAAATGCAAATTTTTTAAAAGCAGATTCGATTCTTAGTGAGTTGCAAGTAGCATGTATTATGTACGAGTCGCAAATATAGGGGTTGATGTGTACAGTTAAGAAAAAAGATAAAGTTATTGCAGAATTTAGAAGATGTTTGCTTTATCAGAGAATCATACCAAGTGCAAGAATGACTTCCAAAGAATTAAGGAGCAAGTGGAAAGTATCAAAATGATTCTACGATGTGGCATTTGGTTACTTTTTTGCAGTTATGAAGTCTGTCGTACAGATCAGTTCGACTATGCATCAAATAATGAAGCATACATGAATTGGATCTGTTAATCAGATTAATTTAATCGAAATAATTTGTCATTTGTAACTGCTTTAATTTACGAAATGTGCGTTAACAATTTGGTTCGTGATTTCGTTACTTTGAAAAGATATCAGTGACTGTAATTTGATAATGATAGCAGCTACTTAGAGATTTAGCAATAGCTAGAGGTATTTGTCTAGAAACTAAAAAGTAAAGAAAGCGCGCAAATTAGTATTTGAAATTAAAGCTCGCATTTCTTACTTCATCAGCTTCTTTCTTGGATAGTCCTGATGATTAATTTATTTTATTCTCTATAAATGGTGTTAAAATTTTGAAAGGATATTTCTTCATCTTATGACTCAGATCTTTCTCTAAAATGTTCATATTCGTTTTACTTTCAGCTGTTCAACTTTACGTGATCCAATTATGACCACTTGCAATCATGCTTTCTGCAGGTTATTGTTTTTGTACGTCTCATATCCTGCTGCTCCACTTCATTATTCCTCTTAGTCAAAGTGGTATTGTATGTATCGGAAGATATAAATACAGCTCAAACATAGATCAATATCTGTCTATCATTTTTCTAGAAATACAGGTATTGCCGACACCTGCCAGAAAGTAGAACAAGCGACAAACAAATTATTAAAGTAGTTTTACGTTATATTTCGTTTTAATAGGGGTAAAAATTTATCCTTTTGTAGGGTTTGTCTCTTTGAGTGCTTCAAAAGGCTTTCACTGATGCGATGTCCTATCTGCAATATGACTTTGAATAAAAGGTTCTTTTTTTTGTTTTTAACTTCCACTCTTTACTTAGCTGATTGCTTTTTGTATAGTATTTATGGCACCTTATGAGTGATATATTGCTATGAAGAACCTCTCAAAACATGCAATTTGAGAAGTTGCGCAAGTTGTCCATTGCTGTCGTCTTTACTTGATAAATATTTGCCGCTAGCTAAAGCATTCAAAAAGGATATTATGACTACTGGTTTTGCGAAAGAAAATGATTTCATGGAAAGTCAGGTTTGCAGTCTTCATTTTGCCGTTTGTAGTTGATTCAAAACATTAGTTCATGTTAATTCAAAAATTTACTTATCATTAAACTTTAAGTTTTTATTTCGTCCTACAGTCAGAAGGGAATTAGTTTCTTCTTTAAAAAGGTGGAAGATTTATGGGAAAAAAGAGAGAAAAAATTAAATGGCAATAATAAAGTTTTCATGTTGAGTTTCAGAATATTTGAAAAGGTTTTCAGCTTAAAAAAACAGTTGATTGCTCAAGGTTGTTTTCATATGCGCATTTGCAGGTCCCAATGACACAACTAGCGTCATCGCCGTTACAACTTTCCCAAAATCAGTCACGAAAGGTTATTTATGTATAAATTGTTGATTTAAATTTTCAAACACCAACAATTAATTATGTTTAATATTTCCACTATTGTGATTTTTTGCCATACTTCTGTTTACTTTGTTTTTTACTTGAAAATACTCCATTCTACAGTTGTTAAGAATGGAATCGAAAAGTGCGAAGCGCTGTATCGCCTATTCAAAACACAGACCCGAAAAAAAGCAGCGGAATGATGGGACACATTATTCCAACTTGGTAATAGAAACTGTAGCCAATACCTGTGCAGGAACATCAACAGTTAAGCACACTTCTTGCTGCTCTAAAAGTACGATCATAGGTTACAGTGCTAGTAGGTTATTATTCAGACAACTTCAGATGAACTTTGTGGAATTCAACTCAAGTCAAAAGGAAAGTGAAAATGTTAGAGTTCGAAACAATGGAAAAGAAATGCAGCACAGAAATCGACTGATTAGTATGGAGGATACTACGTGTTCGCCATTGTATGTAGAAAAATTGGACCTTATTACTTCAGCAATACATGATGAGAATATTGAGAAGGACAGTAGTGCAAACAAGACAGATGCTTCGGTCCAAATGGAAATGACTGTTAATTCTGTGTTTGGTAAATTATTTCGGATTTTACAGTTTTCCAGTCCAATATTTTATAAATGTGAGACTTTAAATAGAACAATTACTAATTGAAAAAAGTGACAACAGAATCAGCAATTAATTTACAGAGATATTCAAAAACTGTGTTAGCATTCTTACTATTATTCGTCATTTTTTCCAAGTAACTCAACTTGTTTTTCCAGAAGCAAGCGAAAGTCAGTCACGGATTGAAGTTCTTATCAAATGTATGCCATGGATACCTAATTTTCTACGTCTAGTTAGTGATTTGAAATATGTCTGTCACCAAAATTATTGTTGCTTTAATCTTGGATTAGTTCATTCAGTTGCAGGATCGGGAAGAATTGATCAATGCAGTATGTCATTACAATGAAGAACTTTGTAATGAGAACAGTAAGTCCTTTATCATTTAGTGAAGTCCATCACAAATTTAAGGAAGAAACTACCTTTTAATACCTTAATTTAATTTTAAATTAATTAAAAATAACATAACTTTTTTTGCTTAAAGATCCTTCGAAAAATGGTATTGATTTGGTCCTCGAGAGCGACGAAGAAAGGGAAGTTGCAGTTCCAATAAATACTTCCTATACAATTGATTGCTGTTGTAGCGATGCACAACAAAGTAAAAATCGTAATATTGAACAAAGCACTGTCTCACTTCTAAAGGATAAACAATGTTATAAAGAAGATAATGAAGTGTATCATTCAATCATGGTGTCTGGAGTATCGAAACTTAGTGATCAGGTAGGAAGACACATTGTTGTTGTTCATCAATATATTACTAGCAGTGCCATTCAAATATTTACTTTTTAGTTTTTACTACGTGAATTCTTGGATAATTTCTCTTCTTTCAAACTTTCCACATCAATAAATCGAAAGTGTACATACCTGGTTATTTTCAATACCGGTAAGCTTACATCTTACAGGTAGATAAGAATTCAAAATTCTTAGAGATTAAAATAATTAAAATTTAAGCCATCTTTCATATAATACATTTTATTTACTCTGTTTACTTTGCTTATGGCATGCAAGAAGTGACTTTTTAACTAGTGAGCTTAGACTTTTGCAGATGGTTTAGTTTGTGAATTCTGGACAGTGAAATTAATTTATGCATTGGTTAATCACTGTACGATTGTATCATATTCGTGGTTAGAGAACTGCCTCAATCAAAAGAGTATTCTGCCTACGGTCAGTAGAATTTTTCTTTTTTTATTTATACATGGATAAAACCATTCTGAAGTCTAGGATTTGCGAAATATGGGGAGAAGTCATGATTCATAAACAAATTGTTATTTTCAGCATGATTTTGAAATTTTGCTGAAAATAGATGAAACTCTGATAAGCATAACTGCTCAACGTGCCCTTACTGATCCTAGTACTTTATTCGATGGACATAAATTTTATGTCCCTCAAACTTTCTTTAATACGCAACTGATAGCAAGAGGTATGCATTTGAATGATTTTTAAAATAAACTCTCTGATGATCATTGGTGTGTGTGATCTATTGCCATTTTTTCTTTGAACAATTTTGATTATTTATGCTGTAAAATTGAAACAAATTTGAGGTAATGAAATCATGATATTTACTCTTAGCACTAGAACGAGTTTTCAATTTGCTTAAAATGGTTGGAGAAGGACCATTTAATGGATTCGGTATAATCAAGTAGATTATGGTTCTCTTTTGCAGTAAAGGAGATAAATTCTTTCCAAACTTTACTGAAATTTTATTTTCAGTAACCTTTAAATTTTATTTTCAGATGTTTTTTTGGAGATTGTCGAATTGAGCGGTGGGGAAACTGTGTCACATGTTTGGGAGCTCCCCTCTGAACGCAGTTACATCATATTTGCACCAGATTGCTTTAATCAAGATGCTGCTCGAAGGTTTGTTGTTGATCGTTTTAGAAAAATAGTTTCAAAGCGATCAGTGAAAAATCAAGTAGTCATTTGCTGCTCACTGCAGTACTACCAGCAGAGAGAAACATGGACCGGTTTTGTTTTACATCAAGGTGTGCTATAATTATTGAGGTTTTGACATATGATTACAGCTCAAGGCTTATAAATAAACTAATAACAAAGTAAACTAACTATGAAATGAACTAATCAGAAACTGTGCTCGATAAATATACCTATCCGTATGTTCAATGTACAAATGATATATTCGATATATGTGCAAATTCTCACAAGATAATTGAAAAAAGGTTCGAAAAGACCGTCCTGTCATTCTGTTACCGTTCTATTCTATACGGTATTTTCTGCAGATTTGAACTGGATGTGAAAAAAGAAGTGTTAAAAGCGGACTGGATTTTCGCATCGATTGGTCAACATCGCATTCTAGACAGAGAGCCTTATCGCCTTACTAATTCGATCAGCTGATTGTGTCTGTTTTATCAGCTTTGTTTTATCTATATTTTTCCTGCTTTTGTTTGTTTTCCTCGCTGCGTTTTTTTTTTTTTTCAGTCTTAAATATGTATATATATATATATATATATATATATATATATACTCATCGTTTTGTTTGTCGTTAAGGTATCTTGTTGACCTGAACATATTATCCATTTATTGGTTGAAGTCACTGGGATAAATGTTATACTAAAGTGACTGAAAAGATGAGTGCTGTCATGCTGAACCCTGATAAACAAGTACTTTTCGATAATATTTTTGGATGCAGTTTGATAAAAATATACCGATATGCTTATATGAATGTATATGTGACTGAATTATATAGTGATGTTTCTGATGTATATCAAAGGAGAATGATATTTGCATGTGTGTGAAGATGGTTAGATGCTGGATTATTCAAGCGATATGCAGAGGAATGCATGCATATATGAAAGAGTGTAAAAACAACTTTCAGCTTTTAGCTTTATCAGATCACTTCTCAGCACTTTTAACTTCATCTCTAAATATGCTGCGCTGTGATGTGCTTGTGACAAATATAGCATATGTAGTATGATGTATTTCTGTGATGCAAATACTAATTCGCACTCATTTTTATTGAACGACCAACATATTCATGCAGCAATATCGCTGGTTGGTATGTATGGTAACGGCAGTGTTCTGGTGGTGGTGGTGTGATGGTGGTGTGATGGTTGACAATTAAATACCTAACAATAACAAGGAAATACAAAATGAGCGTTCAAGATGTCAGCCAAATATCCCCCAATTTGGTCATCCTTCATGTCCCCTTCCTTATCCTACTTTGCTATCTTGCGCAAACACAAGAGAGGAGCTTGGTGATCGTGGGATTCTGCATGTGCAGCAGCAGCAGCAGTTGCAGTTGCATAGCTTGAGGAGTTACAGTAACGATGTTTCGGTGTTGCAGATGGAGTTTGTTGACCACGTTCCATGGTCGTCCCTTCACGTTCAGGTACGTGGCTCGCGACACCTGGGTTCGCTCAGTCTCGTGGCCGCTTGAAATCAAGCACAAGCGCACCGCCGGGCAATCATGCCTGGCACTTCGCGGATCTTCAGCTCCTTCTCTTGCGTCATATAGACCAGCGTTATCGGATCGTACTCTGTCGGATGACAACAGCCACTCACGGCGTTTTTTTTTGTCGATGAAGTGATTTTGCTGTGGGCGGAACGGCCAGCCTGGAAAGATTCTAAATGAACAGCCAGCCTTATAAAGATTCATTCATTCATTCCATCATGATGATTGATTCCACATTTCGGGAATGTGAAACAGACCAGCAAAAGATTGAAATTATAAAAGTGTGTATAGCGCGCGGTGCGGAATGATTTAACTAGTAGCAAAATGAGACGACCAACATGGTGAAGACGACATTCCCCGCTGCACATGTGCGCATCGTACAGTTTGGGAGCGATGACAAAGTCCCAGCCGGCAGCTTCGAAATCCACAACCAGACTGTACAGGCAACAGGACGGTTCGTTCATCTCTTTTGTACACACTTCCTGATAGCTGCGTTTGCGACGACCCCACTCCTCGACGGTTGTCAACTCGAGATACATTATCTGTAATAGGACATGACATGACACACACATCAAACAATAATTCCCCTGCTAATATCCATTTCTAATTTGGGTAAGAAATACAAACATTTTTGGAATCCTGTTGTGGATGAAGAGCCAAATTCTCGCCTTTGTAGAATGCTTCCACGTATAAACCTATGAAATCATTACCACTCCACCACCGTTGCACGTCGTCAACACGTATTGGGATTTGTATGTAACCATCTTTGCTAAGATCAACGTGACGTTTGCGCTCTGCCAGAGCTGCGCCAATCTGAACTTTATGCAATTATTCAGTGAAATATTGCACGTTTAGCACTACGATTACCAGTTTCATATATCTCCTCAATGAATGTCGCATGCAAAATTGCACAGGTGATGATGATGATGATGATAAGTCTTAGGAACCGGCGATCTGGAGGTTGAATATGGCTTATCTTTAGATTTGTTCACTACAGGGCTCTGTTGCACACATGGATAGGAATCTGTTGATTTTGACTTCCGTCCAATTTATTTGTCATTCTATTGTGAGAGTGAAGAAAACAGAAACAAGAAATCAGTCAGTTTCAAAAATCAGAGGAAGACAAGAAATTGGTCTTTAGTCCTTTAGGCTCACTCTTACATGTCATGCAGGAAAAGTGTTATGTAGCATGATGATATCAGTTTATGATTTACATGGAATGAGCAGAGTAACCAGCTCAATGAAATCTCGGTGAACATATTTGATTTTGCGAGGCACTAGGTTGCGAGCGAAGTGAAATACAAGTTCGAAAGAAATGATGACGGAGAATGGCAATAACGAATAAGATGAAGAACGGTCGTCTCGACATATGCCTCCTTGGAATCAAATAGAATTAGCTAATGCGTCAAGGTACAAGGCGAAATTGGTGCAAGGTGTCAAGCAAACATTCAGCATCACTCTCAACATTATCAGTGAAGTGCACTGATAAAACGCAACGAAATGCGACATTTCCTCTTTCTTTCTACTAATCTCGATCTCGAGAAATTCGTCAAAAGTGCTAATGACGAGTTTAAAAAAGTACGGCAATACTTGCAATAACTTTAGTAACTGCAAATCTCACACAACTCAACTGATCTTCAGAATGACCGATGCTTGCAACATCTTACAGCAATGTTAATAATTACAAAGAGGATCTATCATCTAGAGATCAGGAAATGCAATCTAAAATCCTTGAGACCAATCGGTCCTTTTTTCGATGAGACCTTTCAACCTAATGGCATTTTTGAATATTTCCCAGGATAACTAGAGAAATTACATATTATCATGAGATGAATCTGGGTAAAAATAAATGCCCGAGAATGAGGTTGGGTGATATATGGAAGCAAGTTTCCAGAGACAATTTTAGACTGAAACAACCACGAGTGGAGAGAAACAACTTGGCACATCCACAGTGCAAAGATCTTTAAGATGATTTCAAACAGAAACAAGTTTGTGGAACGACAATTTTTCCGACAGCAATACTTTTCAGATCTTTTTCTAATTTGAGGAGCTGAACTGTTTGATTTTTGAAAAAAGCGATTGATAAAGAGGAAAGAAATTGTTGAATAAAAGATTGCATACCAGTAAAGTGAAATTTGACAAAATAAGAAGGATGGTAAAAGTGCTGGCGCATTTTAACATGCCCTCCGCAAACCCACCTGTCGCTACTTTATTCCTCAACAAAAACTGGAAAGCAACGATCACATTTGTCGTACTTATGCAACGAAACACTTGGATTCACTTCAGCATCTTTCCATCTTTTTAATTTTATGTTACTCCACACATCATTCACTCAATCAGTTCAAAAGATGAAAAGACACTAAAAGGAGAAAGAATTAAAAACGAAGATAAAAGATCATGCAGCACTTCAAGGAAGCAAATACATGATAATGCTTTTCGCATGCATATTTCGATATTCCCGCAGTGACAGCAATGTCAATTTGATTCATCACTGTGACATTTCGTTCAGTTTTGGAAACAACATGCAGATAAATCACTTCAACTCTTCCTGAACACAAAAGTTATTCAATTTTCTAAACTGCACATTACCGATATTACCCAACGATTTTCAAAAGAGCCAAAATCTGTTGCTGATAAAACATGCAGCATTGCAGCAGCACTGTTGACCTGAACGGTCCTGAAGAAATTGACCTGAAGAGGGAAGCAAATGAGGGAAACAAGTGGAATTGCAAATTAACACCAATTACAGCTGTCCTTTTCATGACGTTGTGACAAAGTGCAGTGTAACATCGATAAGGAATGATGTTGGGTACAGTGAATTTATGCGCTCTGTAATTCTGCTTTCTGTAAAAATTGTGTAGAAACAAGGGAAGTTAGATGGTAAGCCATACATACCCATTGCAACAGTCCCTACTGACCAGAGAATAAGCTAACAACAGACCTGGACAATATGCCTTGGAAGTCATTAGGAGGTCGCCAACCATCAAAAACATTGTTCAAAAGAGATGAACTGCTAGTAAGCACACCTCTGAATTGCTTGCTGAAGAAGCATACTTACTTCTTAATTTGCATTGATCGGAATGAATGAATGAATGTCGAAAGAGATTCTCACAGTATAAAATCCACTCTCCAAGCAATCTTTTCAGTTTTTCCTTTTACTTTTCTTACTTTCTCACAGTTTTCACTTCTCATTTCCCACATTCTCCATTCCTCTATCTACTCAAATCAGTTCCTGAAAGTAAAATGATAAAATTTGTCGTATGGGTTTTATCTACAAGTTCATATCTGTTGACTTTTCTGCACAAATGTACAAAGAACCGGTAAGATGCTATGCAGTTCTTCAATGATTACCAAGCAGATTCTAAATTGGGAAACCAATACGTCAATTAACTTTCTCTCTCTCTCTCTCTCTCTCTCTTTCTCTCTTTTGATAGAGAGATTACTTTGATTGCATGTCCGATGAAAGAAATATTTACAGTAAAGGACAAGTTATCCTGCTCCAGTGAAGACTACTGCTCTTTCTCCACTCTTAAAAAAGGACGGAAGGAAGAATAACCTTGAGGTTGATAAACCTTCACTTGCGCCTCAATCTACACAACAACCACGTGACCTCGATATCACTAAGGAGGTTTCTCGGCTCTTGGCCTTGATCCATATCTGACACATATCGCGCTTATCATCATACCCTTTCCCCTCTCTGCATGAATATATATATATATATCATATCAATATTTAACTAGATGATAACGACGACGACGTTGCTGCGGCCATGATGAACAAAACCCGCTTTACAAACTTGCTGTTTCAAAATCAGAAATGTTTCCCGGAAGCAAATGCACGTCAGGACTCAAATTATTATTACTTGTTTTACCGGAAAACTATTTCGGAACCCTCAAAATGTGAATAAACAACAACAATAAGATACGGTATTTCATTATTACACAACATATTTTAGTTTCTCGAGGAATAGCATATTTGACGTCCTTTTGAAGTTGGTTTTGCAAATCGGAAAGTTTTTTATTTCAGAATGATGCGACGGTATGTAACATACTCCTATTTTTAGGAAATGGAAATATCAAAAAGATGAGCTGAGATACTACAGAAAAAAAACTTGGAATTCTCATAAACAAAAATAAGCCATCCTTTTTTCAGAAAGTATAAATCCGTTCGGATACATTAACTCCTTAATTTGTTTACACTTTTACAGAAACGGAAATGCTTGCAATATTTCTGTCTTCAGAAAAGAGAACTGAATTGTGATTGTCAACTTCAGAAAGAAAGAATTAGGATTTTTCATCATTCACGAGGTTCTGCATGACGCTTCGCATAAGTTGCAATGAGAATTTGCCGTACGTGTTAAGTAAAGCAAAATCGCTGACGTTAGCATAGAAGACGAAAAAATGAGATGACACACATAATAGAAGATAAACATGTGAAATAATGAATAAAGAAAGGCCTACCAAAAATTGGGAAATAAAATAGGTTACCCAAAATAAGCGTTCAAGATGCATAAGGGAATACCCGCTCCAATGTCAGGAAACTTCACTGACAATTCCTGATTTGTTGATATGTGTAAGTAATGAATAAATAGTGTAAATTAAAGGTGCCATGAGTAGAAGAGAGATTGTCAAAGGAAGGAAGTAGAGGGAAGTGTTGTTCACTTTCCCGAGAGAAGATAAAGGAATGAGAAGAGGGAAAAAAGAGCAAGAGAAAGATAAAAAGTGTAATACCGACCGAGCCATTCTTGACGACCTCCTTGACCAGTACTTGGACTGCCGCAATGCGTGAATCAGGATGGAGCTTGGCTGGTTTCCGCAGATATATGTTAAGTACAACGGATAGCAGCAGTTTCGACATCAGCTCATCGGAGAACTTGAAATGTGCAAGGACTTGGTTCGGGTTCAGGTTGAAGCGTGTTGACGTCCGTTCGGCTAACACGATCGTTCGCTCTGCTTTACGTTCAGGCAACATCAATTCATCAGCCAGAAATGATGTATGGATAGAAGCTGTTGCTGAATCATGTCGTAACTGATACTTCAAATACTTGGCAACTTGTGGAATTGTTGGGAAACCATCTTGTGGTCGCACTTGTGGTGGTGCGTCCAAACCAAGCTTCTCCAGAATTTCACGTTTAATCAGTTCCAGTCGTATCTTGGCCAACTCATCCCGTGCTTCTGCACAACCGTGACAACTGTGATTGCTGTGATGGTGCCAAGCGGTGGTTCCATGTGTCGATGGGCTACAGGATAAGCTCAATGCTAGGAATATGGAGTGTATCGACACCGCAATGAACGTCATCTCTGAATCGCCCTCCCGTACCTGCTACTAGAATACCTGGACGCTCCACAGTCCGCAACTGCTGACAGTATGTGTTATCAGGTACTCGGCCGAACCACCAGCACCAAACCCACCAACGGATTGCCTACTATATGTGTGAATGACTTGTTGCAGATAATGATAGTGCCGATGGTGGCAATGCTGATACTGCTGCGGTGGTACTGCTGCTGCTGCTGCTGCTGCTCCTGCTACTGATGGTGGTGGTGGTGGTGGTGGTGATGATAGTGGTGGTGATGGTGATGATAGTGGTAGTGGTGGTGGTGGTGGTGGTGGTAGTGATGGTGATAGTGCTGCTGGTGGTGATGGTGATAGTGGTGATGGTGGTGGCGTGGCTCGGAGGGGGTTGCTGTGCTTCCTCTGCCTCCTTCCTTCTTCCTTCTTCTTCCTTCGATGTTGTTCGGTCAGTTCGTCAACTCCGCCTTTCCGATTTGACTGTGCTCCACGTTTGGTTCTCACTTCATTCTTTCCAATTATTTATTAAATTAACAATAGGCTGCAGATGAAACAGTTCATTAAACTTATTACAATTACATACATAAATCCATTCATCTATAAGATGAATAATGACAGACAGATGCCTAAAATGAAACTGATTAATGCTAAGAATGCAAGCAAAGCAGATAATAATGATGGTAATCAGAGGGACATGTAAAATGTCCTTCGGCAACTGCATTCAGCACTCACCGTGATCGTGCTGCAGTTGAATAATAATGAAGGAACTGCATGCTTCATGCCAATGCAGGCAACCAGGACCTACAGCTAACTACAGCATTTTCGAGATAAGCAACGAACCATTTTAGAAACATCATATTCCGATGAAAAGAGCTACCGAGAATTGCACAGGATACGGTTATTCATCTTAGTGTAAGGTTAGACAACACTACTGAACAAAAGCATGTCACTATTGTCAACTTTATTTAACAAAGAACAAGTAAAAGATGCATTACTATCACTAGGCATCTAAATATGATATGCAATAGCAGAAGGTTGACGACTGTTTATTTATTCCCTCTACCTTACAATCAACTGATAATCGCCGGATCGGAAAACACCAGTAACAGGGCCTCCAGCAGCAGGCTAGCAGTAATGTCAATTTGAATCGAACCAATTGTCATCACATTTCACATCTTAGCTAAAGGCTGCAAAACAACAGTATCTCATTCAGTTATGCAAATATATCATCATCATTATTCATTTGTTCTACAACCGGGCGATATTTCACCAACCAAAATACCGACGAAAATCCTGCTACTTGTCATAAACGAGAATGGAAGGTGTCGCAAACGATTCGGACTTAATTACCGTTCTCTCAAAGTATTAAAAATAGATGTGGCAATACATATGGCAACAAGATGCAACAAGTATTTTTCAGAAATTAAATTTTCAAAAGATACTTGAATTTTAATATTCCCAAAAGTAGGTATGTCCAGGCACTAATTAGCACAAATCCTCTGAAATTATTTCAGAAAAAAAGAATTAACCAGTATAAACATAGCATCTGGAGTTGAAAGCAAGGTAATTTCGTCCAGCATTGTTGGATCGAACATCGAACTTCGGATTGTGAGCTTCGGAAACGGTAAACGACCAGCACAAAGAGCCATCACTGATACTTTATACTCATAAATTTCCGATGGTAATAAACGAATATCGATCTGCAAAAGGGAAAAAATATTCCTCAAATATGCATACGATAGGTGGGCATAAACACCAGTCTAACAGAAAAAGCAGTATATGAAGGTGTATGATGATGTAGAAAATCCAGAATGAAAATTTTAAGGAGTAGGACGGAAATACGGGGGTGAACCAAAATTTCCACTTACGATTACATTTCACGTAAAGCTTATCCTTCTCAACTATTCTATTACATGCTATTGCTCAACTAAGAAAAAACGGATGACACAGTCAAGCCAACAGAAATATTTGGAACATATTCGTGAGGTGAACTGTCAATTAAGCCAAAGAAAAGCGAATGGAATTCCATTTAAAGATTAGAACTTAGTAGAGTTAGAGCACATCACATATTCCTCTCTGTAGACTTTCAAAATTTAACTGTGAATTTGACAAAAGTCAGCTTCATTACTGCCTCCAACGAAGCTGAGAGCTGTGTTCTACGATAAGCATTGGCTAGCTAATGAAATGATGGAATTAAGACATCGATCGACAACTTACACCACACCAGTGAGCAGCAGTTCACTGGTAAAGATGCTAGAAGTAAAATGTACTACTGCTGGAGAATAAGTCTCATACTATCCTTTTTCTAATGGCCTGTCTGAGAGCACTTACGGCGCATTCTAATATCCGTCACAAATACTTCTTCCGTCACATATCCCAACATCGTCTCACTGTTCTTCATTATCAGTGAATCAGCGAATGATAACATCTCTCACTACAAACTGACAACTAATATGGAAGAAGTTCGACAAGTATAACAGCGTATCATTTCATCCTCCTATTATGGACTAAAATGTGCGCTTCCCGGCAACCCACAACTGAGTCATGTAATTCCTGACCCACTTCTGACTGATGTTGTCATGAAAAAGCTGCATCCTTCACTTTTATGAACAGAAGCTAATGTGTTTTGTCAGATCAATCTAGAAATGTAGCAGAAAAAGATTCAATCAGGTGGTATTATGCCAAAAAACAAGAAATAAGATAACAATACAATACGACAACAATGCTAATATTTCTCCTTTGCAATCTTTGCTCTTCTTTCTTCACTCTTTCACCTTTGCTTATGTCACCATTATAAATTGTGAAATGATAGTAATGGTTATGGTAATGGTGATAATGATGATAAGGAGTAATGTAAAGAAATAGAAGAAGAGACTATGTCTGGTCTAGTCCAATTCATTTCAATTTAGTTATCCTTCAACAATCACTACTACTTTCAAACATCAATCATTCTTTTGTGAGAACTGCTTACTAATGGAGTTGACGATGCTGTAACAAAAATTTAAAAACCAAACGAGAAAGAAGGAAAGTTAACTTTTAGCCAAAAGGAATGCTTCCTTTCTGATTAAGAGAAATCAAGTAAACTAATATTTTTAACAATTACTTTTGTTTCGAAAAATACTGAAAGGAGGGATGAATAACCGAATAGAATGCAACTGAAAAAGATTAAACATCGTTTGTGGATATCTTTTTTCAAATTATTTCCTTCTTTTTTAATTCATGGTTGCCAACACATTCTGAACAGTAAAGACGTTCTTTCATCTCCTTCCTACTGCTTACTGCAACATTTTATTGTTGATTGATCGAAAAAATTAGTCAATTTGAAAGAACATCAATTTGCTCAGTTTTTTAACATATATTTTTATCAAAATCTTTCTGAAATTGATTACTCATATGAGACATTCTTCTTGTCAAAGCAGCAGTTGAACCGATAACTCAAAATTCAGTCCCATTAATGTTAAGTTAAATGGCGCAGCGAAGAAAAAAGGACACTGATCAGTTTTCAGATAAGCTTTTAATGATTATAAACCACCACTTCTTAGCAAAATAATGAACAGATGAGTCAGTTAAAGAATAAGGATAAAATGACCACTTCCGGGTCAGAACAAATATTACTGTTCTACCAAATAAAAATGAAAAAATTTTTTCCAGAAATGAAAAAAACATAAATTTCAGCGAGTTGAGTAAGCTATTCTCACATTCATGTCAAAAAGATGAGACATGGAAAATTTAAACTGGATAATAAGCCTTTGAGAGCGGTGTGTGAAAGTACAGAGCAATACATCCATCTTCTGAAAAGGAATTTCTCGAAGTCCCGAATTTCAGTAAATTCAAATCAGTACATATTTATTTGGCAGACAGATGACTGCGACAATACAATAAATTTAGTAAATTTAACTACAAAAGTTTTTTATTAGTTTTAATTAATAAGATAATCTGTTTTCCGAAAAGGGATCCCTGAGATGGATTCTCCTTAATATACCAGTGTGATTGTACGCCATACAATGGAAGATTAGAATATAAAATTAAATTCTCAATTGTTATCTAATCTCACTTTATAAGGCACACTATTTCTATCTTTCCAATTCACAGAAAATTTAGTGCAATTAAAATGAACGACTTTAATTCTTCTGTCTCTGTCCTCTGAATGTTCATATGCATTTTTTTTAAACAGGTACTTCTCAGCAAAAAAATGAAGCAACTGAACATAATTCGTCAATAACTCTTGTGGGGAACATGTATTTGTAGGTATTTGCGTGAGTATACATATACCATAAACAAGAGATCAGTGCGGAGATCAGCCAATAGAAAAAATTGCAATGATTCAAAGTGACAATGAAATAATACGGAAACATGTATAGAGCAAAGTAGACTTAACAATTTTGAGATCAATTTAAGGAAACCAAAAAAAAAAATGACACCGCCAATCCACGCTTCCGAAAATAAATCTTAAATAATTAACGGTGCATTCCATTTTTTTCTATTTCCTAGAAAAATACTGCTCTATTTTCGATTCAACTGACAGACATGCTTTACAGCCGTTCCTGAGGATAAAACTTGGTATATACAAAATAAAACTTTCTTTCAAAAGCCATCTCCAAATTTTAGAAAAACAAATTAATTAGATGAATTGTAAAAATAGATCAAAAATTGAGAAACTGAAATAAAAACACTGAAAGCAATGTTGAATTAAGAACGAAATGGAACTTAGTTTTGAAATACATGATTTTACCTGAATAGGAACTAATGGTCACGAAAATTTCAGCGAAATTAACCGTTACAGGGAAAGTTTAATGTGAAACATAAAGTTGTAAGAAGGAAAGCGAGAGTGGTGGTTGATGGAATAAATTGATAATTCTACAGTACTGCTGTACTTTTATAACCAAATATTAATTGTTTCTATCAGCAAATACACTACTTAGCTAAAGCTAGACTTATCAATTATCGTGATACAATTTGAACCGATTAGATTTATCAACTACCACCATACAATTTGAATTAGTTAGATTTACCAAGTGACAGCGCATAGCTCGAACTATGTTGGTTATGGCTATGTCATCATAACATGCTCCAACATTTCAAATCACCAACAAACATCTAAACAGACGCATTAAAAAACCATTTGGAAATTCTGAAATATCAGTGTAGAGAAGACAGCAATCTAACCTTTTTGTTGCCAGCGAACACGAATACATCCGCCAATTCTAACATCATCTGCAGATCGATCACTTTGTCATACAGATTTCGAATTGTAAAAATAACTGGAATTGCTGTTCGTACGATGAGATAAGAAGTTCGAGGATGCGCTTCAACTGATAGTGGAGAATTTTTCACAAGAACAGATCCAGTGCTAAGCTGGGACAGAACCCAACCATCCAGTAAAGTATTCCTGTGATATAGCTTGTTCAAATTATGTTGGAAATGGTTTGGACCATTTCAAAAGTAAACTGTACATAATTAACTAATAAACTTCTTTATACACTCTACGATGATACAATTTAAATAATTTTATTAGATCTAAATTAACCTTCTCCAACGTATATATATTTCACCCAAATCACATCGCTTACTTTCTGCTTTCAGCGAAAATCGTACAGGTGAAGAAACAGTTATTACATCGCTCTCAAGGCAGCAGATTTCATCTACAACATCTAAATTAGTTTTGCAAGATACCACAACATAAAGAACATAAGTTTACCACTTACCTTTCAGCAAAATTTTTTCGTCTTTATCAGTTTCCATTCCAGTACCCTAAAATCTAATTAATAATAGTAATAATAATGATAATGACAATAATAATAATAATAATCGAAGACAAGTTTTGCAACCATTCAACAGTTCACAGAATTTGAAGTTCACATTTGTCAAAGAGTGATGACAGTGATTTTGAAAATCTTCTCTACAGCAATGAACAGAATTAAAAATGTTACAAATGATGAACTGTATCAGTATAATATCAAATTTCAAAAGATCTGCTTCTGATTTTGATCTTATCCCACTTCTAGCACTACTGTCAACTTAGATATGGCTGAATCGTTGATTATAGTTCTGATCTTATGATGTCAATTTTAGTTATAATAAAGAAAAATGTGCATGTCGAAATTTAAAAGAATGTTTCCGATATAACACATCAGATGCTGAGTTTATGTGAAAATTTTCCGATTTCACTACTAATTATTGCCGAGGCTTTTAAATAATTAGAAATATAATTCAAGGGAACAATTTTAAACGCAAATTCAGCTAAATGCTTAACTGATACTTAACTGAAAGTTCTAATGAATGAAGCAGTGAAAGATTTAAAACTAGACAAAATAGAAACATTGATGTTGCTGAACGAACAAACTAATATCATGTTCACACAATTTGCTTCTCAAGAATCAAAATAATTTAATAAATCATCCTCATGTTTGCTACAAATTCTGTGTTTAATTATTACTGTGATGAAACATCTATTAATAACACTTAACAATACAACATTAACATACCGCTTTCCATGATATGTCCGAAATAACCATATCTGCCACTGTTGTTATGTTTGTCCGAATAAAGAAATTGGTTTCCGCAAGCGGATTTTCAATCACATCATTCTGCAAGGCACAAAGCTAATCTTTGAGAGAAAAAGTGAGAAATGCAAGATGAAAAGATATTGCAATCACTTGCGTTAGCTTCATCGTTATGCCCATAACTACAAAGATAAAAGCAGTCAGTACATAATCCGCCGGGCAGAAAGTTAGATGACCTGTTTGATTTGTTCCATCAATTAAAGCTATCTTATGAGAATAAGCACTAACGTTTATAGTCAGTATTTTGCTCTCGACATCGAATGGAGATCTTGACCGCAAATATACTAAGAAACGTTTCTGCACCGTCATGTCGTCCAGCGATATAGAGACCTTCAACAACAGAGATTCGCCGTAAAGAACGTTTATTCCGCGAAACAGTAAGACATCTAAAAACATACCGTTACCGACATATTTGTCGAGCAGATGGTCTGACTGCAGTATCTTATATTCAACTGAACCTGGAAAACCACTGTTTCTACATTTTTAACGTTTAGACGCAAATTCAGCTGAAGCACACGCTTACTGATATTTGAGACTTCCGATGCATGAAGCGTGGATGATTTAAAACTATACAGCATAGAAACATTTACATTGTCGAACAGATTAAAAAATGGAGAAATATAAACTTTAACAAAATGAAGTTTTGACCTTAAATGGTGGAATTTGAGAGTTACTGCATTTTAAAACTTTTGTACCGTTCGGAACAAACCGATTTTCCTCGTCGACGAAAACCACGGTACCAACCATCTCTTCCTTAGTATCCAAACACCAATCCAATCTGCAGTAGCATTTTTCAGAAAATTCAATATGGTTAGAAAAAAAAATAAGAATAATTATACCTAATACTTTCTATCGGACTATTTTCCTCACATATAAATGACAGCGGTATTGTCGCAATTTCACCAAGTAGTGCTTCACTTTGATCAGTTCCTTCAAGGCGAAAATAAGCTTCACGAGGTTCGATTCTGACAAAAAACAACTTGAAACATTCACGATAAAGACAATATCATAATATTAAAAAAGAATAATAATGAAATTAATAAAGAGACAAAAATGTAGAGAGATATCAAACTTACTTAAGTATCGTCTGACCGACACATGCGTCTAATATAGAATTCATGTAGGAATTATCATAAGTGCCATACGACAACGACTGAGCATCCCAATCCATTGTGCCATAAACAGATGAATGTATGGAACCCATTTCCAAGCTCAACCCGTTCATCTTCAAAAAAGAAGTTCTGCTCTCTCTCTATATGTATATATATTAAGTCTTGTTTCTGAAAGATGATTTTTACAGGAATAAGTAAGAACGAAAACGAATGAATACAAACAGAAAAACTAAGAAGGATCATTACTATAAGTTGCCTGGCACTCGTACAACATGACTGAGGTAATGATATCTTGTACATTTTGACCGTTTCCTTCCTTGGACTAATTTCGACATTGTCTTCGGTAAATTCATATAGTGGCAACTCCCCTGTTTCCTTACTCCCATCGCTGACAGTAATTTTCATTCTTTCGAAAAAGATCGTTTTACTAGAGTATGATGAGAGGGCCACCTAAATGACAGTTTATGATGATTTACAAATATTTATATAATGATAAATAAGTTGAGAGGTAACTTCAAGAAATGATCACATTTTCGCTCTTTAAAATCATAGAAAATTACCCACTTGCTAGTATTACTGAAATAAGTATCATAAATCCTTATATTAAATACAGAACCAAAAACGTTAGAGAAAACAGACAAAATTACCATAAGAAAAATTAATGAATTAACATGAACAGTTTCTGTTGTATTGTTAAGAAAAGCAACACGAGCACGAATAAATGCATCAATACGGGGTGCGCTTATCGAAAAAAATACACGTTCAGCAAATGCCATCTTCCAAAGATGTTGACATGTCTCTATCTTCAAAGTTGATGAAAGTATTTTAAAATATCCGAAATGATGTGAATCTATTTATCTATCTATATTTTGGTTCGTAATTTTTATTTAAATTCATTAAAGAATGCTTATGTATGAAATCCAATATTTTATGATAGAATCTGTGAGTGGTTCCGATCCTTCTCAAAAGACAGGAATATTTCGATATCTTATAGAATAAAAGTGCAGTGAAAAATGAGTACTTGTTAGAAAGTTCAAGTCACTCATTTGTTCGTCTGAATACACCAGATAAGTTAACAATTTAGCGTAATAAATAAAATGTAATAAATAATGAACCTCGGCCGAAGATATACTAGCATTTGGGATAGGTACATGAGGTGGAAAGCCTTGACGAATCAGTTCAATATTTGCCATAATCTGTTCCGTAATGGAAGCAAAAGTCGGAAATGAGCGTAAATTAAGCATTTGCATACTAAGTGTCATAAATTCCTTCACGTCTGCTACTCGAAATGCACATACAAGAGCACGTAGAAGCAGCGTCGTAATTGGCTGCATAAAACCTTCCCGACGACATTCCCAAATTAAATGTGATGCAAACTGAAATTAAAGAAGATCAAAAATCTGGTAAATACAAGAAAGCAACCATCATAAGAACTACCTGCAAAGCTTTGACGTATTGACCTGTTATGAAGTATTCATCTGATAACAAGAGCATCATGTAACGCTGCATTCGTAAACATTTGTATTTCTTGAACTGGGACATTGCAGAGGAGAGTAGAGCAATAGATCGATCATGATTTGGAGAACATCGTAACTGAAGTAACATTTAATTCATTCATTTAAACACTAAAGTGCATTGTTTTTGACCATTAAGGCCACGTGTTACGGTAGTAAAACCAATAGAGTGTAATTATATGTTACGAAAGATATAATAAACTAACTTCAAGTGCGATGACGGCATTTTTTTCAGTTTCCGGATCCGACAGACTGCCATCTTCCGTAGCTGCCCTCCATGGCCTTTGTCCATAAAAAACTGTAGTTGGAACCAATGGGTCAAGACTAGGATAAACTGACCCAGTTAACTGTGAAGTATTTAAAGCGGTAATAGCTTCGTTTGCTTGCCGATAGTAATAAGCTGCTGCTTGAAGATACATTCCAGGATGTTGAGTTGACACAGCAACCAAACCACCTATGACGGCTCGTTCAAACAAATTCGCAAATAACGAACACTAAAATAAACCTAATGCATGAGATATGCGAGAATGTTTGAAACGAAACATGAAATCATGAAAACCAAAAGTCACAAAAGTTGAAGCCAAAAACATAGAACAAGACCTGTTTGCCTTTCCATAATAAATGTTCAATTGATGCTGTGGCTGGGGATGGATACGAACCTGGAGGTAAGCAGAAAAATGTGTTATTATGTCGTCGTTGCTGTGCTAATGCCTCTAATGCTGCACTGTGAAAAAATGATAATTGACATATCTGGAATTAATATAAAGATGTATCATTTAGAATGTCCCTTTAATTTTTTCGACTAATAGATTTCTTGGAAATCTCTCCGCTATATTCCACCAAAATAATCACTTTCAGTACAATTGCATATTTCATCAAAAATGATAAGGAATGTAAAGCATGGAAGGATCGTGAAAAAAGTGAAATTGACCTTATAATTCAGGAGTCCGGCCACTGCGCGCAATTCAAATATTTCACTATCGACGATTTCGCACTCGGTACAATGCTGATATGCTAGCTTGTAATGTCTAAAATAAGTTTTAGGAAATGAAAAAAAAAAAAAGAACTTTTAACAATCACAACACCATTTATAGTAACATTCTTTGGCATATAAAAAGATGAAAGCAAAATCACAAAAATAAATATAAAAAGCAAAAGGTCTGGAATAGATAAAGTGACTCAATAAAATCAGATGGTAATTTTTTAATTTGTTTTTAACAAAACAAGTCCAAATACTATCTTAGTGTTTCTAACAAAGAAGCATTTGAAATGAAAACTATCTGGAGAAACAAAACCAGCAATAAATGAAGAACCTATTTGCTTGCCTTTTTAGTATATAAATTTTCAAAAATCCAAAATCATACATCCCAACCATAGCACACAAACTTTCTATGCTGATTCCAGACAATTCAAACAGTTGGAGAAGAAATGATATTTTAAACAAAACAATATACTGAATAAGCATTTTGGAGAGAAAAATTCTGTTCAGGCGTTTTATCAAGACATCTGAAACCAATCGATACGGCAAAAACTCAAGCTATAAAATGAATAGCAGAGGAAATTTGACACATAAAATCATTCATTTTATGTTTCTGTCCTAAAAACCAAAAATATGAGAAAAATGTGAGCTGACGAAAAAACGTATCACGACAGAAACGTTACACTATAGCTATTTGAAATATTTAATTACTACAGAACTATTGATCTCGAAAGTAATTTATTGATGCAGAAAAGTGAGAGGAATAAATGACTAAAAAAGTGATGACCTAAGTGCCGTGTGTGTGTCTTGTCGTAATTCCGAGATGAATGCCAGTTTAAACTGTTGACGGATGATAAGATTCGAAAAATTATTTGGTATTGATCGCGCACGGATTGATTTCAGACACTGTTGATAGAATGCTTGCGCTAATTCATGGAATGCGGTTTCAAGCCTAGAAAAGTGGAATGCACAATGCTATTAAACTTATGGTTTAACAAGAAACCGTCTCATAAATTGAAACCATTTTCCATGCTAAAAAAAGGAATGGTTGAGTCATATTGTCAAATATCTATATTTAGAGAGTAGGAATAAATATAAAAACTAAAGTAACCCAATCTCACGTCCTTAGAGCAAACAGGGTCGAAAAAATAAGTTAAGGGAAGAAGTAAACGAAAGAAAACCTTAAAACCGATGAAAACATTCGTTCGCCAGCGGTTAGAATGAACAGTTGTTTCGTTGGAAGCTGACATAGCTGACATAGTTTAGCTGTTCTTTCCACAGCTAATGGACTGTCCATTGGCTGAATTTGCTGTAGTAGTACAATGCAAATCCGAGTTGCATGACTTCCAATGCTTGTCCTACAGTGCATTTCAGTTATACCATAACCATACCGTCATTTTAAACAAAAAATTAAATCCACTTTCCCTTTAATCATTTTGTTGACAGTGACTCTGATCTTATCGCACTCTTGAATGGAAACAACATGTGTCTGAGGTAAAATATAATACAAAGAATTCCGCATTCCGAGTGAGAATTTCAAACTGGAATTGAAAGTTTCTGAACTGAATCCATGCAGTAAAGTCAATATAACCTAAGCGATGAAATCTTCGATTCGCATTCCGTGGCTTTCTCATTCCACGATGGATGATCCCAATCCAAATCAGCAAACAGTACGATAACGGACGGCAAGTCTCTAACATATTTCTTGAACCAATCCACTTTAATAAATCCATACGAAAAATTCGACACCTAAAATGTTCACAGTCCTTGTCTACACAATTTTCCAATCCATTCTCGTCTTCTGTTTCCTCCAACCCCAATTCCTACTTTATTATATCATTTCAAATAATACCGTCTGTTGATGTGCTTTTGATTCGCAAAACGTCTGGGTGCCATCTAGCATAACAAAATCAATTGGTGGACGGTCTTGTTCCCGATTTACCGTAAAGGCCGAGAAGACAGCTGCATGAGATCTATTATTGACGATATCTAGTCCTGTCAGGAAGATAAGTTGATTTTGCCGATTGGCAACCAACACTTCCGGAATATCACCACTATCCATCCTTACCACTAAAATACATTGACTGTCGAGTCGTCCTTACAATCAAAGTGTACATCCTAGGGGATAAAAGTCGAACATTCAGCATTTGACGTAACTGAATGCAACCAGCGCCGCCTGGACGTCCTAGAGCAAAATAATGCAACGTGCATAGCAAAAGATCCCCAAATCTAACAACCAAATAAATCCTTGAAGTCCACTTAAAACTACCTATTTAAAAAATGTTGTAAATGGAATATTGCAGAACGGGTAGGTACGCATAATTAATTGCCATGAATACGCGCAACAAAAATAACATTTAAACTTTATTTCAAGGAAAAGTTAGCATTACAAAAGAATAAAGGAGACATTACAAGATAAGAAAAAAAAAACCGATCATAATTAAATGTTACAAAAGAATACGAGGAAAAGCAAATCGTGATTATATTTCTTCTTTTTCGCTGCTCGTCAATTTAGCTGAAATAAATTTTCCTTGTTTGTAATTTTAAAATTTTAAAAATGTATTCATTCTCACAAAAAAAAGTTAACAAAAGCATGGGGATAGAGAGTGCCTACTCCCTTTTCGACTCCTACCTTTCTGAATCCAATATCGGAAGCATACTCTCTAAAACATCGTCGACACATATTAAGTCCATATTTCCTAATCAACCCATGATGATTTGAACAAACTCGGCTGAAAATATAATTATATGACTCATGATCCTACAAAAACATCTGTGAATGAAGCTTTAGGCCTTCCACTAGAAAACGGCACTTTTTGCATGAAAAGACTCAAACAAATCCGAATGTGGCATTGAAACTTAGTGGTAACTGACCATGAACGAGAACCTGGGCCATACTTGCGCGGGTGTGAAAACCATAAATTCTGATGACCCATCTTTATTTAGCTGCTATATCTGAATTCAATTTCTGATGCCACAAACAGTCTCTGAAATTATGGAGGAAAATTCACCAACGAAGTAAGTGTAACAATAATGCAAAAGGATATCATTCTCTCTAATCTTCTTTCTACAAATACAAGTTTTGTATAGCAAAAACACCCAACTATACCACACACACACACACACACGCACACACACACATACATACACACACACACACACATACATACACACACACCCAACTATGACAGCATATATCACCGCCACTATCGCAATGGTAAACATTCATGAACGAACATTTGCTGTAATACGTGACAGGCAGACATCATTAAGAGCTCATATTGTTAAGTAGGTAATAATATTACTACGCTGAAATGCTCACTTGTAAAAACTTCTTACAGACACAGTCGACTTAAGCACTGAAAAGTACCTTAACACATAACATAGTTTACCTCTACTATCCTAAAAATAAGCTGCAGAAGAGTCCCAGATGCCTACCAATATGTCCGGAGGATGTCAGAATACAAGGTCAACTGCACAAAAGATGAAGCACATTATCGACACGGAGTCAAACATGACTAATGAAATGATACAGGGCACTTGAAAAAGCACAGCCTTCCAGACAAAGCGACACTCCTACCCAGACAATAGGGCAACCCCATCCCCACAAACAGCACATAAGCAACCACAACCGACCCTATATCCTATCTCGTCCTGTGACGGCCAGGAAGTCAAATTAACGACGCGCTATGCAATTCAAATCCCCAGCTGACCAAGCTTGGCGTGAAATCCCGACTTGCCTTCCCTGCTGTTGCCACCTTAGAAGACTGTACTATCGCTCTGGTATTCCGGTGTCCCATTGAGTTCCGTCGGGAACTCAGCACAGATTCACCGCTCTGCATGCAGCGGCAGGTGCTACTCAAACCGTGCGTTCCTCCCTCCCACCACAGACATTCTTCATATGTGTATGACTCGTTTGTGCGACCAGTTAACTGCTTATTTGTTTTATGCTGGTTGTCTTTTCGTGTATAATTTCGATTTGTTGATGAATACATCATTCATATATGCATTTACTTATCTGTTCACTTGTCTCTCCTGGGATCCACAGCGTCCCGTAGTCCACACTGCCACGCTGCTTTTGGCAGAACAAAAACGATCACATTGGTGGAAAGCTAAGCAAAATTATGTTTGTGCGTTGCAATCAGTACAGCTCTTGATGCAATGATGCGGAGTATTTGCAGCATAGCTGAGCACGCAGCACTTTGACCATGCATTCCTGTTTTTACATAGATAATTTTATGAGGAAGATCTAAACTTTCAATAAAGCATTTCATCAACTTAACATCTCACTATCAGGAAGTTAAATCGACAAACAGAAACATTTAACCTTCTCAGCCCTGCACAGTAGAAACTGATTTACATTTGGAACAAAAACTGCTCAGGTCTGCAATGGTATTACTTGCCATGGATCTATCAATCTTAAAAAACAAGTTCACATATTTCTCATTTCTATGATCATTTCGGAAAAATCAAATCTAAGACGCATTGACCACGATTATTTACGTAATAGTTAACCGGATCATGCATCGAAGCATGCTAAGACTACTACATACTGGTAAAATAATGGAAATCCATATAGTTGTTAAATTCCATAATATTTAAAAATTAGTAATAAAGCAAAGTATTGTCCAATAAATAATCGACATAACACAGCATTACATTACATCACTGTTTCCTTTCTGCTAATAATTTCTAGAAATTTTGTCGATAAAGTTGTTTCTTCCATTTGCTGAATGCGTTATATGATGTAAGCCATTTATCTTCCCAACACTTTGTACGTAGATAGATGTTTCTCACTATTACCTCTTCACAAGTTTTCGAAATCCTTTAGCTTTATCGTCTGAAGTGTCAAGGCTTGGAGCGTTTGCGAATTAGCAGATGTTATCTGAAAAAGATTGCCTCTCTTAGCGAGAGAAAATATAGTTTACGGTCAACTTACTGCCAACTTAATTGATTTGACTTAACATACCTTAACGACAACATAATCGCCTGGTTTTAGTTCCACCAATCCCGAACCATCATTGTAATACTTATGGATAATAACACTAACTCCGCCATCAATTCGACCTCGCAGATGCTCAGAAGAACGCTTACTTGTCTAGAAATGCTCAAAAATTTAATGCAGTATTCATAATTATTTTGTAGGAGAAATTTATTTAAATGGAAAAGTAGGTTGCATAGTGGAAAAACAGTGATTAATTGTCCTGAAGAGCTAATCGTCCTTCAAGAACAAAGGAAGGAAATAAACCAAAAAATCCTGAAATCTGAAAAAAAAAGAGCAATTCAGTAGTAGTAATACTTGTAGCAATCATCCAAAGCCGATGAACCAAAGAAGTATTAATGTATGCATAAGTTTCTGGAGTTTTGCCACTGCATTTGGTGCATCAAGCAAATAAGACATTTAACCAAAATAATCCAAGCCATTAAATATTTTCTTTCCAGGTTATACTATTATATATTCTTACCAAAGCATACTTTTACCCATAATACTAAAAGTGGAATGTGATAAATCATAAATGAACAAAATCGGGACCAACCTATATATATATATATATTTTTAATGAGCACTATAAACACTAACAGAAATAAACATACTTCCTCTAAAAGCACCAATTGTTTGGTTCCAACGAGAGCCTCGTTATGTTTTAATGCTGTTTCTCTGAAAGCGCTCGCCAGTTCCTGATGGCGTCTGTCCTTCACTTCCTTCGGTACATCATCTCTCAGATGTCGATACGCTTTGGTTTTCTGTAATTTTATTATGGTTATCCGCTTTCTGTGGTTGTTTATTCTGTACTTGATCAGGAACGATTCATGAAAAAAAAAAAAAAAACCAAGCTCGCTTACCTCCCTTTGACTGTACGGAAAAACGTAGCAAAAAGAATAAACAACATGTTTGATCAAGTCCAGAGATTCTCGATGGCACTCCTCGGTTTCGCCACAGAAACCAGCTATGAAATCACTCGTGAGCGATACGTCTAAATATTAGAATTAAATGATGTGTGAGAGGTTTTAAATTAGTTAAAAAAAAAAAAAAGCTTTCAGTTAAATGTCATTACTTGGTAAGACGGTTTTAATGCGATCAACTAATTCTAAATAACTTTCTCTACTGTAGCCACGATCCATCGCATCCAATACAATATTGCTACCACTTTGTGCTGGCAAATGGATTTGTTTACATATGTTTGGACGTTCTTTTATCAGTTGTATCACCTATAAAATCCCAATTAAATGTGATTCGAATATTAGGTTTAAAAATGTTCGAAGAAAATAAAATCAGGGCTTACTCCCACCTTTACTAAGTATTAATAATTAACTTATCAAAAAATTTAATATACATATGTAATATACATCAAAACATCATGAAGGAAAATACCTCAAGAGGAAAATCTTTAGGATGTGGTGAAGTAAAACGTATCCTCATTTCTGAATCAATTTGTGATACTTTATCCAGCAATGTGAGGAAAGTATATCCACCTCTCTTCGGTTTATATTTGGTGCGAAATCCAGGAGCAACACCAGGTTCTACAAAACTTGCAGAAAGAAATGATATTTCTGAGAGGTCTCGATAACTGTTGACATTCTGTCCAAGCAACGTAACCTGCTTTACACCCTACAAAATTCGAACGGCATTATATTGCACAATTTTCGGCACAGTTAACTGAAAAAATCATGGAATCCCGGAAATATATATTGAATGGTTCGAACATATAAAAATATTACCTCATCAGATAATCTCCTAATTTCATCAAGTATAGAATTCATCGGACGACTCCTCTCTCTTCCTCTTGTATATGGTACAATACAGTACGTACACATGTTATCACAACCACGCATAATCGACCTATATATAATAAAATAACTGAGCAAGAATGCATATAACTAAACAGTAAGCAAATTACTTGCGTATTATTTGAAAAGCACAGGAAGCGTTATTACATTAAGCATCTAATTACTTCACGTTTTACACATACCTATGTTGAGTGTGACAGATTAAAAAGAAAATATGTGAAATCAATATATATATGTAAAAAATATGTAAAAGCAGAACGAACACAAAAGCTGTTTTGGAAAACTTGTCCTTTCGAACCGGGACAACATCAGCATACGTTTCCTCTAACGACAGTTGCACATTTATTGCCATACTTCCACATCGAGCAATTGCCAACAGCCGTGGTAAATCTCGGTATGAATCTGGTCCAGCTACCACATCAACATTTTCAGTGCATGTCAATAAATTATGTCTTACACGTTCCGCCATGCAACCTTCAAAGTGATAAGTATTACTTCGCTTACATGGATAACAGCGATTACGGTCCAATGAGATACCTAAAGGATAACTGCAATAGTAGAAAAACTACAATGTTGAGTTTTTACAAAGAGCCTGTTAGAACAGAAAAGACAGAAATCAAAATAAATGTCAAACATTTTTGTATGACACCGTTCTCGATTTCTGTTTTCATTAACATTAATCTGTCTGAATATTCGCGGATTATAAGAGTAAAATAAAAATATGTTAACTGATATCTATAGTATTATATTACACAAAATCCGTATCACTTCTCTTGGGAACACTTTAACATTAACAAGTAACAAATCTGAAAGGAATGGAGGCTATTTCAGTAATATCTAAAAAATCACCAGAACTATTAAGTTGTCAAGTACTGTACGCTCCGTAAAAGTAATGAATAACAATAGTTGTACAGCCTTTGCAATGAATACGATATTAACATTCCAGAATACAATAGTTATATATAAGAAAATGTTTACTAGTCTCAACATAAAGCATACCTAAAACTCCAACAACACCTTTTTTGCGGCGTATTTTTCTCAACACTTTCAGCTCATCCCAGACTTTGTTTTCAGCACCTTCACGTATTGAACATGTCATCAGCAATATGATATCAGCCTAAATAGGAATAACGTACATCAATAATCTATACTATAAATAATAGTACACGTGAAGTAAACATTAGAAGTTACACCTACTTCTTTAACGTCATCTGTTTCCACATAACCTGATGACAGCAACAATGAACGTACCAATTCCACATCATTTATATTCATTTGGCAACCATACGTTATGAATTTTACTGAAATAACAAATAATAAATTATACAAATAAATTAAATTAATAGACCAATGATTAAATAAATTAATTGAATAAATAAATAAAGAGATAAACAAAATCAATAAATTTGAACATAACTTTCAACCCATCTCCATAAGCAGCCATCGCACTCAACGACTCATCCATCTCTTCTACTCTCGGTATCACTTTGCTCAAGCGTTCATTGCTTGCCTTACTGATGAAGTAGTCCAATCCAGGACCATCTACAAATAATGATTGCTGACAGAGCCACCAAACCTTCAGTACCTGACAATTTTTGAAACGGTTCTGGGAAACTTGCCGACATTGAATTTCAGAGGCCTTTTCTGAGCAAGCGATGCAGACGGCTTGAGCTGAGAATAAGCAACCAGTGAAGAATGTAGCTGCCGTACTTGCTTGCTGCTAGTTTTCATATAGAATTTGCAAATAAGAATGTATCGGCTCCTCATACAGAATACTGCTATGTGACCATAAGTCTGCAAACTGCACAACTCTTCAGATTGCCTGTTATTTACTTTAAACGAAAGCTTACCGTATCTATACAGACCAGCTAGTAAGCATGTCGAATAAAAAAGAGTATGGTCGTATATAGCTATTAAGATTTTACAAATAATGTTTGGAATACGTTTTGATGTATATAAAACTGATCTCTGGTCACACAAAATTATATTTGAAAAGATTTTATTAAACATTCTCGAAACAAACAAATATAAGCTACTAATTATGAAACATTTTTTGCTTCCACTTTTCTCCTTGCTATTTCGGCATCCTGAAAATAGCAGTAATAAAAAAAAAAATTACGAATGGAAAGAGGAATCTTGATAGGGTATTTCTGAGTGGAGAGTAATTCAACAACAATAACAGCAGCAGATGCGTGACACAATAAAACGCAAATGATTTTCACAACTTTCGTAGCTAATTTGATAAGTTGTAGACAGTTTGCAAAAATACTTAGACAGCCGAAATTAGGTAACCAAAACTTTGTACCGTCCCAAATTCGTAGTATTCTGGAACTAGCTGATACAACCATTCTGGTTCAATTACACTGACGTCACGTATCGAATCTTGTAGCACTTCCGTGAATATCACCCTTAATTTGAACTCGAATAATTGGTATACTGTCAGTAATTACAGCTGATTTACATTCTTTATGAAAACTTAGTAATTTTTTGCAAACCATTTTGGGAATTCTCTTTTGTACATAATCGCCGATCCCTTGTAAATTTTGAAATGGTGTTCATTCCTGATAGTAACATAATCGCCAGAATAATGATAGTAGGCAGCTTGTGAGAAGAATCCTTTAACCAGACAACGAAGTACTGAGTTTAATTCTCCTAAAATAATCACTTCAAAATATAATCTCTCAGTCACTCTAAAAAACAAACAATCCACCTATATGCAAAAAAAAGCTATTTGATTCTCAATACTAAACAGCACGTTGAAAATATAGGACAGAAATACGATAAATACCATTTTCTTTGCATGATTTGATTGGTATATTATGATGCCTCAAAAGACCCAATAATTGATCACGAATTGCTTGTGCACGACACAGGCCACGGTAATTCAGAAAATGATTGATGCACCATTGTTTTGACTTTCCATTCTTAAAACAGAGAAAACTAATGTAAACTGATTTTAGACTTTTGTACTGAAAAGCACTGAGAAACAAATCTTAAAAACAAACACAAATCAGCATCAATCAAAAACTTGAATTCATGACATCCTCGAAAATTCACTCCTAAGATAATGCAACTATGAAATATACCTGCATGAAATTTGTGAAAACGTTCAAAAGAGTGAAATGATCGCCTTCTTCAACCGAGAAATTTCTTTTCATTAATTCCTGAAACAAAGCAAAAATATGACGACTCTACTAAAATATTCAAAAAACATGTGGCGAAACTGAAGAGATTTACAGCTTCATGACGATATCTTGATGGTATGACAAAAACATCCTGTATTTGAAGCATTGCGATAATCGTTGCAATCTCTTCACTGCAACCAAGTTCACCTACAAATACAACATTAAACATCACAATTATACTTAACGATAATAATTCACATTGAATCCATTAAATAAAATTGCCATAAGTCGACATTATAATACTCGCAATATCAAGAATAGGACCTTTTGTACCGTCAAAAGCTGGGAGTATTTTATGATAACAGAAATTAAAAGCGAAAGTTAAAATTACTTTTGTAAAATCTACTTTTGCAGTGTTAAACAAAACAATTCTTCTCGATCTGAACTTACCCGAACATAAGAGAGTTTTGGAATGTTGGGGCGGCAAAGGGAAATCTGTCATTTGAATGCCTAATGGGTTAGTTAATAAACCGTCTTTGGAAAGAGCTCCAAGATAATACAACGACTGAAGACCTTCAACCATTGCAAAGGAAGGTGGCCGCTGAAAATTCCTGCATTAGAAATAAGTTTATATGAACTGAAAGCATTAAAATAAACTACTATTAAAAAGAAAACAAACTTACCGACAAATAATTGAAGCGTAACACATTATGTATTCCTAAAGCTTTCAACAACAGAATGACAGCTGCGAGGTTTAGTCGCTGCATTTCGGGTATCGTATTCGGCAGAAGCTTGTCGTATTCTTCTTCTGAAAGTCAATTCTGTAAAAACCAAGAGTAGCTTCAGATGCTAGATACCTCAGTTGCACTTATATCGTTGGGTGAAATATATTTCATTATACGTGGATAGAGACGATAACATTTTCCGGGTCGAATTCGTCCAGCTCTGCCTGTGCGCTGTTGTGCCGATGCTTGAGAAATAGGCAATTTCATCAAGCTTTCAAAATAGTTTTCAGGATTCATTACCCGAAGTTTCACAAAACCACAATCAATCACTGAAAATAAATGATACAGATTTGAACCAAGATAACCATCTCTTACAACAAAATGAAGTAGAAGATGAAGGTTTACTGTATGTAACTTGTATCTTCGTTTGCAATTTTACTTTAACAATTGCCAATCGAAGTTGACTGCAAATATGTTAGAAAGACAAGAAGCGACAAGAGACTTTTCATTTGAACTAGATCTCTAAACTGACCATATGTTATCCCAGGTATGGTTAGAGACGTTTCGGCAATATTTGTAGCAACCACAATTTTCCGTGTGCCGTAAGGGGTTGAATCAAAGGCTTTCAACTGAAAGCAAAAAAAAAAAAGAATGATACAAAGTGGTGGAAAAGCAAAATTACAATAAAATGCTATCTAGTTGGAAGTATATGTAATCTATCTAGTACATACAATCAAAAAGCGCTAGAAAGCATTGTACAATTTTATAATATACATACACCATCAGTTACACTTAGCATATATGCAAACTGAAAAAGAAAAAACTCGTTGAAACACGAATACAATACCTGCTCAAATCCCGGTAATGAGCCATACATCGGTACAATCCAAAGTTTATCTACTTCCTTTTTCCTCAGATCTTTGGCCGCTTCAAATAGCTGTTTGTTAACTGATTCTACCTGAAAAACTTATTTTTCGAACTATATTGCTTGTAAATTACTAAAACATCTGAAATACATTTACAAAACAACTTCACATGCCTCATCTTGGCCTGTAAGAAACACCAATATATCGCCAGGTTGTTCATTTTTATGGATATCGAGAATAGTTTCTACCGTTTTCTGAATATAATCCGGCACGGGACTAAAAACATTCAAAAAAATTCTTTTTTTTCACATTTAACATATTTTCATATCAGATAAAAAAAGTGACCGGAATTAAAAAAAAAAAATCATTTTCTAAACAATTCTAGCGCCTGAAGTTTTACTTTCTTGTGTAATAAATAGTGACAGGATGGATGTGACCCTCGACAGAGATAATACTCGTTATATCTTTGCTTTTGTCGCTTGTATCGTTTAACTCGAAAAAATCACGGAAAAGCTGCAATTATTGAAATTTATTACAAAATCCATGGAGATATAAAATAATCTGTTAATCTTTCCATCCCTAACAAATAACTAACACTAGAAAAAAATAAAAAAAAACCAATAATAAAAACAAATAACTAACAGTAGCATCAAGAGTTGCAGATGAGACAATTATTCGCAGATCTTGACGTACCATAATTACTTTTCGCAGTAAACCCAATATAATATCGGTGTTTATAGAACGTTCGTGCGCTTCATCCACCATCAGTATACTGAAACAAATCAGCGGTTGCAATTTTCACATACTGAAAATGTAAGGTTACAGAAAAATATAATACCTGTATTGTGTTAATAAAGGGTCGGACATAAATTCACGAAGAAGGATGCCATCTGTCATAAACTGAAATGACATAATATCAATCACGATAATCACATGCAAATAAATGCATGAAAATACAGCTGACTGGACAAATTTATATGACAAAATTTTAGTTGTCTTTATTGCAAAATAAATACTCTTTATTTCCAGTACATACTATTTTAGTACTTATTTGTTTAATTAGATTCGCTTCTTTAAGTAATAGAAATACCCATCGGTATATAACTGTGCATTGAACATCACTGCCTCAAATCATATTATTCTTACACTGTGCCATCGTTTAGGACATTACGTAATGCGACATGAAAGGAAAGCTTGCTTTTATCTTAGTTTTCGAATCGGTCATATCGTCAAAGCGAACTACATAACCGACATCCTCACCAAGTTTGCATGATTTCTCTTCAGCAACGCGACTAGCCAACTAAAAGATTATTGCCTAACACCAAGTTCGGTAGTACCTTAACGATATTTCAAAAATGGAAGTATGAAAAAGTGACTATAGTTACATCAAATTTTTTAAGAATCAAAAATTCTGTGGGAAAAAAGAAACAAACCGTGACTGCTGCTATTCTTCTTGGCTGTGTTACGCCTATTTTTCGTCCATCTGAGGCCCAACCGGCTTCCATCAAGTACTAAAAAAATGTCCGTGAAATATAGTACTTTCGTTTTTTTACCTAATAACCGCAAACGGTGACATACAGATAACAGGTCAATATTTGGTGTAATTCAAATCTTTCCGGTTTTTGATGCTGCTTCTCGTAGTGCGTGTGCACATTAATGCATTTGATAAAATCCAAATCCAGTATATCTGATGACACTGTCACTCATCAGATATACGAAAACTTTATATTATAATCCCAGTCTAAATTGCATTTCGATAACTGAAGCTTAGGTGGAATTATAATGTTCCTCTTTATTTTCACTTATAAAGCTTTCAGTCTTAAAGCAAATAACGAAATTTCTGTCCTCGCGTGTATAACGCGTGTAATAAAAACAATGGATTTGAACTTCACCAAACACTCACCTCAAAAAAAGTATCAAGATAATCTAAGAGTAAAATAAGCAAAAAGGAAGCAAAATTTAAAAGCAATACCATCACCTGAGGTACTTGAGTACTTTTGCCACATCCAGTTTCGCCAATGATGATAAGTATACGATATTTTTCCAGCAGATATATAATATGATTGCGATACTATAACAAACAATGCAAATGAAAAAATATAACTATAAAATCAGTAGATGAGCTTCATCAATATGAACAGTTTAGTGGTTGCACTGATAATCTTATCGACCAATAACTCTATTGAAAACTTCATAATATAACAAGCGGAGCTTTACTTCATTATAACTGCTGAAGATAGCTGCTTTAACTTAAGCATAATTTATAATAATTCCAGGCTTGGAAACATTATATGATTACTAAATGCCTACCTATATTCAAATTGCACTATTAAAAGTTTCATTTCTCATACCTTAAAAATAGGAAGTCGCGCACGTTGCTGTTGAATGGAAAGTGCTAAGAATGGATTATTTACTACATTTGTTCTTTCTTCGGTTAAACGGTCCTCCAGAATAAGTGGACCATTACGGTTGTCGAAAGTATCACCGTCACCTGAAAAAACAAATGTTTGCATACGTCTGCATTTGTTTTAATAGCTTCCCTACATATATGTTATGTGGAGGTGTAATAGAAAAAAATGTGCACAGAAACTTTAAAGAAGATAAAATAATAATAATATGTATAAATTTTAGTGAAAATGTCAGAAAGTATGACGAGACGATTTGAGAAACCTGACCAATAAGGAATTTTAGCTTAACACCTCGATACAACAACAGTTAACATTACCAACTACGACTAATTTGTGTTGTAATTTTATTATCGTAATACCAGCAGGTAATCGAACTGAGGTTCAAAAAACAATTACCCAGCATCTGTCCAAAAAAAAAAAAAAAAAAAAAAAAAAAAAAAACTTAGACCGTGCGAATGACGCAATCAACCATAATGGAAAACAAATCCAGTCCCGTTGCATTGTAAAGTTTATAAATAAAAATTTGCTCGAAACAACCAACACACTTACTCGGTTTCAAGAAGACCGGTCTACCTCTCCGGAACCTTGAAGTAGAGTCCCCCTGCGACCACTTCTGCATAGTCACTCCATCATTCACCCAATTCCAGTTATAAATCTACTCCAGCTGCAACATCCTCACTCAGTCTTGACAATTACTTGTACTAACTTAAGGCTTAAGAAGGGAACGTTAATCTCCATAATTTCTTAAACAAATACACTCCTACTCCAAAAATTTCGACCGTAACCACCCCACCAATCAAGCTCGGCAGCCAATAATTTATTTTACTATACCATCATCATACATTCATTCCAACATTTTACTTTATCAGCGCCTACCAAAATCGCACTCAACTTTCTGATTCAGGAAATTAAACAATTTGTACTTACACAAACTTGAATGATCAGCAGTTGTTTCATATGGATTATGTTACCTTCAGATAATCATAGAAACAGGCAATCACTACCCGTTCAAAAAAACAAATTTACCACGAACCAAAAGTAAGCTGGTCCAGAAATACTTGTAATTACTAACAGACAAAGGCTTATTTTACTTCTTACAAATAAATATCATTAATATTAAAGAGCACAATACATGAATAACAGTGCAACTGATAAAAAAGCACACAAACATGCCTTCAAACTTACTGCTCTGAACGTTGGAGATTGAAAAAGGAAAAAGAAAGAAAAAAATACTTCAAATACATCTGTAAACGCGACATGCGTTTTTACATCAAAGCAGTGTAACCATCTATTACAGTATAAATTCATTGTTTCTCTTTTTCACAATTATATGAAAAAATCACGCGAAAAAATCAACAAAACACATACGGAAATTTGGTAATGTAACACTGCTAAAAGTAGAACAGAAAAACAAAACAGTATGCAATTTGGCTTATCGTCGAATTCGCTTCTCAGCTGGGAAATCGCCACCCATTGGTGGTCCACGATGGAAACCTCCTGGTGGTCCACTTTGCATCCCAAAATTCCCTGGCCCCATCGGTCCCGGTCCTCGAAAACCTCCAGGTCCAGGACCGCCTGGAGTACCGAACGAAGGTGGCTGCAAGTATTAATAATATGAACAATATATGGTGAAGTTCCATTAGTATGGAAAACATCAAAGGCGCAAGATCATTACAAATTACATGCACTCTATATGCATTTTTACAGCAATAACGTGAACTAAACAGGAGTTGGATCTGTAATATAAAAAGTATACTAATTTACCAAAACGATTTCAAGCAAATTAGCACCGATTAACTAGCACTATAAACATACAAAAATTTAAAATGACATACCACTCCCTGCTGTGGCCCACCAGGTCTTGGTGCATCAGCACGAAATATTTGTAATAGTTTCTGAACGCCTTGTACAAGAGTCGGATCTATAAAATTTCAAAATAACGGATCGCTGCAATGAATACAAGGCACAACAGTCTGCGCTTGCAGAAATTATTGAACAACAAACCTTTTCAGTTAAAAAGTTCCATCTCATTTCAAAAGAAAAAATTACATGGAATAAACTTTATTAAACGCACATAATTTGTCCTACTGAAAGAGTTTTTCGGCACAACAAAATAAAGTGATTTTAACATCATTTTCGAAGGATACCGAGAAAAAAATTTACCGGGACCGCCTCCTTGATTAACAGGTCCGCCTTGCTGGAAGGGTGGTCCCCTTCCTGGATTGTCCATTTGTGGTGGCCCACCGCGCTGCATATCAGGTGGACCTCGACCCATCATTTCTTGTCCTCTTGGTCCCTCAGGTCCACCTTGTCCACTTGAGTTAAATGGCCCTCCTAAAAGAACTTTGAACTAAATTCTATTAGAGCAAACACTTTCCTTCAAAACATAATACTTTCTTCACAAAACACTCCACACAGTATAAGAAATCCTGATCACAAGTGCAAAGATTTTTATGGACCAGAATAAGAAACAAAACTATGTGTATTTATTTTTCCAGGGACAAAGCTATGAAAATTCTGTAGCTAATATAAAATCATTAGACAATTAAAAAATGACATAAACAACAAGAAATAAAATAAATGACGGAAATAAAATTACTGTGTTGTGAGTGCGAACCTCCTCCACCGGAACCAGTAACGAAAAATTCACGTGGTGGTGGCCCACCAGACATTCCACCCGGGCCATTTGCCATACCTTGTGGACCAGATGGTCCACCAGTTAAATTACCAAGCAAGGTAGGCATTTCACCACGACGTGCCGCTACCTGCGCCATACGTTCACGCTTTGCAGCTTCTAATCGTTCAAGCTCCTGCTGACGACGTGCGAGATCTATAATAAATCAGTCTACACAACGAAAATTCAGGCTATCAGTTTTGAATTTCATTTAAAAAATTCCTTATGAAATAAGAGTGGACATATGATAAGGAAGAATTACGTAACAGCTAAATTATTTTGCTTAGTTAATTATATTATTTTAGCAACACCTTCATACACAGTTAGATTCTGGGCATAAAAATAATCCATAAACAAAACACAGGAACAAAGTAAGTTAAATGAAACGGTTAGAAGTACGCTGTAGTGAAACAGTCTGGTACTAGTTTATACGTACCCCCTTTCGTAGACATAAATACGTTGTATAGTAATCACAACCCTGTTCTTCAAAACAAAAATTTCGAATTGATAAAAAAATTAATATCACGCAAACGCTATCATTAGGGCAACCAAGAAGATAATACAAAGGTGATGGCATATCGCACACAATTTCAAATTGTATCAACCATGAATGCATAGTGATTACTCCATAATATTGACCAATGAAGTGGGAAGGGAGGAATAGAAATTCGAAATGATATAAACGTCAACTGAAATCACGGCTTAAACTAAATGTTAAAAAGGAAAAAATTCTAACATAGCCCAATGATTTTAAGTAGGTATAACTCTTCTGCCTTAGCGATTTACAGACACAGATGAAGAGCCTTGCAGCTCAATCGCAATTATTAAATACAATCAACGTGGTGCAACCACGTCAACATTTGAATATTTATTTTGAATGGTCACTGAACGACCACTTCAAAACATCAGTTTTTCCCTAGGCATTTGCAAGGAACTTCAAGAGTGCGAAAATAAACTTCTAAGTTACTTTTCTATGCAACAGGACTATGACATCTATAACTACAATAAAGTAGACCACAACGTCAGCATGAGCTTCGATAAACAAACGTGAAATATTATTGTTGCTGAATAAACTGTTAGCCTTTATCTTAAACACCTTTTAAAAAAAACGAAATAGAAGCAGAACGGAAGACGAAAAGATTTATAGCGCTTCCTCTTCAGCAGTTATCTGTTTAACGATGTAGTTAAGAATGAATGGACTTTGTATATAGGATATTTCGGACAATAAAAAGCCCTGGACATTAGATACAGCAGAATAAAATGATGTCCGCATAATCAAAAATTAGTATTCCACTTTCGAATTTCTTGTAAAAAATAACACTTAGTATTAAGATGGTTGTCCAAAACCGACTCCACATCACATTCTTGAAATATTTTTAAAAACAGCAAAGACCCTATTTAAACTGAACTAAAAGGAAAGAAAAACCAAGTTCAAAACAGAAAGTTGATGAAAAATAACTTGAAGGATGTTCCAACTAAAACAACAATCTTCCACATTGATGTAAAAGGAATACAACGCTGTAAAGAAGGTACTTTACAGTGAGAGCGAAAAGTGAAAGAGTGTAAAAACCTTGCCTTCACGGAGCAACTGAGTTTGATAATCCTGGTAAGCGAGATCCATATCAGCTTCCAAGCGTCTACGAGCTTCCTTGAGCTCTTCTTCCAATTGAGCTCTACGCTGTCTTTCCACCTCATATAGCTCCTTCCATTTTAACCCGAATACGTATTCGAAGCTGTTTGCCGGTGGAAATCGTGGGCCCACTTCTCGTTCCCTACATAGTAACACTTGCGCTACACATATTCACTTTTCGCAACATTGCTATATTATTCACAACGCACCTCTATCTTTTTACCAGATACTACCTAACTCACAAAATAGTCATACGTTCAATTAAAGCCAATAAACAACGATAACAATGATCGCCGTATGGCACTTTCCTGGTAGTACTTTAACTTACGCGGCACTACCCTTTTATACCACATTATGATCATGTTGGCTTTATGGGCAGCAGAGATTTTACAATTTATTAAGTATTAGGGATAGATAAAAATCTACAAAAAATTGAGCATGGTCTCATGAGAAACACCTTAAGCAACACACTCCACAATTTCTGCAGCTATCTAATTTCTGTATCACGCAATAGCCAAAATATATCCCCACTACGGTTCTTATCCGAAACATCCAGTTTTATTTACTATCAGCTACTGGATATAGCTATGTCAAAGCGATGAACTTCAGAAATGCGTATATTAAGACATAATGCAATTTCAAGGTTCTGTAAAATTCGAACCGTCCGATCCACTTAAGAAAAACTAATTTGTCATAGCTGTACCCCATTTTCCTCCCACCACCTTGATAATATTTTATTCTTCCTTTACATTACACACACCACTCAGACACAATCGAACCACACTCCTTCGCCCCGTCACAAAGTGTGAAAACAATTTTGATAATTCGCTAATAACTGAAATTAAGGGGTTCAAACATCATTGTGAAGCCTGAAATAACCATATTAAAACAATGAAAAAATTTCCTACACCACTGCATTATATAATGTAAACAAACATTGCAAACGTTTTCCAAGAACAGTCATAACTGTTAAAAGTATCACCGCGCGAGCAACCTAACAACCACCACCTGACAGCGGGCAAAACCACACTTTGATTTAATTCATTTCGACGAGATAAGTAGCCATAAACAAAATTCATATAGTTATTTCTCAATAATACGACAAACCGATTGATACGCGCTGCCACTACAGATCAATTGGAGAAAGAGATAAAGGTTAATGCAAAAACGTATGCTCAGTAAAAGTTTAACAGAAACCAAATCGTTCTAGAAATTTCCACTTGAAAATCAGCCGTGAGGAGTGATGGGAAGTTACCAAGCAATGGAAAGTTTTTCTTCCTTTCCAACAAAATGGAAACAGTGAAGTTACCAGAACATTCTTATTTTCTCTACACCATGCCTTTGCTTGATGCACTGAATATGCAAAAAGTATCTATTGTAGAGTACCAATGAATGTCAAAAAAACCTTCAGCTTTGAGGAAACCTAAACATATTTCTCAAAATATTACAAAACAATGTTTGTTTCGCATAATATTAAAATAAACTGAAATTGCACTCTTTTACAAACTCTTGACAGAGGTAAAGCTAGCTCAATTTCAATAGCTCCATTCGTTGCTTAAATTTATGGATGGGAACAATCCATTTGAAATCAATGTGATCGTTAGGTAATAAATTACTAGTTTTCTGGATATTCCATGCAGTGCTGCTAATCGAAGCGTAACTGCACGCTAGACACGGTTCAGCATCAGATCTTCGGGGGAGGATACCAGTCGTCTACACATTTCTTAAATTTATCTACTTG
The DNA here is from genome assembly GCA_005281725.1 of Wuchereria bancrofti. Lineage (NCBI taxonomy): Eukaryota > Metazoa > Nematoda > Chromadorea > Rhabditida > Onchocercidae > Wuchereria > Wuchereria bancrofti. The sequence continues at coordinate 1,433,767 of SSBO01000002.1, read as the reverse complement.
TTAAGCTGTTAGTGAAAGCAGAAACCCATATCAAGAAATATTTTATAACGAACTCAAGATTTCCAAAATTTCTTGAAAAAATGGAAAATTATTTCTAAAAAATAAGACCAAACTATGAACAGGGTAGTTAAAACAATAAAAAATAAACAATTTCTCCTGAGCGTACAGTTTCTAAAAAACCCATACACCTCTAGCTTTTCTCCAGAAAAAGAATAGTCCTCTACACTAATCAATTACTGGAAAACTTTGAATATAGAAAATAATTTATAAAATCATTTCGGAGTAAATATCATCCATCGGATAATCTGGCTTGCTCCACTATTTTTTTAAATCACAACTTCCGTTACCGTTTTTTGAAAACAGTAATAACAATGGGCTCGAATGGGAGGATATAACCTTGGTGAATTTATGCCTTTCAATCAGGACTCAACATGGTTGCTCTAAAATGAAGATATGCATAACTGTGGCTTGCTTAGTCTTTTCACTTGAAAAAAAAAAGACCCAGAACCAAAGCAGATGAAGTATATATTCAAACTTATTCAAGAGAACCATATATCAGTTTTAGCTTAAGTCATGCTTCGCAAATTCCAATTAAACGAATAAATGTTCAGTCCTATGTAGATTAGTCAATTAAGACTAAGCATAACAGCGTACTTAATAGAATAATACCAAATCCCGCAATATTATTTATTGTCTAGTCGTTTCCATAACAATTTCTGCCGCATGCACACAAAGTCCAATTTCACAATTTATAAACAATGCAAAGTCCAAGTCCAACTGCCGTCTTACGACCGGAAAGAAACAAGAGTGCGATTCACTGTCTGTTTATTACAAACAAATTGAAATGATTTATGTCTTCTGGAAATTACTGGATGCATGGTAAGGAATCAAGAAAGCCACATATATGCATATCTTCATGAATCCGAGCAAAACCATTACTGTTAAACGTCGAAATAATCAAACAGTTTAATTAGTTACAGAAACTGATTGCTTTTGTTCTAAAACGAAACTAAGAAATGAGAAAGAGTACTTTTGAAGCATTGCACTGCGTTGTATCATGCGTTCAGCGAGGCCATCGTCTTCATCGCGTGGTTCCAACATCTCAACAACTAATGGTTTCGGGCTTCTGCAATGTAGATATTTTTCCAAACCAGAAATATATAATTTCGAAACCTTCTTCCGGCTACTTGAGTCGACGATATTAAACGATATCAAAACCGTGAAGCACTTACAACAGTTCGAGAAAATGCTTTGTTTACCTTTAATTTCGGAATACTACTGCACCAATTACCTGAATATATAAATAGAGAGAAACTTACGCTGTTAACAAGAACACTTTTTCTCGTATCTGATGAAGTGCCTCATTAGCTGATGGCTTACGCTCGAATTCCACAATCCCTTCCCCGGTTGGTTTGCCCTTTTCATCAACTATATGAACTGCTCGTTCTACTTCACCAAATGCCGAAAACGCATGATAAAGCATTTCGTTCGATACAGTTGGTGAAAGTTCCTTTACTCTCAACGCTGCACCATGGACTGCAAATCGTACACGAACTGGACGACCATGTATTATTTTGCCGTCAATAGCTTCTTTAGCACTTTCTGCATGAGCTCGTGTATCCTGAAATAAGTTTAGAAGATATACAATATGATTTGTACATAGGAAATGAAATGAAGATATAACGTTAAAACCAGAAGCGATGATGATGACAAGTCAGAACTAACCAGTCGTAAAAATGCAAATCCTTTGCCACTCAAATAGCATTCTGCGATGTCACCATGAGGTGCGAAGAGTTCCTTCAGCTCTTGCTCTTTCAAATCATTTGGCAAATTACCAACAAATAAACGGCATCGACCAGTGAACTTCTTTTTTGGCAAATCACTCATCAGATCGGTTTCACTGAACGCTTGCCCAGAAAGAACATTCATCGAAGACATCATATTCATTGGTCCTCGACCACCACCACCACCACCACCTCCACCACCTGGTCCCATTCCCATCCCACGATTCGGTTGTCCACCAGATGGACCTCCCATATTACTCGACGAATTGCTATATTGGTATTCGCTTGATCGGTGATGATGCCTGAACACTACTGTCATTAAAATCTGTTTTGGATACCAATAAATCACCATCGAGATCTTTTTTAGCAGTGGTAGGAACAGATCTAAGGATAAGCAAATGATAACATGAAATGAAGAGGAAAAAAGTGAAGATACGAGTTTATATGGTAAATGTGTTCTTATTAAGATCTCTCACATGCTTTGCACCGGGAGTTTTGGAATCCATTATTCTGTCCTGAGGTACCCAGAAACTATGAGAACTAATAGGTTGATTCATCGTGCAGTCAGAAGAGGCATACAAATGATATAGCATGTGGAAACAAAAATGTATTTCCATCCACTCAGCTATCATTTGAACGTATGTGTCACAAATTCAGTTCTATTACGCTTTCACATGGATTTTACTAAACCTTCACGCAAAGTGCGTATCAAACACAGTTACGTAAGTATGAACACAATAGGTCAAATACACTCGGCATTGAATCAAAAAAGGAAAAAAAAAACCTTTCGTTGGAAGATGTTCTGCCAGTACGATCACGCTCGTTCCTCTCTACCCGCTCCTCCTTAATGGCATTACGTGGACTTGCATTGCTGCCACTTCCTGGTCTCCCACTGCTCACACTGTTCCGCTTTATATCACCATCGTTACGTCCTCGATCACTCATCCTGCAAGTATCCCACCTTAAATCTACCCCACGTACCTACCCCACGTAAACCCCTCACGCATCAACTCAACCATACCCGAACAACAGGACAACACCCAACTTCCCCTATGGATCCGCAATGACCACCAAGCGATCAATAAGTCAGAGAATAGTGTCAGAACACAAGAAATCACTACCACATTTAATAGCTCAAAATCTGATTCCTTCAAGTGTCGGGTGGGTAACATGAACTGAGGGGTCAGTAGCAGGTGGGTACAGCATTGTGGTCGGTTAAAAAGCGGATTTCTTAGCTTTTCTTGGTCTCTTTGCACCATTACCTGATAACCCGAGCTAATTCCCACTCTTACTAATCTTTAATTTTCTGCTTAATCGTTGCATGATGGAAATTTCCAGGTCGGATTACGAGAAGCATTGCACTGCATGACTGATCGGCTTATCGACGAAGTATCGGCAGAAATATTTAGCAGTGACGCATCGTATTACTTCCTCCTTCTCCCAAGCTTAATTCCAGGTTTACTCTTATTATAGAGCTATTTAGTACGTATCACTTTTCTATGTAATCTCGTACCCTTGCTAACAGTGCTTCCTTCATCAGTGTTATTCATAAACCAGCCATTTGAGTTTTGAGCAGTTCTGTAAGAAATTTGGAACTGATCTACTGGTCTTTTCCACGTAGAAAAGGACATTTCATAGACATATCCTTCTGACTCACTCACTTTATTATTCAATTTTTCGGTGTTGGTCTTTTTCGCATTCGAGAAATTGAAGTTTTCAATAAAATAACTAATCAGTTCAGAAAGGTACTTTAGAATTGAAATTTCAGCAATACTAATTTTTAATTTCCTGATTTGGTTTGGGTTCGAGTTTTTCATCAACAATTAATCAATGTCAAATGACGATATCGGCATATCTCACATCAACCTTTCCTGATCTTCCGATTGAAGTAAAAGATTACGTTGAAGGTATCACTTATCATTCCATTCGCCAAATTCAAAAATCAACTTTTCTTTTTGTAGCTACTCGTTTCATAAAAATAGATACATTATATTTACAGCGGTTTTAAGAGAAAATGCTGATGACTTGCTGTCGAAAGAAGATGTTGTCGAGGCTGTTGGTGTGCACATACAGAGTTCTGTAGAAGGGCTTAGCGATGAGGCTATTGACCTTGTGTGTGAAAAGCTTGCTTTACTGCTTCATAATGGGTAAGTTTCGTTTGCGATGGTCATATTATAAGTACTTTAATTTACTTATAACTACAATTTTTTTTCATCCTATTAACATACGAAACCTTTCATACATATTTTTTTAAACATACAAAACCTGGATTTCCAGAAAAAGTTTTACTCAGCGATCAAATGAAATTGGTCAACGGCGCCTCGAGCAAACTGTTGATATAAGTGCTCAACATTTTGATTCCGAGGATGTTACAAGCATATGGAAAGTTAGTACTCGAGACACACCTTCAGTAAGTTGCACAACATATTTGACTTCACAAAAGTGGAATGCAACGATCACGGAAATCATAACAGTGAAATGTTTTGCAGCAAGTAGATAGGAAGAAACTTGAAAGGGCTGAAACACGGGCATTAGAAAAGGCCACAAAACGTGAAATTGGTGATGGTCCAAAGATACAAAAAAAGAGATCAGCTGATCTTGTAGCTACAGCTTCACAGTCAACAAGTCGTCGTGATGGGAAATCTGATGCTTCTGGAGGTGGAAGTATAATGGATGTACATCTTAATAATGTTGATATATCAATAGGGCCTAAGTAAGTTTTTGACAACTTCTGAAATGAGAAGATTATTGGTATCCAAATCCAAAGCTCGTTCATCTAGATTCAGTAATTTCTGCTGTGCTTCTTTGTTCTTTCAATGAAATACAGCGGTGTCCTCAATTTTTCAGGCAATTACTATGTGGCGCTGATGTTGTTTTAACTTATGGTAGACATTATGGTCTGGTTGGTCGAAACGGAGCTGGAAAATCTACTTTTCTGAAAATGATTTCTTCGTAAGATTTAGAATGAAACTTTTGTTTATTACACAACAATCACTTAGTTATCGTTGCTATAACGGGTAAAGAACTGAACACTTGTAGAATATTTCCACATTACTTTACTTAGGTGTACTCCGTACTAAGCGTAATCTAATGTTAATATCTTTGTTTCAGGAAACAGCTGAAGATTCCCTCTAATATCAGCATGTTAAGTGTTGAACAGGAAGTAGAAGGCGATGATACAGAAGTAAGGCAATCTGTGCTACAGAGCGATACGCGAAGGATGGCATTGTTGCTCCGTGAAGAAAATTTGCAGAAACTGCTCAAAGAGTAAGTTTTGTTGACATATCAATTCCTTATGTAACAAGATGAATAAGGAATGAGACCTCTTAGATAATTTGAACTGTTTTTCATTTCACCTTTTTTGATATCAATTTTGGAAATTAATTTTTTTAGAAAACTGGCAGATTTTTTATAAAAACTATTCTTTTGGAAAATTTAAAGACTGATTCATGTTCTAGATCTCTTAGCGATGAAGATAAAGAGAAATATGGTATGGAACTAGGGAAAATTTACACAGAAATGGAAGAAGCCCAAATGGACAGAGCGCCCGCACGTGCTGCATCAATACTTTTTGGACTTGGTTTTACACCAGAAGAGCAGAAACAGCCAACAAAGTACCTATTGTTTTTAATTTTTTTCTCGGTAATTTTCTGCATGATCTGTTTGATAAGCTTTATTGGTAAACTTTCTCTTTCAATCTACAAGTTGAAGGTTTTTTTTTTTTATAAATGCATTCTTCAGAGAATTTTCGGGTGGTTGGCGGATGAGGTTAGCTTTGGCAAAGGCTCTGTTCATGAGGTATGTTGCACTTAGTGTAATTTAAAATTCTTTTGTCAGGAGAAAACTTATTTTATAATTTTATTTTTTTGCAGGCCTGACTTACTTTTGTTGGATGAACCAACAAATATGTTGGACATGAGAGCAATTATTTGGTTGGAAAATCACCTTCAGGTGTTATTTAGATTTTTATGAATCGTGACTTCAATTTTTTCTTTTTTTGTTTAATATAAACTTTGTTAAGATATTCATGAATTCTGGTAAGGTTTTTTGGACAAAAAAAGTAACACCAAATGTACTGAAATAAAAGCTTCAGTGAATTTCCCTTAACCAGCGTTCGGTCACGCTTTTAGTAGATTTGATAATACAGTCGATAAAATTTACAATATTTGTATTTAATATAAATTATTCGCTACTGCTGATCTGTCTTAATGCAATAATTTCAGGAATGGACCTCTACAATTGTGATAGTTTCTCATGATCGCAATTTTTTGAACACTGTTTGCACGGATATTATACATTTGCATTCAAAGAGGCTAGACCAATATAAAGGTAATTATGCCGTTTTCGAGAAAACAATGAAAGAGAAACTAACGCAGCAAGAAAGGTTTGCTACTTTCTTGTTTCAGTATTTATTTGTTTTATTTCATTAATGCAAGAAGTTACAGCTGTATATTTGTATTTTAATTTTCTTGGTAATTTTTCGAGTGCGATTCACTTACTTTGATGGACGTTTTCAGAGAATATGAGGCACAACAACAGTTCCGTCAACATACTCAAGAATTTATTGATAAATTTCGATATAATGCTAAACGAGCATCGATGGTGCAAAGTCGTATCAAAATGCTTGAAAAATTGTAATTTAATTTTAAAAAAATTGCAATTTTCCTTAATTGCTGCGCTAAAACCTCACAAATCAGCAACATTTTATAATTTGAAATTATATATGGAAGAAAGTATTAGTGTATAGTTTTACTATCACTGATTGCCAGCGCTGCAATGAATGATCCCCACTTCTCATGGAGAATGTTTACAACTTATTTTTTTTTTCAGACCAAAACTTAAACCTATTGTTTTGGAAAGTGAAGTGAAGTTGAGCTTTCCCGACTGCGAAGTATTAAATAATTTGGTACTGCAGTTAGACGATGTCTCTTTTAGGTAATTTGAAATAAACCTGGATGGTTCCATTATTAAATTGCACAAGTTTAAAATGTTGCCTGAAATATTTTCGAGATAAATTCTTGAAACTGTGATATAAATTATGTATGGAATTTCTTACAACACTCGAATCATTTTTCTTTATTATCTCCATCAGATTTCTCACATTTCTTCATCGAGAGTTAAGTGAAAGAATACACATCCTTGGGGGCTTGATATGTTTTATTATCTGGTCTGTATTTTAGGTATACATCAATTTCACCGATAATATTTACTAAGCTGCAAATTGGTTCGTATGCAGATTCACGCATTTGCATTGTACGTTTGTTACTTTTGCCAAGCATTCAGAATTTCTGTAAGGCAATTAAAAATTCCGATTCAAGTGGAAGAAAGATGTCGATTCAGACTGATTATGTGTTCAGATTCAATTACAGGTTGGAGAAAATGGGGCTGGTAAAACGACGCTGCTAAAATTGCTTCTTGGTGACCTACCGCCAACAAGTGGTTTCCGCAATGCCAATCGCCGCTTAAAAATAGGGTACTTTTCGCAACATCATGTTGACCAGCTTGATATGGACATATCCGGCATAGAAGTACTGGAGAAAAGATTTCCCGGTATTTTATTCTCATAAGAATTTATTCAGACACTCTTTACTCATTCCAGTTGAATAATTTTCTTCCTTTACTTTAAAGTAGCAGCTTTTCCTCTGATGCTTTTATAGGTAAAAGTCAAGAAGAATACAGAGCTGCTCTTGGTCGGTTTGGACTCTCTGGTGATTTAGCGCTGCAGTCGGTCGTAACTCTCTCTGGTGGACAGAAATCTCGTCTCGCTTTTGCGAGCATTGCTATGTCGAAGTACACTTTGCTTAAGTTTTGCAGGCTCATAAATACTTTGCGATAGCATGAGCTGTTCCTTTGCCCGAACTTGAGCTGTCTTTTTTGACGGAGTAGGCGAAAGTTTTACCCTTTCGCTTTATGCTTTCTTTAATTACTAATTCCTCATTGCAGCCCTAATTACTTGATTATGGATGAACCTACAAACCACCTTGATATAGAAACGGTTGAAGCATTAGGTAGAGCGCTGAATTCGTTCAAGGTGAATACTTAATTACATTGCAAAAATTAAACAAATTCATATTTGTGCTATTGCGATAATGTTTGCTTTCTGTAGTTTAATCTACAACTATGTACATAAGCATTTTTGCTCACAAGTACTTACTTGTCCATATGATCAATTTGCAGGGAGGAGTACTGATCGTTTCTCATGACGAGAAACTCATTGATATGGTCTGTAAAGAACTGTGGGTAGTCAAAGATCGTTCTGTGATGACATTAGAAGGAGGTCTAGAAGAATATAAGAGACATGTTATGACGCAGCTCGCCCTCTAATGAACTTTTCTTGCCGTAGTGTTTGTAAATTACTACATGCTTTGAAATGTTGAATCTCCAGAAATAAATTGACGACGAATCTTTTCTGTCCGAATACACTTTGAGGTTGCCACGCACAAATGGTTAACTTTGTTTGTTTAAAATTAAATAACTGGGATAGATTACTCTTTTCACGGCGTTTATTGGACATAATGGTCTTTTCACGGCGTTTATTGGACATAATCTAAAATAGTTCTTGTTTTATAAGTTGGAGATACTTCCTAAGTTCAACATTAATTTAAGTTACTCCTTTTTTTGCGTTTGGTCCGGATTTTGTTCGACCTCTGTAATAGTTAGAGCTATTTTGGTTTTGTATTAAGCTAACCTAGTTCTCATTTCTTGAACAGCTCACTAGTACGAAGCACCAAGGTCCATCAAAATCACAGAGCCGTAGTAATGTAAGACTTATTACAAAGCAAATATTTTAAGATTAAAGAAGACAATAAAATTGGTGATGTAGGCGACGGCGATTTCATAATAAGCAGCACCACTTCTTCCGTTTCATCTCACGTCGTTTCATTTTTGCGGCAAATACATCGGCTACAACATCACCCGGCACCTGTCAATAAACAAAAATAATCGCATGAAAGCGTCCACCGATCTCACTTCACATAAATCAAATCGACACATTTTAAAGTATAGCAAACAAGTCGAGGATCTAAATGTGCTTTCAGCTTAGTAACATATATCCTTGGAGGCTTGCTCAAAAGAAAATATGTTCCAATTTCATATTTCCTATTTCATCAAAGAATTCAAATATTTCACAAATGACGTGTCAGGAGCAAATAGCACTTTGAGTACAGCACTCACCTGTGAGAAACGCAACTTTGATAGTTCTTCTCGTTTCATAGCGGAGAGTTTATCGATGAGTAATGTCATGGTGGGAGAGTAGCGATCATGCTCAGCGACGGCACATGCAATTTGGAATAATTTCACTCTGTCTAATGTATTCGCCTGCAGTGAATAAGCAAGATATTTTCATGGCCGAAAAGTTTTTGGATAGCAAAACAGGCGTCAGGGTAAATTGACAAAGGAATTCTATCACATAAAATTGGTTCTCGGCACGATCGAAGAGAAATTTCTTCAATTTAATCCGCGAAGAGTAAAGCCGTGGAGTTATCCCATTTATATGAGCTTCAAAACTTTTCATATTAATTTTACCGCTGGTTATTCTACCTATCGAAAAAAGTGGAATCAAACTTGAAACACTGCCAGTCAAACGTAAGTCTGAAATGATGAGTAAGAATTTTGATAGCTGAAGTTGTACTATGTGCAACAGAACTTCCTTCCGAACACCTCCACCTCTAACTCACCTATATAACAAAGAAGAAAAAACAAAGAATTTAAGAAATCAATTGGAATTTGGAGATTTTCCAACTCAAAAAAAGTTCTAATTAAGCTAAACCCAAATAAAAATGTACATAAAACAACAAAAAAAAAACCTGTCTAACAATGACATCTTCACATTTCTCGATCACTGGCTTCATTCCAAAATAATGAGCCATTTTTAAAACAACAATGACGTTAGAAACTGCAATTGAAAATGTTCAGTTCCCTCACAAAGATGCTGCTGTACAAGGATTGTATAAAGATTTCTGCCTAACCGATCGCAATATCACCCATTTTCTCTTGCAGCAACTTTGGAGCAGAAAAGAAGAAATTACCGATTAGTATATTAATAAGGACTGATAACCTTCACTTAAAACGAAATTCCACTTGAAATGTAATATACGCAATTTTGTGTCAAGTCCAGAAACTACGTCAATTTCCCCAACGACTTCCAACTACGCTATGCCTTGTTAACAGTAACATCAGTTATCCTACTTTTATCAGACATCTCCTTGCATCCAGCAGCTGAATCTATTATTCCAATTCTAACTGCAGTCTCAAACGCAATTATGACATAAGGGTAAGTGACAAAACGAAAGTGCTAAGAGCAACATGGTGAAAAAGGCATTAATAAAATATGGAGTACTTACAAACTACTACTGTCACCAGTACTGCGTTATGCACACGACATTAAGCACCATCATAGGAACAAAATGATGACCTAAACTACCGCTATCACTGTATTCTCGAAAATTTACATTTTGCTATCCTTTTAAGCATTTCCAACATGTACCCCTCAAACAAAACTGAAATCAGTCCTTTCCTCTTCCTTCTATCATATTGAAATTCTTAACTGAAATGAAAAGAACAAAACAAAAAAATAACTTGTTATGGGTTTACGAGTGGGACAGTAACACACAACTCTCAGTAATTCGATGAAATGATCGTAGCTCACTTCACTGCCAAAGGTTAATTCTTCACCCGCATTTTTGCCGAAAAACATGGCGGCGAAAAAATTTGAAAATTCGGCAAGCCAACCAGGATTCACATATACCGAGCGCCCTAAAAAGCGAAATCTTAAGACTCCAGAAATGTTTGCATCTCTTACTGATCGTATCAATTTTGGCCTACCAACTTGTTATACTCCCTTCTTTTCCAAAGTATATCTACCGCTTCCCACAATGGCACGCAAATTTCAAGGTAAAAAAGAATCATAGATCTGATCTACTCCTTAGCTACCGAAAGTTTGATAAGTGAGAAAAGTGCAGACAGTCAGTACAATATACAAACGACTGCTATCTTTCCTTTTCCCGTAGTGCATTATTAGTTAGGATTGCAAACTTGTTTACCTTCAATAATTACCCGAGCTGATCGAAATGGTGTTGGAGCTGAGAAATCATCGTAGACACACTTGGACACTGTTGTCATCGTGGAATGATTCGAGTTGGCCACTGAATACACCATTACTTATCGAAAGGACCGATTACTCTTCACAGATGATTCCCTTTCCTTTCACTTTCACTTATCACAGTCTTCTGCAACAGCGTTTGTAGTATATGATGAGGGTAGGGTAGGACAGGGCAGGGTAGGGCAGACTGAATTCCTAAACCACTTTTGACACGTGGCTTAGCATCTTATGCAACATCACGTCATATTGATTGCATTACTGGAAATGGATGAGACTGACTGGTCATTAGTGGGAGAGTGGTCATAACGGACTTGGCGATGACCCGAGGTAATCAGAATTTCTTATCTCACATTCAGCGTCTCGCAAACGGTTCCTCAATCGATTTCCTTTCTGTTAGATCATTAGACTGAGTACCAGTAACTTTGCGAGGTCGCGGAGTGACCCCGCACTGTCTCTGTCCTGCTTCTTGCTGCCTCTCCTCTGTCCCGTCCTCTGCACCTCTCCCAGTACCACACCCTCTCCTCTCCTCTCTCTCCATCAGGAACCGCTCCCTCCGACCGTCCCAGTCTATCGATCGAAAGATGCTACTTCCGACTGTCATCACAAATGACGACGACGTGACCAGTCCGTAGTACATGCGTGTCTGTACGAATGTGTGTGTGTGTGTGTGTGTATGCAAATTCTCTTGCCGATATGGTCATATTGCGTGCGTGCGTGCGTCAGTCGCTCCCGTCCACCCCTATCTGCCAACGATGGGACATCTTCGCCCAGAAGGGGTACGGTAGGAACGACAGCAATATCTCTTCTCTGTTCTCCAACGCCAGTCATTTGCCACTCCAGAATCTTACGATGGGTCATAGGTCATAGGAATGTCCCAATTAAGTTTGGTCAGAACTCTTATCATTTATAGTTCGCTCCTATTTTGGTTCGTTGTTAGTACGTGATTTTGATCTTTTATTAACGTGTGTATCGAAAACAGGGATGGCTTATATTTTTACGTGATTACAAGAAGGTAAGTGATACTACGTCTTCAAAGGAAATATATCACTTTCTTTAGAAACACAAATCACTTATCAGAAGAAGCCTTGACGCAATTTGATTAATCTGAAAGTGTAAGTTATTAATGCTTCCAGTGAGATAGATCTCTTCCTTCCTCTCTCTCTCTCTCTCTCGCTGATTTATTTACATATTTCTCCATCTCATTTTTTATTCTTTACCTTAGGGAATAACTGTTTAGTTAACTTTTCCTTAATCAATTTGCACATTACATTTACGGATGTTAGTAAAGTTTGTTTGTCTGCTCGATTTGACTTCTTTGAAAATGAGTGCATTTCAGGGGATAGTAAGGATGACAAATTTTCGATAAGAGAGTAAAAAATATAGTAAAGGAGGAGATAGCATTAAAGTAAAGAAAGTAAGGAAGTGTGGATTCTGAAAATGGGAAATATGAATGTGACCTTTGTTAGCTTTCCTCCATTTCTAAGAGGGAGGGAGGTCAGGTCGATTCCTCCCGCATCCCCGCGGTCCACTAAATGTTTGCTAAATATTATTGCTCTTCAATAACAATTGCTGACCGTAAGGGGAGGAGAAAGTGTGTTGCGTAAAAAGAGCAGCGGGCGGTGACAAAGGCGGGAACGCACCTCTCATTCATTCCTTTGACAAAAGTTACGCAACATCTATCTAGTTGGTGATGTGTGCTGGGTACGGTGGGCTTTCGCTAACTTCTGCTCTTCACTTCTAGGTTCATTTATTGATCGCCTCTCTCTCTCTCTCTCTCTCTCTCTTCCTATTAACATACTGTTGAAGGAAAGGTTAAGTTGCGATTAGTGAGGTGAGGTAGACGTGAGATGGGATTAGAGACGTGTCTGGATCAAAAACGTGTCACCACACGTAACGTGGGATTGGATTGAGATTCTGCTACCTGTTGGAAACAGTGATCATTCATTGTTTTAGCTAAATCAATCTCGATAGGAACCTGTCATATTAGGGCAATGCTAAAGTGTACGTGGATAGATTAGCCTGACGAATGGTAAATATCTATTTCCATGGTTGATGCTAATACTCTCTTGACTGCTCCAATGTATATTGTTATTCGTTGGGCAGATAAATATCACTTCTTGGGCAAAATCAGGAATTCCAAGCTCCTTCACTTCCCCTCTAATATCAACTTCTTTGTGCTTCTTCGCTTCGAACGTTAAGATCACGGTTCATCCTTGTTGTCTAGCACGAATTTGATGATACCCTAACTAAAGATATCAACTTTTTTTGGTTCAAATCCAGTTTTTGTAAATTAGGATCCTTTAGGATGATGATGAGCCCAGCTTTCGCAACGACTTTGGCATATGATCCTACCGGCAATCCATATCAAATGGCATATCCGACGGGCGCAACAATTTATCCGGCAGCGACCACACCCTTTCCAGTTGCTGCTGCAGCTGATCCCCGTACGTTTGAGATGATACCGCATCGGATTTTTGTTGGTGGATTTCCAGCCACTGCAAGTTTTCCCATATCTTGGTTTAATTTTTTTTATAATTTAGGGAGTATTTTTTTTCTCTTTTGTCGTGTGTCTGTTTCTTTGCGAACTGCCAATTTGATTCATCCAGCTTAATTAAGTAAAGAAAAAAGAAATCATTCCATTCACTTAATCACTCATTTACTTAACTATTTCCATATACATTAAGCTAACCGATTTGCAGACTACGGAACTTGATTTGCGTTTATTTTTCGAAAAATTTGGTCACGTTCGTGAAGCAAAAGTAATTCGTAGCAGTGAGGGAACATCCAAGGGATATGGTTTCATAACGTTTGATACAGAGGATGAAGCAAAAACTGTCATGCAAATTAGCGCGGTAAGACACTTTGGTATAAATCGTAATATGTGTTCTACAAAAATTGATTTTCAAAATAATTTGAGAATTCTAAACGAGTACTCATGCACTATTAATATTGGCAGAACCAGGAAGCGGAAAAACTTGAATTCAAAGGGCGTCGATTAAATCTTGGACCGGCTATTCGCCGTATGATTCATGGTCCGCGTTTTACACCAGGTGATTTTAGTTCATATTAGTTGAAAGTATTAGTGAAATCATTTCAAAAGGTTTGTGCGAAATGTTTCGAAATAAATTTTATTCAATGGAAATTATGGAAAATGAAGCTGGGAGATGTTATTAATAGCCCCTACATAGATTCTTTATCGATAGAGGTCATCTGCGTCTGATAAAGAATGATGAACTTCGAAATACTATCAAATTTTTTTCATGTTTTTATACCTTTTTGTATTACTGCAACACATGTTGAGATAGCCGGTAGATTTCGCGATACCCAGGGATACGGTGCATCTATCGTGAAGTTCACGTGTAAATCATCAGTGTAGGTTATCTGAAGCGATTTCGTCTTCAGAGTACGCTATCGCAACACCAACGGGACAACTGCTGACAACATCAGCATTCGGTGGGGTTACCTATGCAATCTCACAGTCACCATTTGTTGTGATGCCGCCACCAAATCAAGTGCAACCATTTGTCTACTCGCCAGTTTCTACTATTGCACCAGCACAATACACACTTTCGAACACTGTAAGTCTGTTTCTTAGGGAAAATAAGAGAGGCATGAAGGTTTCATCAATTTGATTTTGACAATTTTACCACTATTAGCAATGTTTATTGTTTTCATTGTTAACTTTTTATAGGATGCAGGAAATAACAGGGCGCAACAATTCGTTGCAAACAACGGTACAACACCGGTTATGCTTGTACCAAATAGTGGTAATACGGTAAGTCCTCATGATTCTCCACGTACGAACGGTATAGGTGGACAACCGCAAGCAGTTAATGGTTCGGTACATATTCCGACTGCTGGACAACCACAACAGCAACAGCAGCAGCAGCAGCAACAGACATATGTAAGCATGCAGCAAATAGCGCAAGTAACTACTCAACCACTTACACCGGTTAGTATTATTTACAAACACACAAAAACATTGCTAGAAGGACGAAATTCACTTACAGTTTCCTGTGCACTTGTTTCAGATGACACCATCGGTTGCTACACAGCGTGCAGCGCTCTTCCCACCAGCAGCTGCCTATTATGCTCCAACTGCGCCTGCTAACGATATGACTCATTACTCTCAAATGACAGCTCCAACATATTTCCTTGCTCCTGGTGGATATCAAACTGTTTGTGTTATTTGTTTTAATATTTTATCTTCCTCTTTTAGAGGTTACATTATTTTCCTTCTTCAGCACTGCATAGTTAAGGTTCTGAATTATTCACATTAATCATTAATATTTGCTAGAAACAACAAAAGCTTATAGGAAATAAGTTGTATTTATAAAAGTGGAAGAATATTGCAATCACAGGAAAATGGCGAATAATGGTAGTAATAACAATTTACGACAGCAGTGCTTAATTGTAAAATACACTTCATATAACTTATGCTGTTTTAAAAAAGAGAAGAATGCAACAGATTGATGGGAATGGACAAACTGCTGCGATGGCAATTCCTGCACCAAATCCAATTCAGTTGGTGCCGCAGCCGATAACGCCACAAACTCCACAACCATGTTTCTATGAGGAAAGCATGATTACTGGTTGGCAAAATCCAGTCGAAGTGCGTCTACTTTTTGAATTTTCATTTTAGATACTTTGGAGGGATTTTTTCAGTTATGGAGAAAGTTTTGAATTAATGAAGAATGCTAGTTATGTTACAGTGCTAGTAATTGACAGAATTCTTTTCAGGTTCGTTCTACAAGCACCCCTCGACGTAGCCCGATGAAGTCGGTCGTGTCACTTTCAAATCAACTTGGTCAAGTTAATCTGCAGCAGTACGGTAAACACTTTCTTGATGGGCTGTTGTTACCATTTGCTCACTGTTTCACGAAGCTTTCGTTATTAAGTGGTCGCTCGATAATCCGAAAAAGCAGATGTACAAATCGGTTTAGAAATAGCATTTCCCAGTTTGCAGTCATACTTACATTGAAGTAGCATTTCGCACTGATAATAATAAGGTGATGATAATGCTAACTTGCAGAACGCAAAGAATGTCAACAAGGAGGAAATGTTGCAGCTGCTACTAACAAGCAGTTTCCATGATATTAAATGCCAGTCAGCGAAAGTTGGGCATTTGCATGTACACTTATAAAAGGCCTTGCGACAAGTCGTATCTTGTCGTTTATTTATTTATTATGCATGCCATAGATATTGTAATAGTTTTTTTTTTCTCCGTCCAGTCTGAGCACGTTTAACATGCTCAAATTCAGGTGAATCTTTGCACTCGTTTCTTTTTATCAAAGTCAGGTTGAGTTTCTCACCCGACTGACTGTTTTACTATTTCCCTGCATAATATCTTGTATCTGTAATATCTCTGATATTTAAAGTGACAACATTTTGTTACGATGTACATGACTTGAATTACTTTACTTTATTCCATAATTTATGACCTTTACAGTTGTATTCGAAGTAAATATTGTTGAGTGCTTGGTCATATTTTTGCAATACTGTTGTCATTTAAGTCCCTATTGGATGACTGACATTTGTATGTCTTCATCTCATTTCGGCATTAATTTTTCCTTTCCAATTATCTTCAAAGATTACATGGAAACTTGGCAGTTCAATTGCTTTTTAACGTATTGAAGTAGCGGCATGTTTTATAGTACATGTTCTGTGTGACTGCTTTTCTCTTTTTTGCAAAAGTTTGTATTCTGTGAACAACATTTGTGTATGTCGTACTTTATGTTGTTTATGTAAGTTGAAAAAATTAATAAATCTTTTTTAGCAGTATTACTACAGAGAGCATAACTTTTAATGAAATGTAAATGTTAGTTTGGAAATTTTCTTTCCAGCGTAGCTAGTAGTAGAATGCATTCATCCCGTCATGATGATTTGAAATAGTTTAGACATCATGGATTAGACTGTGTCAGTGGTCCCTTGTCCTTTCTGTAGATGTGTGGAAAGAAGGTCATCCTTGTTGTGTACAGAAGTGACTGACGTCACGTGTGGCTCCGAATGAAGCCTGTTGCTTGGGACAGCGTGAAAATAATGTGAACGGGGCAGATTGATTTGGTTATGTGAATGCAGTGGTAGTAGTAATGACGTGAAAAACCAGGTGACTTTAGAGATTAAGACATGATAAAGAGAGTAAGATTCTTTTATATTCGAGAATTAAAGCTTCAGGGGCAAATCAATTTTTCAGAGGACAAATCAATTTTTGATTTAACTTTTGATTTTCTACCATTTCAATAGTGCCAAAAAAACCGAATTATAATATGTAGAAATAAGATTGTATCCTTCGACAAATGCTTCAATCCAACGTAGAAAATCATTTATCCAATATTCATTTTCATTTAGCTGAGCTTATTTGCATTGTTACATATCGTTCGTTAACAAAGAATACATGTTGATTAGATTGTTTACAATTATCAGCTCCTTATTTAGTTGATCTCTTTTGTTATTTGTCGGCCTCTCATTAACTGTAAATTATATTTGAATTTGACAAGGTTAAGTTCTTCTTTTAGCTGACCTCCTTTACGGCATATCAGTTCATCAGCCAGATCTGAGTGTTAACGAGACTAACAGCACTTTGCTTCTCCGCGACATGTCCTCTCCTTACTGTAATAAGTTAATGCTTACTATATAAGGAGTTATCCTTCGTTTGAGTTAGCAATTGGCAGTTGGCATTACTGCTCTCCTGCAATTGCTTCCCCAAATTTTGTGATATTGTTTGATAGCTTTGATGAACGATAATTTTGTCTTAAAAAAATAAAGATTGGTTTCAGACACACTGCAAAGTACTCCCTATTCGGCTCTATAAGCTGCTCGAATCAGACCCTATTTTATGCCATGTAGAATAAATAGCATGCTTGTAATTCAATTTAAATTTGGCAGCGAACTTTAACCTTTGATTAAGATGATGAATTATTTTTCTAAGATTCTTTTTCCTTTTATAGCAAATGGTTGAAATAATTGATTTGAGAATTTTTTAGTTGACAGAGAAATTTACAGGCTTTTTGAAAACAAAATCGAATTTATCAAATTAATTCGGCACTGGTCCATGCCAACATTCCAGTTCAGTGAAATCCTATTGATAGTACAATTTCCGAAGGTACCTGGAAAGGTTTCAACAATCTCTCGGTGTGTTTATTTCCTCTGATCTTTTTTCAGTCAATCATTTCAGATAACTGTCTTACATCTCCCTCAAATATCAGTTCCGAATGAATTACCGTGGTGTAGTTGAAATGTCTAAAATGACAACACGTTAATAATTTAATAAAGTCATAATCTGAAATATATTAGTAATAACATAAGTATTAATTACAATATTATCGTGGAGATTACTGCAAAGGGAGAAAGGATAAAAAAAAGTATGAAATAGAAGAAAAGAAGGAAAGAATGACCATTAGTCATTTTACACCAACTAGTTCTGAGTTCAGTAATTCCGCTAGGAATACTAATTTCAGCATCCCAAAAATTGCATTAAATTCGATTGTGTTATAGATATGCTTTGTCAACTGTCAACTGATTGCTGCTTCCATCATTGGTCGTCTTTTTTGCATTAATAAAGAACAAATATGCGGAGAAATGAGTAAAGCCTAAGACAGCTAACCTCTCAAGAAGCCATCCTATCGAGAAGTTTAACTTTCATATGAACAGTTACTTGCAAATGGCTGTGGCTCACTGGTGGAATTTGGTATTGATCGAATTAATATTAATGATTGAAATCCAAAATTAAAAGTCATAAATTGCGGAATTCGAAGAGATTGTTTTAATGATTAGTGCATTTAATGATTCATTAGTAAGAATTATTTGTGAGAATATTTCGAGATAAAAATTTCATTCAGTTTCTTGTTGAATTCAGAANATTCATTCATTCATTCATTCATTCATTCATTCATTCATTCACTCATTCATTCATTCATTCATTCATTCATTAATTCATTCATTCATTCATTCATTCATTCATTCATTCATTCACTCATTCATTCATTCATTCATTCATTCATTCATTTATTCATTCATTCATTCATTCATTCATTCATTCACTCATTCATTCATTCATTCATTCATTCATTCATTCATTCATTCATTCATTCATTCATTCATTCATTCATTCATTCATTCATTCACTGCTCACAATACCAAATGCAAATTTTACTCTTTCAAGCACTTTTGTTGACATAAATAATAGGTGACTGACTGTAGGTGTTTCCGGGTATTTCAGTTCCCGCAGAGGATCTATTTGCATCTTGGATGACTTCGTTTGTACCCGAGGGTAGTAGTAGCCCATCGTTATTTCTACTTTGGTAAATATTAAAGGGAAGAGAACGGATCATTTAGATAGCTAACAGTGCAGTCATTCTCGTCTGCAAATGAGTTCGTTGATGAAATCCTGGCAGGTGTTAATTAATTAAAAACTTACTGCTTTCTCTATGAAGACTCTTATCTTTGCTTTTTAGTGAAAAATTTTCAATTTTTTCTTTACCTTCTGCCAATTTTCCGAATTTGTTATCCCATTAATTAATCAAACTTAATTTTCTTTGTCAAATTCCAAATTTTGGATAATTCGGTGCCTTGTGACCCATTTTTCAGAAACAACTACTGTGCTGTGACAATTTAGGGAAATTTCGATCAGTTTATCAAAAACGATGAGATCAGCATCACATCACTGTACTTTGTTTAGAGAAATATGCGCTTCAGTAGACCCAATATTAGTTAGCAGTATTTGGCATTTCAATTTTTAAATCAGTCGACAATAAAAATAAAAGTGAAGAAGGAGCACTGTCCTTTACAAACTCCTAATTATAAAGTGTGCTGTTGGACAGTTATATCAAAGTGACAGAGGTTTGTCGAGTAGAACTTTGACCTATTCCCATTATTTGATAGCAATTATAAGCTCTTTTGCAATTGAGGGGAATATTTCAAAAACTCACAGGGATGAAAAGGTGACAGACGATTTCAAGAGAATTTTCCCAGATGCACTGAAAAACGAATTTAAATGTGTGAAGAGAAATAGAGGTTGATTTTTAAGATAAAATTCCTAGAATCGCTTCATTTATACTTAACAGTTTGGCAGTATTTACTGATTTCCGGAATTGCTGAAATGAATTGATTAGATGCATTTTTTTTTTTTTTTTTTGCTATCACTATCCATTGTCACTTTTATGAGGGTATCACAACAACTAGTTCCATTGAATTGTTCCCATCGTATTCACCAGAAAAATTAATTCTTATGAGGGAGGCATTCTGCATAGTTCTTGTGGGTCCCTTTATTGTGAGTGGAAAGAGATGCAACCAGTTTCAATAAAATGGCACAAAATACCGTCAAAGACGAAAGGTACCGTTAAGAAGTTGTACAGGTATAAAGCATTTGACTATCACTCCCTACCTTATTTAATTAAATTTGCTTCATTTAAAGCTCATAATTTTATCAGTTGTTAAATATCCTATGGGAAACGAAAAAGTCTGATAGCTCTTAATAATGATGAGTTAATATTAAATTCAAATCATTAATTCGACCTTTTCAAAATCCAATTTCTAACCATCAGTTCGTAATCAGAAGATGAATGAATCATCAAAGTGCAAGTTATCACATTATTTCATTACTAACAAATCACAGTTTATCTTTTTCTATGAATAAATGGCTTCATCTCCAAACTTTGATTTCGGTAAACATAAGAAATTCTCCCCAAAATTAATTTACATTTACATACATACATGGACTAAGCGAAGATATCATCACACTCTCTACTAGTATTTTAAGCTGTAAATTGGTAAAAAACTCGTTTCAAAGGCTAAATCTCTGATGAAATGTTAATTATTTAGTTTTCTGGTACCACTCATTAAGTTCAACTCCCAAAACCAGGTCGAGCATTTCACAACTTCTCGTGAAATACCTCAGATTTTCGATGTTTGCTTCACATATCGGCTCAATAACATCAGAATTACATTACATTACATGAACTGAAGACAATTGATAACCACAGCCAATGCAAGCAACTTCTCAGCAATTACTGGAATGATTGATTACCTGAAAGATTTAAAAATAAACTACCTCAATCACTCCTTTCGTCTTTTTCAGTCATTTGCTTGTACAGAACTGCTGTACAGAATCATTTTATCTGCTTCAGCATACATCGAAACACTTCAAACGTGAGTTTTTCGACGTACGAAAAATCATTCGTTAATTCTAAAACAGTTTATAATACTAATTTCATGTTTAACTGGTGAATTCCGATGTTAACACGATAAGGGTCAAAAGAATAAGTCCCATTCATATTTTCTAGTACTTCTGGACAGCCATGCACTTTATGTTCGATTCACGAATTACAAAAAATTAGCATTTCGTGAGGATCAAATTTCATTTTTGCTAGAATTAATTGCAAACTGACTCCAATCCGATCAGATCAAATTCGTCCATACACAATATCGATAATCTTCAACACACTGAAACGAAAAGCGATAAAGAAGTATTGAATCTCTCTAATCATTGCATCTGCAGTTGCGAATTACGTGTTGTCACGTCAGATATTATTAAACGGTTTTCACGTTTATTCCATAATTGAATAATACATACCAACAAAAATCTTAGACTTTTTTATTCCTTTTCTGTTTCAAATGTGACAATTCAATCCCATCCTTCAACTACTTGAAGTGAATAAAGCATTTTGAATTGTTTCACTTTTTGTTTTTGATGTGATTGGTGTGTGTGTGTCTGTGTCTGTGTGTGTCTGTGTGTGTCTATGTGTGTGTGTGTGTGTGACTTGTCAAATCAACTATCCCGTTGTTAAATAAAAATTCTCAACAGTTTTGTTTCACGTGAACGTTCCGTTTGTACACGCGACCCCTTTACAACGAGATTCAGAAGATCTTTCTAGCATTGTATCTGACATACTCAATTTCTAAATTAAATTCATTATAAATTGGTAAATACCGTCCAAATCTTCTCCTAACGCACCTTCTGCAAGGAAGCATGTAGAAAGAAATTGTCTTCTATTAGTTTGAAATTTCTGTGAGACACCTGAAAATGACATTTATCATTTCTTAAACGTGCAAGTTCGCAATAAGTTCAAGGTGAGTGGTTTCAGATTCATTTTCGCTTAATCATTTTTGGATCTTTCACGCAACATATAACAGTGAAAATTTCGAAACTGCTGCAATAAGAGTGAATTTTGAGATTTTCACTACTTTGAGCGAACTTTCAGTAAACGTTTGAATTTAAAATTTGGGGATTTTCAATGAACCTTGAAGTGAATTTCAGTGAAATTTCGATAAATTTTTACTACTTAAATAGCATTTACACCTATACAGAAGTTTACGCATCTTTATTTTCTGGGAAAGAGAAAGAGGTGAAAGGTCACTAGGAAAATACTTTCTAAAAGTCGTAAGAAGCTACTCTTCCGAGTGTATGTATTCATGAATAATTCGAAATAATATTTGACTGTATCGCTCTACACTAATCTTTGATCCATTTATATTTCATGAGAAGCACTCTTCTTGATCAACCGGATCACATTCACATTAAACACTTATGGTAATCCTGCATATAAAAGATAGTTCAATTTCGGAAAAAACTGTCCTAATCTTTCAGTATAACCGGATTTGTGAAAACTGAAATTTGTCAGTTTGCAGTATGACATTTCAAGATTTGTATGAATAAGAGAAAAAAATGGTAATCACTTTTTTCACATGTTGAAATTGGTGTATCTGTGAATTGTTTCAGATTACTGCTCCGCTTTTCTCCAGCCGATTATTTGAATATGGACCAGATGCTGGTGACCAAGAGTTACCGAGAAATTTAGATGTCGCAAAAAAGATCAACCTGATTTATCCATTGCGATTTTATGGTGTTGACACATCAACGATATATGTAAGTTATTTGAGTTAAAGTAAGTCTTACAAAGTTGATGGATGTATTTAAATTTCAACAGCTTTAATAGAAATTATCCCAATTTTTGTATTCTCAAGGCTCATTTTTGTTTTTCGATTTTCTCCTATGAATGCTTTTTGACAACTTAGCAACTGGCGAACAATCGAAAGAAGTTGACAGCTAAAGTAAATATGCTTAGATATTGAGTAACGGCGGTATTGGTATCGAATCGAATACACGAACCTATCGGCAAAATGTATTACCAAGTAATTTAAAACTAATCGCAGCATTCTGGAATCGAAATGACTTACGGAACGGTGGAAGTGTTTATTTTAGAGAAGTGGCAGGTACAGTTTGTTTCATAACTGTCACCTCAGTTCTGCATAACTCTTATTCTCTTCAAGAATTTCGGAAATGGATCTATTTAGAAATATAACGTATTTAGTCTGTCAATATGTATATCCGATATTAGATCCCAAAAAAAAGTTTAGAGTCAACCTAATTAAAAGCGCTAATATCAATGAAGTGATTTAAAAATTTACTAAATGAAACGCATTCTTGCTAAATTACATTTCATCTATAAGAAAAAACTTACTTTTAGCGGGGCGTGTTCTGGAACGTGGACAAAGTGAAATCCGGTACCAATACGATGAAGTGGTGAAGGTGAAGACGTGCTTACTAGTTACGTGGGATAAAATGCAACCCGTCGGCGCTGCGCCTTTACCCGAAGATGTTCGTTCATTTGATAAATAGCTATTAATTTTTGTTTATAAAGTGTTAAGTAATATCATTGACTACACTTATAAATACGTGGAAACGTATGAAAGCTAATTTAAACTCATTGCAAATACTACTCTTTTTACTGAAATTCCCCAAAAGATAAGTTGAGTTGTTGTTACAGAATACGAACACTTTCCAAATCGCACTGTTTATTACTGATAATGGCACATTTGCTAATTTTATTTACAAAAATATCGGTTGGACACAGGGAGCTGAGGTTTGTATGCTTTTTCATTTATTTCTCAAGAAGTAAACTTGCAAATTGCAGGTAGCACATGCAAGCAACAAATTTGGATTTGGAAAATGTCTCAGTAAAAAAAATCAAAAAAATATTTTCAATTTTGAACTATTATTTCAGAGAGTTTTAGGAATTGAAGAAATGTTTTACTGGAAGTTTCTTGAAGATAAACAAAGTGGACAAAATCCACTGATAAGTTCAGCAGTGCAAAAGTAGATGAAAATACGATGAGAATAGCACGACCCTAGGAGACACAATCAAGTGGTCAGCATTTTAAAACTTTTTTACAGGCAGGTTTCAACAAAGGCGACACGAAAGAATTTTTCGCACTTCCCACTTCCGGCACCGGCAATATCATGTACCTGGAAGAATACGGCAATACAGGAATTCCTGGTGAATGGATGTTCAAGTTTGGCGACAGAAGTGTGGAACGATGCAAATCTGGGATAAAAGGAGATACTTGCGACGAGGGTAACTTTCGTCGCTTTTCTTCTTGTTCAAAAAAAACCGATAATAAACTGAGGTTCTGTGATGATTTGAAATGATATTATGGTGGAAGTGAAAAAAGATGAGAATTGCAGAATGCTCAGCTGGTGAGTGGGGTCCAGATTGTGCATTGTGCTGCCATTGTGCAAGCGGTACATGCAGTGCAACCATCGGTGAATGCATTGGTGGCAAATGTTCCGATTGTTGGACAGGCCTGCCCACCTGCCAAGAAAGTAAGCCTTCAAATTCTACTTTACGCGTAGAATTATGCAATTTTTGATAGCAAGAAACTACTATGCATTACTGTTTACTAATGCAACTATTTGCCAAACCAAAGTAAGTCAAATCAAATCATACATAAACGCTGTAAACTACGCACGTTACGGTTGATAACGTTCTAAGACATCTGAAATCACCTCCCAAAGTCAAAATCTATAGACAACAGTAAACTTCCAAAACAATCCTTTTTTTTTTTTTTATTCGATGTGTCACCTTTTTCAGGTGTATAGCCTTCTCTCACTCTATTTGACATAATTAACTTTCATTATTCTGTCCAATTCAAAAATGTCCTAGTAATTGGTTTATTGAACAGAGCGATTCGAACTACAACTGCAGCACTAATCTAAAAGCAGAAAATCTGTGTTCTGTTGCGGAACTTTGGTGCCAAAATTTGATCCCTAACTTTAATATGAAATGTTTGCAAATGTGAATGATTTGAAGAGAGAGAAGAATGCGAAGCGCTAATGCAAGAACACTGCGCTCATAATGCCATGTCATTTATGGACTACGATCGTTGCGGTGAGCCAATCCAACGGTGTCAGTGCTTGAAAGGCTTCGAAGGTGACGGATATTCCGCATGTGATGGTATGTTTCCCTGAAAACTGATGGATGATGCATCACACCGTCCTCCTTGTTTATCAGAGAGGCTTTTATCAGTTTACTGATTGCAAAAACCCAAAAGCATTCCGAGGTTCCTTCAGTACATTCGAGATAAGGAACGATTGAATGATGGCAAAGCAATTCAGTGCTTTTACCTTTTATTATTACTATTAATTTTTTGCATATACTAAAAACTAAATAGCAAACAATGAAGGAAATAAGTGAGACAACGATTCCGTATCTCAGGTTCATTAGCCTTACAAATTAAACTTAACAAGTCATCTTACCGAACCTAATCAATAAATCATTCATTGTAAACATTTGCTGATGCTCAGTTTATAAATTTTGCGCTATTTGACGGACAGTTGAAACTTTTACGATTGTTCGAACAAAATACTAATAAATTAGTTTAATTAATAACTGAGTGGAGAATTGCTCTCTCAAGCAAGCAGCACTGGGTGATGCATATTTCATCGTAACACTGCAATTTGAAACTGGCATGCAACATCTTGCAGATATCGATGAGTGCTTGCAGCCAGGTGTGTGTCACGAAAATGCAATTTGTGGGAACACTCCGGGACACTACTTCTGCACATGTGCGGATGGATTCATTGGTGACGGAGTGAGTGAGTGCATAAGTTCGTTGCTATATTCATACCGCGGTCATCAGGAGCTGCCGAAAGATAGGAATGCAAGGGTGGTGCTACAGCTCAAGCAACCACTTCAAATATTTGGCAAGAAATTGGACAAATTAACGGTTGGTACTACTTTTTGGATTCTGTCAACTACCTGCCGAACTGCACTACAGTCGTGCGCCTATTTAACTAATGAGTAATTGAGTTTTTGAAACCACTACTACACAGTACTTTTATACAACTATTTATGTCACCTGTTTTCATTCCACAAAAGTTCTCATAGTAAACTGATGTCAAAAGGTCAGAGATTAGGCTTCAACATTATTATAAATTTTTCATGTTCACATCTTCCCGTGAAGGAAGGTCACCTCAAGCAACATTTCTCACAACACACCAACAATGCAGGACGTCAACTCGACTTGACCAAACTCCTCTCAGGCCTAAAATCCTCAGTACTTATAGATCTGTCCTTATTCTTTTTTGAATCATTCTCCAGACATCTCAAAACAAGTGTCGCCATCGATAGTGTTGCGCTAGTTGTTGCATAATCATATCTTCTTCTCTTTCATTCTTTCAACTCGTGCCGATGACTTAAATTGCATAAAGAACAGAATACGTAAGATACACGTAAACTACTTTGTCATCGACAGAATACACGTAGACGTACAGTTCTTCCTATGCAGCATTCTTCATCTCTTCCCTATAAAATGTGCAATTGTCAAATAGCGATGGACGAATTAATTGTGAATTTGTCCACGTGAAACACGTATACAGGAAAGTTAGAAGGAAACCTGTTGAGAGGTGTGTTTATGTGCCTTTCACTAGATATTCAGTAAGTGACCCAACTGATTAACTACGAGTAACAACTTTTACAGATTTCGACATTAGGAATAATATCTGTGGAAGACAGTTCGAAAGTTAACGCAGGTGATCATCTCGCCTCTTCCGGAATACATGGCATAGCACCGTTCTTTGCTAATATTGACATCCGGAAAGGTGGTCAAATATTTGTGGACGAGACAGATGGTACGTTTACTCTATTAGCACAGGGTGTAATTTTTATTTTTTTAATCCATTCCTTCCACTTTTGTCGTTCTTTCTTCTTGTTCATCCTCGATTTTATCATTTGCTGGAGATATTTTTCTAATTTCATCCATCTTTGTGTCTTCCTTTCAGTTTTACCGCCACACTTACGTTTTTGAACGACTCTCCATAATTTACTTCTCCAAATTTCACGGATAACGAAATATATGAGAAATGATAAAAATGAATGAATTGTGAAGAGAGTAGGAAAGTTAATTGTTCTGCTTTGTTTGCAGACCCGAAAGTACTTTCAAGAGCTACGAAAACAATTGCAAGCAGCATAAATGATAAGAAATTCCAGGCTAAGACTGCTGTATTGGTCACTTATATCAATGTTACCGATGCTGACCGAACGGTTTCTTTCCTATTTCACCTTCGTTTAACTTAAGCTAATATTAATATTTCGATCTGGCATCCGAAAAATTGTAAAAATCAAGATTATAGGGTCCAGGTAGTACATTCCAAACATTAATTATTGGCGGAACAAACAAACAGCATCGAAATGAAACATATGCGCAAATGCTGTATAAGGATTTACCTTGGAGCGATGGAGCTGAGGTATCGCATCACAGCAATCAGTTAAAATTTATGAAATCCAGTACTTTACAATTATCTGTTAACTTGCATCATCAAAAGGCTATACAAATATCAAAATTTCAGGCTAGCATTTTGACTTACGGTTCAAAGAATCCATTAATGCTACCTGGGTCTGGTACCAATGAAATAGTGCATTTGAGTAAGAGTAGCAATATTGGAAAACCAGGTCAGTGGTTGTATCGAATTGATTCCAACGACGTACAGATGTGTCTTCAACCAAATCTTCAACCTCCATATTGTGAACACTATGAGGTCACGGATGATTCGATATCCGTCACATTGCCAACATGTAATTAATTTAAGATTTCATTCTCACTTATATCCCTGCATTTCATTTTTAAATAAGTTTGAAATTTGGACAGCTAAAGATTTATGTTTATTTTGGGCTTATTACGTTGCACAATTGAAATCGCTGACCTAACTGTCATAGGAAAAAATTTACAGTAGAAGAAGAGACAGAAATATCGGAACAAGTGCATCATTCCTCGATTTCGGGAGTGGATGAACCGACTGATGAACTTGTCGAGATTCCCGGACCTCAGATAATCCATCCAGTACTCATCGACCCGCCAGCTACATCTCATATTCAACCGGCAGTACAAATGAAACCCGGCGAGCACAGTTCCGGAAATGCAAAGGACGTAGAGTGGACGAGAAGCCCAGTGACACCACACATGTCAGTCAGTTCGAAGTGATATTTGACTGCCCTGTTGCAGTGACCCATCCATCCGATCATTTTGACTGATAGACAGCGCACATTTCAGACCACTGATCTCGCTGGATCGCCAGGACATCGAAGATTTGCCCCCGGACGCGTTCGAGGTCACATTCCCACCCTTTGTCACCGTGGTACCGCAACTGTTCACTGCTGGTGATATAGAAATTGGATCGCTGTCGATTCATCCAGTAGTACTGTCTTGTTGACTGTTTTTTGTCTTGTTGACGATTTAAACTTCTCATTTAATACTATAATTGTTTGTTAATCCAGTTGACTTTCCCACAGCAATTGCTTAACTAGGTCGTTTCAAAATTCTTGAAAATTTGTTTATTCCTTCAAAAAAAGCCATAAATAAAATTGCATGTTTAAATAGTTTTTCGAAATTTCTCATTTAGGGGAATGGAACGCAAGGCAGACAACCAGAATCTCTTGCGACAGCATCAACGATGTTGGCAACTGATCCTGTTGTTGACGGCAGTCGTCCTGAAGTACTTCCAGAAGTTTCTGAACTACCTCCGGTATCGTCAACACAATCTGTGGAAGACGTTAGACCTGTACAGAAAGCTAAACCGGGCGAAATTGATTTTGACAATGATGAACAAATTATTAATCTCTTCCGACCTGACGACGATTCCTTTGATAACAGGCTTGAACCGAATAAAGAGAGTGAAACTTCTGAGGTTTATTATCTATTTTTAATAAAATTACAATTTCTCAGAACTTTTCCGTTTTTAAAATCACATTGAATGAGCCAAACTGTAGTGTCTTCACTTCTGCAGGTGTCAATGTCAACAGATTCGCCGGTACAAACCTTGGTGCCAGAAGATGAAAGAGATTATATGACGTTGAGTACTACCAGTAAACCACTGTTCATTTTCACCACACCATCAAAGGTATGCATCACATCACTTTTCCCTTCGTCACTCAAAAATACTTCCTGTTGCTTCAGCTTTACTCCACCACACTATGCGATGATTTAAAACGGAAATTAAAATTGAAATTAACAAATGTTTAGAAACGACCTATGCCGACGAAACCAAAGTCAGTAGCAGCGCATGGTGCATCTTTTACAACAGCACACGGTCCGTTCGATGTTCGAAACGAAGTGAAGGTGGAAGCATCCAGCAGCAGTTAGCTCTCTTTTCTCCTTCTTATGAGGCTTTTTGTTCAGCTAACTGACTTTCTGGCTAACTGATTTTCTGGCTCTGGCTTTGTTTTTAAAAAAGTAATACTTTAGATCTCGCTGTTATTATTCCGACAGCAATCATTGCAGTATGGCTATTGTTACTCGCAGTTATAGCACTGTTCTGCTGTTGCCGCAGGAAGTAAGTCTTTTTATTGCTGTCGCACGAATGAGTTAACGGTGGGTAAAATTAGAATAAAATTGAAATTTAAAGCGTCCCTGGTGGTTGTGTTGTAGGCGAGCGGAACGTCACTTCAGGGACATATATTTCCCGAATCACCAGCAGATTCACCCTATTACGACAACGTTTGCGATGCGAAAGGATTCGAAGAATTTCGATGGTTCCTACGAGGATCATCTCGAAAAAGCAGCACGACTCAGCTCCGAACTGAATTCCTACAATCAGGTATTTGTAGTCGTTCCTCTTAATCCTGCAATTTGAAGTTTGTCCAGGTGTTTTGGAAGTCCACCAGGAATGTGGCGGAATGCGGAATGCATCTTAAAAGCTCATATCCGTTTCAGAATGGTCGTGTGTCATTATACGGTTCGTATTGGAACTTAGCAGGCAATGCTTCCAGTAGTTCGACAAGCGGTTTGCCTGTTGGCAACAGGCAAAGCCCATTTTCACAGTACAGTACACAGCAGGTATTTCTGAATTGTATTACTCAGATTTAATTAATAATTTAAACTTAATTTAATTCTAAATTATCGTTTATGAATCGTTTATTTCCTATAGTCCAACATTTCAGCGATATATTTACGGTTCTCGATACTGATTAATTATGGATATAAATTGAAGAGTGCCATTGCAGTCAAACACTAAACCTAGCACACCTAACTCTCGACATTCTCGATATGATCAGTGTTGTTAACCTGACGAAAAATTTGGCAGTGCAGGAAGTGCAACATTGCTCAAAAGCTCTTTTCAAGCCTCTTGATTAGCTCAGAATTACAGTATTACATGTGGAAATGCGTCGTTAAAAATTCCAATTTTTCATAATTTCTTTCTGCTGGGAATTGTTATTTTATGTGGCTGTATCAGCTTACTTTCGGAAATCAGGGCATTACTTCCGGAATGCCGGTTGCAGCATATAAACATGCAACTGAGGCGGCTGGTATTTTTCACCTGTTGAAAATTTAATCACAAATTCACTGCATAATTTCAATGTCACATTGTTTGTCTTCATATGCTCAATAAGAAGATGCAATGACTTATAAATGGATGTTTTGTTCCTTTTATCTAAATACTCAATAATTTCAATGTGACACTTAATCATCAGTTCTTAATGGTTAACAATTTGTATTTCACCACAATAATATGTGCTTTAGTCCTTGATGACTTATTTGATAACTCAATTAATTACATGAATAGTCAATACTTTGTATCTATATCTAAATAGTCAACAAGTTGTTTTTAGGAACTTTCTAGAATTTAGCTCTGTGATTTTCGTTTGAGCTTTTGAAACTCTATCATACTTTATTTAGTTATAATAGATAATAATAATAATAATAATCTCTACCATACTTACCATTTAATAGAAAATAATACGTCATGATATATCTTCCTGTGTATTAGAAAATTTTTGTGGTCATTTAAGTTTCATTTAAATTCAGATAGAGTAAGGGATACAGTGCAATAGTGAAGGAGGTAGGAATCAAGCAGTAATAATTAGCGATATTTCTTCTGAACGACCTTCTTGTTAATTTAAAAAAAGTTTTTAATTTTGTGAAAAGTCTGATTTACTTCTCGCTGATGTTTCAGAGTTATCACAGATAGTTTAATTTAATCAGTAATTGCATAAATGAAACGATTCAATGATTGTAATTTTGCATTATTTCTTTTCCCAGAGGTTAATACAGTGATATTCGGCGGCCGATCTTCGGCAAAACTAACCACAACGTTTCATGGATCTAAAGCTGTGCTACGCGTGTAAATTTTGAAAATTTATTTACTTCACTTGAGAGCGCCCTCTCTGACCTCATTTACTAATTAGTGCATTTGCGCCTGTATAAGGTGTGCTAATGAAATGGTGTAGTACCGGATCAAACAAAACCCACTTTTTCATTTTTAATTAATTTATCAATAAATCTGTATGACGTTTCCATCAATGCTTATGAGAAATCATCGTGATAAACTTCTGCTATAACTTTCTCGTACTTTTCTTTGATTCGACGGCGTTTCAATTTTAGTGCCTCGGTCAAGAGACCAGTCTCAGCTGTCCATGTCTCATCGCATAGATAGATCTTTTTTGGCAGTTCATTTTTCAGCAAATGATCTAAATCACTGCAATGAAATCGTTTTTTAAACTTCAAAGTTTAATTTTTAATTAATTAGAATTTACTTTTCCTGGGATAATTGCATAGTCTTTTGATCAATCCTTGTTTGACATCCTGATTGCATTTTTTCCTTTAAATCTAATCCTATTAACTTTCAGAATTTGCTAAATGTCTAGAATGCCAAGTGGAAAATCTGTTGTTTCCTTCAGATTTTAGGCTCAACATGAAGCCATGAAGCAATTGATTTCTGACAGTTTTTTTTTTTGACAATAGCTGGCTGGGATACTGTTCCTCCTTACACTATCTTGCATTCAATTTAAATGAACAGCAGAACAGAAATTATTTTTCATAGCTTTTTAGATTCGTTGATAGATAAGAAAGCCTTAAAATGATTTACAAATGATAATGATTGGCTGGAATCAATGATTAGAAGATTGCTATCAGTGAAAACATACTACTTTTTACAGCAAACTCTTCCAGTCGTTTTTGATATTCTTTCACAATTTTAGTATTTCGACATAATTTACTCCAACTGACTGAATGCAAATGAAGCTGAAACCAATAAATAGTCTTTAGATGAGCGATTGATTGCAAATAACAATCGTTTTATACTCGAATATACAACTAGCATCGACGAACTTTTGATATATTTATAATTGACAGTACTTTTCGCTCCATGTCAAATTTTCCCTTTTCTCTTGCTCAAGCAAATATGATTCTATCAAAAAAAGGAAAGGGAAAAAGAAATTGTCACAAATAAAAAAATGCTGAAATTGGTTGGTAATTATAAATACTTCGAAAAGCCTTTCATTTCATTATATTTCTGACAATTTGTTATAATTTATTTTGATTACGTAAAAGGGTTTTAGAAAAAAAAAAAAGTATTTCAGTGCTTTGAGAAAACACTGATTGATTGTCATCTCACACTTTATTTATTTGAAATATTTTGATCTTCACATATGTTCATTCTGTTTGCTTCAACTTCAATTCATTATCAAATTACATTGCTGCCACTAAATTCTATTTCTAAGAGAAAGGAAACCTCAGCAGCAATGCTTTCCAGATGCTTCCTGTTGGGTACGACAAGAGCTATCAGATAAGGTGATAACTGACCGCCGTAACAGCAAATATTATCAATCAACGGACAACTTAACAGTGTCGTTTCGATTTTAGCCAACGATATGTATTCGCCATTTTGCATTTTTATTAAGTCTTTTTTTCGATCTGAAACCGATTGAAATTTAGATTTTTCCCCACAAAAATTGATAGTAATATTTGTTATAAGTTAGTGCAGATAACACACACACCAATAATACACAAAGAGCCATCCTTGCGAAATTCGCCAATGTCGCCAGTGGCAAAATATCGTGTGCCATTGATAACAACGAAGTCTTCAGCTGTTTTCTCCGGCTCTTTCCAGTAACCAGGTGATACATTTGAACCGGAAACAAGTATCTCTCCTCGAGGTGGATCATTAAGTGGTGTATACTCACCTGTTAACGAATGTGACAATGATGATTAGCAGTTTGGCAGCAAGAAAAATTAAGAAAAAAAGGAGCAATTCTACCTTCATTCCATTCTCGGAGAAGTATTTGTGAGCATCGAAGAGGTGGACCAACAGTTCCTGTTGATAGATCGTTCACTGGAAAATACTACTTGAACATTTTATGGGTCTAAACTGCGCTTCACTTCAATAAATTTCTCTTTATAATTTTCTAGAGAAGTGAAAGGTCAACTGCAGTCGATCAATGTTAAGTGGACTCTGAAGTGTCATTCAGATTTGTTGGCAGACAATAATTTTTACCGTCGGCAATTGAGACTGCTGCACATGTCTCAGTCAATCCGTATCCTTGTATTACCGGACAACACATGCAAATATTCATGAAGCGCTGAATTTCTGGATTTAGTGCTGCTCCACCACTCAGTATACCTCGGAGTTTACCACCCAGAAGACACCGAGTCCTTTTGAATACAGTTCTACAAATATTGCATTCTTTCTCATTCTCAGAATATGTTGCGAGTAAACAAGAACGAATATCATTCAAAAGAAAAAACAATTAAATTCAAAAAATGAATAAAAATCAATCTACGACAGAATTGTCGGAAAAGGAAGAAACCTATCCAAGAATGAACTGTAATATCCTTGCTGATAACGAATTCGCTTCCGTTCGTAAGCTAACCGGAAAACTTCTCGTACTATAGGAGGACTTGATAAAATCTCATCACTTACAGCTTTAAATATTCTATCCATTATGGTCTTAAAAAATCATTCTGCAGGTGACTGATTATATTAATCAGAACAAACCATTCACATATTCCAATTGAAACTTCTGCACTTACGTACGACTAAACACATTTGCCCTATCATTGAACTTTAAAATTTTCAAATGTAAAAAGATCACTGCTAATATTTTTGTATCTAAGGACTTGGTTTCATGAAATTGCTTTAAGGCCTTTCATCGATTCATATGATTAACATAAATTCCTTTTTTGTCTTTTTTACATATAAAACAGAACAAATCTTTGCTCATCGAAAGAGCTAACCGGTACTATTGTCATAAGTGTTGGTTTTAGCGCCCAGCAATCTCCATGTGTACCTGGTTTAATTTTAGCGCCGCGATCTTGAAGTGTAGATGGACTCGAATAACCGATACGGCAACCTCGAATCTGAATTAATGAAGACTTATTGCAAGGAGATCCTTCAACTTTTGCAAAAATTCTTGAATTATATCAAAAATAGTAATCTTGAAAGATAACTCAAAATTGATCATGATTCAGCTTCTTAAGAATGTCATTTTAGTGATTTCTCATGATAAAACAAAATTTGAGTAGTAGTAGTAAGAGTAAGAGTATTAACCAGACATGTCAATTCCGCTGTCACCTCCAAGATATGCGCCAGCGGAAGGTACCCTATGTATGTGTCGGTGTCACGGATGATACCTATGCCAGCTCCCAGCCCAGCTACCGATGATACCATGTTATAATGCGTGATGATGACTCCCTTAGCAGTTCCAGTGCTACCACTGGTATACATTATCATAGCTGTGTCGTCTCTCTTAGCTGGTGAAACCTCTGCAACAGTCGATTAGACCGATCTACTGCCAAAGGTCATTTAATCATTTAAAAAAAGGCTGATATTAGCGTAGCCAAAGCTATCATTTGACCGCGAACAGTAAAGTAACAACCTGGAGCTTTATTTTCATATCTATTCAATTCATCCAACGAAATAACATTTTCGAATTGTTCCTTGATGGTATCCATGTCGCCAATTTTCTTCGCAGGTTGCAAGGGGCGGAAATACACTAACCAACGCAACTTTGGTATTTTCTTTCTTACTCTTGCAATTTTTGTCAACAGTTCAGCAGATGTCACCAGTAGTGTGGCCTCCGTTTCACTCATTGCTTGAATTATTGCCTTGAAAAACGTAAAAATAAAAAAAGAGTGAATTGAGACGGAATTTTGAAAGTGTATGCTGAATCTAAACAAATTCATCATCGATAGATTTGATATAAAATAAATTAAACATGTTAGAAAGTAATAATACCTTCTCTCCTAGTGTCGCATAAACTGTAGCGACTGGTACATTAATGCGGAAAAGTGATAATACAGTAATAAGCCAATCAGCCCGAGTTTCCGCAAAAATAACCGCCTGAAAAAAGTCTTTGAGAAATATAAAAAACGTAAAATCTCAAATTCCTTCCGAAATATGCGAATCACTCACCCGGCAATCATTCCGCACAATATTTTTTAGGCCTGAAGCAATTCGACCAATTTTGTCATGGATTTCGGTATAACTTTCCCATTTATATTTACCCATTACCCACTGAAATTCATTATCTCGATAAAAAATAAATCATTGCTTTAATGAAAACATTTGGAAGAAAATGCTGTCATAACCCACCCATACGGTAAACAATCTGAGACAATCATTTGTACAATTCAGCGAAATCAAACAGTTAAACTTTGGCCAAATTTTACATTTAAACCTTTTCAAATACACGTCCATCAGATTGCTCTTCCTCGTATACTTCCAGCAGTTCACGAGTACCCAAGGCTGCTCTGTCACCATATAATTTCGCCACATGCGTAAACAATTTATCAACCGTATCTTTCCCTGGGAAATCTTCTCTTACTGGACCATCTACATTGCACCATGGACTGCCTGCATTCTTCGTTGCCCTTGCCTAAGTTTATAAAATTAAATGAAATTAAACTGCAAATCATTACCATCTAATTGCAATCTGTTCTGTGATACTGTCGTATCTCTGCGATGGCAAATTAGTTAGTTGATTTCACTGCTTAAAAGTTTAAATCTAAAGTAACAAAACTGATTCCTAAATATTCCATGCAGAAAGAACCATCGAAGACACAATAATCACTGATCTGATAACATATAAATAAAGTGGAAAGTGTGATGAATCATTCAGCAAAATGGAAATGATAATCCGGAAATCAAACCTTAATCCGTTCACTCCGTTCTAATCTAGCAATAGGTGGACTGAACAGCTCATAGAATACATTACTTAAACAGTCATACACGTAAAGCCATATACGAAGTATAAGAATAATCAGACGAATCCACAATGGCACTGATTCCTTAAAAGTTGCCATAAATGATAACTGATCCTTTCATCCTGAAAGTTATCACTAATTAAAACCCACCTGCAAGCAACCACTCTCTAAAGTCAACATATCAGCCAATGAACTGTGTGCGTAGAACTTTCAATGATATCTCTTATCACTGAACCAGTCACATCGATTACGTATTTTCAAGATTTCCCTTTTTCTTTTATCATATCGAACTCATTATATTCTAACACAAATATTTCTCTATTAAAGACCATATCGAGAACAAAAGTTTGCAAAGTTTTCAGCTCGTTAATTCCATAACTTCCTTCAAATAATATAAAAACAATCGGTAAATAAAAAGATGGGATTTATTGCAGTCTATGCAAATTTCAGAATAATAAAGAGCTAATTAAAATTTGTTAATATAAAAATGTTTGAGTGTTTGGGAAGCGAACAGTCCTTTGCGTGCTGCAGTTTGTGAGTGGTTGTGCAGGTGATTTCAGGTTGTCTTGTCTCTCTATTAAATACAATTACATCAGACATTGATATCAGACAACATAAAGGTTCTATACGCTTGGATTTTGATATAATTAGTTAATTAAACTCAGAATTTTAGCTCTTTAATTAGTTTTTCACCTTCCTGTCTCCTCTACATCCTAAACAAAATTTTTCATCAGCAACAAACATCAGACAAACGCAAATTCATGGAAGGATGTAATCCAGTGGATGATAGAAATGGAAAATAAACATAAATTTAGTGCTGGAAGCTGACCGATGGTCATCGGTCATCCACAAGATTTAAAGTTGAAGCCATTAACGAATAGATTTCCTGTTGAAATCTCACAAATCAATATTTCAGAATGCGGCACCACATAATTTGCATTCAGCTTCTATTTATAATGGTTACGTTGATAAGATCCGTCTTCTTATCACAACCATCTATTCTAGAACTCGATAAGGTGATAGCAGATATCGAGAGCACAAAACAGAAAAACATGGAAGTGTGCGACGAAACCGATAAAATTGCAAATTGGTTTGTGATAGGATTGTTAGCCAATCAAAGATGATAAACAGATTTGCCAAATAATTTAATCAGAAAATGATTAGATTGCATTCTGCTACTGTGCAGATTTTCACTCAATTCAACTTATCTTCAACCACTCTTAGATTCCAGAATCTTTCTAACATTCCAAAGAATGTGTCGGCTTCAGTTAAAAAGTTGGTGCTGGCCTAGTGCTAATTGCAAAAACTGTCCAAGTGCCAAGTTAAATACAATTTCCTTCTCAAATTGCAGGAATATATACTGCAGTGGTCCTATACTCACAGCAATGAATTTGCATCAGGTGGAAATGGATTCAAAAACATTCGTTGACAGACCGTTGAAAGCCGATCCCGGTAGAAGCAAAGTTTCAGAGACACTTTTTTCAAGAATTTATTCATTATATGGTATTTTAAATCAGAAAAAAGAGCGAACTCCTTGTAAAATACGGAAAGAATGTATTCATCAGATCTTCGTAACAAGTGGCATCACTTCCATATTTTTGCCGAAGATGGCAACTCTACATGTAAATAATGATGATTATGCGCACTTCACGTGTTTTAGACGTGGTTTTACAAGAATTTGAAAAGGAATTCGGAAAGACAAAGGTAGCAAATATTAGTGCGCAGAAGCTTATAAATTTTCGAGATCGTTTTTTTGGTGAGCCAGGAACGGAATTGAAAGATTGCGTTATTCCGGAATGGAAGGAATTACCACCGAAAATTGCTCGGATAAAGGATGAAAACCTGAAACGTTTTGCACTATTTTTGAATCAAAGATGGAAAGATTTATGCAGACAAGTAAGAAACAAAACATTATTTAAAGGACCAGTTAAGTTATTTGGAGTCAAACTTTCACAAAACCAAAGGTGAAAGATCAATTCATATATTTCAAGATGACTAGAATCGAGAATCCTAAACAGAATTCCCTGATCGAAGTGCCCCATCCATTCATCGTCCCAGGTGGTCGATTCAGGGAATTTTATTATTGGGACGCATATTGGATTGTGAAAGGTCTAATCGTGAGTGACCTACTCGTAATGGTCAAGAATATGCTGAAGAACTTCATCCATTGTGTCAAAAAATGAGTTTTTGTCACTTCAAATTAACAAATTAATAATGACCTATGTTCCAAACATTTATTTCTCCACCAAATAAATACAAAGCTAATTAATAATAATAGCAATAGTAACAACAACTATAATAGTAATTTCTGATCTGAAATAGATATCGGAAAAACAGGATTGTCAACATATAAAAAATAGCTTAGGTTAAAAGCAAACTGTGATAGATCTCTCAGTAAGCGAATGAAAAGAAATGGTTTAATGTGATTTTTTAGAAACTGTTTGTGTGTGACCTTTCAGAGAAATTTTGTCGGAGATTATTTTTTGTAGTAGATTGAAGTAATTTGTGGTAGAGTGTAGCATTTATTGGAGAAAGAATCACAATTCTCACTGTCTTCAACGATTGTTGTTCCCTGCGATTTTTCCTTTCCTGTTATCCGGAATAATTTACTGAATATTAGTCCCGGAATGGCTTCAGTCAATTTATCAAGTTATTGTGCATTTTCAGAATAGTTTTTCCTTTTAGGTTTGGATTTGTACCGAATGGCGGACGCATCTATTATTTGAGACGTTCACAACCGCCATTTCTTGCCCCAATGATGTACGAATATTACGAAGCCACGGGAGATATTGAATTCATAAAAGAAAATTTCAACCATCTTGTGAAAGAATATGAATTTTGGGTTCAAAACAGGTAAATATGATCAGTGGATTCAGGATTTATTAATAAGTGAAATAACTTCTCGGAGACTTTTAAACCGATTTTTTTCCTCAATTCTCATGGGAACGATCGACTGGTGTGTTGATAATGAAACTTACATAGAGCTATGATCTCTGATGCGGTGCCAAATATATCGTTTCCTAATGTCAACATGTTGCCATTTGATTCTGAAAAGGTGAGCAGTTAAAGTTTGAAGGAATAAATGGAAAATATAAGGTCAGGTCAATATCAGTAAAAGATGAGAAGGGATATAAACACAATGTATATCAGTATCGTACTATTTCAAATAGGAATTACATCCAGAACCTTTCATTTTATATGAAAAGCGAACGGTTTGAAGAGCGATTACTGGAGAGAAGTAATATGAAAATCATTTAATCGTCGATATGCATCTTTAGGGATGGGAACTTAAGGAGAGATTTGTCCTACCTGACCCACTTATCTTAATGCATGAATTGTTTCCGGTCTAGGCTCATTGACAAAGGATGTAAGTACTTTAAATTTAAGTCATTCCAAAATTCACCGCTTAAAATTGACGATTAATCAAGCACAGACCAAATTTATCTTCAAAATCAGTTGTTGCACATAGATGGAACGATGTTAAATCTATCATTTGGTGCAATTATTGAGGTTGTGATACACTGACAAGGTTTATATCAGATAACGAAGGTTTATATCGCTGAGCACTCAATAATTTCCACAGTTTTGGAAAAAGTATGCTATAATATTTAGGAATTTTACCTCCAAACAATTTCTTTCTACCTCATTTTCAAATCAGAGAAGTATAAATTTCTTTGTTATTCTTTTTTAAATATTAACTTCATTAACTTGTTTTCACAAAATTTTAGCAATTTTCGATTTTTTCCAATTTTATATTTACTTATAACTACTTATTTCAGATATTGTTTTAATCAATAAACTTGATTCTCGTCGTGATTTAAATAATGGAAGATGATAGCACAACAAGCGACACTTTCCTCTAAATTCTCTACAACAAAATTGAAAACGCGACACACGTGAGGATATAATGCTTACCTGACGCTGATGCTACTTCTACCTTTGAATGTAGTTGTGTTTTCGAATAATGTGAGAGTGCCATGATGAAATACATCAAATTGTGATCAAGTACCATGTAGATCGTTTTATGAAAAGAATAGATTTTTTTTTTATAACAATTAAGTTTACCTATGCAAAAGACATTAATAGCCTGCTAAGGTATTTTGTATTGAAAGCATAGCGCTAAATCAATTGTAAAGTATTTAAGCAAAATGGATAGTTAAAGATGACAAAGTTTAATATGCCAATTTCTCAGCCAATAAGGAGATTTAAAATATCCTGCAAATTAAAATTCAGTGCTTATCAAGAAATCTCTTATCACTGATTTACAGATGATCGTTGCAAATTTAGTGGATATCGTTTTGGTACAGGTGATTTTTCCGGTAAAGACTTTTTTTGGGTTTTTTTATTTACGTTGATGATACTGCAACAATTCTCAAGCCAGTTGTTGGCGCCGAATATGACGTACAGGTGTCCCACTTATGAAATTCAACTTATTTCGATGAAACATTTATGCAATTGCGAACATCAAACAGTGCTATTGGCATTATTAATTGATCAGAATTCATTTGTCAATCAGAATACAAAGCAGTTAATAACATCTTCGTAACTAACAAATTCTGTCGTTTCTGCAAAATTTGTTTCATTTTCAATATTTTATTCTTTTAAATAGTTTCACAAAGAAAGTTATTCCATGCGAACTCAGTCTTAAACGGGGAAAATTCAAAC
This sequence comes from Wuchereria bancrofti, assembly GCA_005281725.1. Taxonomy (NCBI): domain Eukaryota; kingdom Metazoa; phylum Nematoda; class Chromadorea; order Rhabditida; family Onchocercidae; genus Wuchereria; species Wuchereria bancrofti. The sequence continues at coordinate 1,392,967 of SSBO01000002.1, read as the reverse complement.
TTTTTTTTTTAAAAAAAAGAGAACCATGAAACCTTATGTGACTAGAAGTCTCTTAGATGATATGAACTAGTTCAATTGATGCAACTTTATCACATATTATCCTGCCGGAATAATTAATCTCTTCACATAACATTTCAGTAGAATTTCTATTTCAAAGACCTAGAAAAGCAGAAAGTAAAAGCCTAACCAAATTTCGAGATTCTGGAGAAGATAAGCAAAGCTGGTTAGGTTGTTCTGTTATAAAACCATATCAGATTTAAAATTATTTCAAACTGAAAAACAATTGCGAATCGATAATCGTTTAATACAATAATATAAGTGGATCTTTTCTTCTCAACTGGCAGTATGTCATCATTCATTATGTAATGCGAAATTTTGCGAAAATCAACTTTTTGGAATGTCAGTAAGAGCATTACATTAAGTGAAATTTAGTGATCTGAAATTAAAAAGTGTACGTCTTGCACTCCAAATAAACATTTTGTTAGTGAATGAAAAGAAAGGAAAGCCATCCCATAACCAAAAGAAAAAATCTGATCCAATAGCAGCAGCTTATCACACTTTATCAACACGAGCATTCAAAATTCTCAGTATTTACAATTTAGCGCCCATTAGCGCCAGCATGCACGTCGTCACGTTGTGATGCAAAACTTTTAATACTCATACTGAAAAAGGAAAGGAACAAGATTAGGAGTTGAAGGTTCGTCTCGAAAATTCGACAAGCATTATTCTACAGCCCGTAAAATGATTGCAACATTACGACAATGTATTGGAGACCAGTCATCCTTCCTACAAACCGAACAACTACTGTCTTTTCTGTTATTCAAGTCAACATGTTGACCCCTTCCTGTCCCTCCTCTAACTTCACATTCTACTTTATTACAGTAACCCGTTACAGTAACCAATCTATGTTTTTGAAATCAAATTTGCCAATTACTCTTATTCTTTGCTATCAAATTTAGAACCGATGGCTTCGTTGTACAATAATAATTTTGTTCGCTTGGGATCTGAATTCGTTTCCAATCGTTCGTTGTTTGCTGCAGTTGACTGACTCACTGGATATGCAATCTTCACGAAGAAATTAAATAATCGAAATATTTTATTGGATTGTTTGATTCAAAAATTTTTCGATCATTTCCTTACTTTGTGTAATGTTTATGTATTATTCTCCAATTTTTTTTCACATTAAGGGATGGATTCTCTATCATATCATCCCATTTCTATTTCCAAAATTCCAATTTTTAATTTTCAATTAATTGGACACTATTTTGAATGATTTGTATTATTTCAACATTCCTGTAGCTTTCAGTGATTATTTAGGTTTAATACTTGCAATTCTCAGTTCATTTGTCGATCTTTCGATCATCATAGAAATCTTCGCCGAATATTCTGAATTGCCGACTTTTTCTTTCAAAATATTTATGCATGCAATTCGAAAATTCCCTAATGGTTGCTTTCATTTATACACCTTTTTGCTGTGCAATTTGCAAAGAAATGGACAGTGAGAGATTACATTTGTTTCTTATTTTCATTTCATTGTTTGAAATTTAAACTCTACAAAGCTGTTAAAATATCATTTCCATAAGGAAATATGACATTCAGACTCACATTAAAATTTTGTTAACTAATTTAACTGAAAGTTAACTAAATTTTAGCAATTTAAAGATTTTTTAAAGCAGTACGATTCCTCAATTTGTCTCTTTTTCATAATTTGTCCAATTATTTGTGTTCATTATTCCTTCAGTATGTAAAATATGTCTTTTCACTCAGTTTTGTCATGCTTAGCTTCTGTTTGCAATTATTCTCAAAATAAATTTTAAAAATTACACCATGAAACGTTGTTTAATAATTAAGCAGGCTATCAGAAATGATACATTGTTAGTAAAATTGCTAACACTTCGAAATTGTGATACTTTAACTTAAAATAATTGACTAGAAGTAAGAGAGCTTGAAAATTGTCAGTAAGAAATAATTGTTAAGTCTATACCTATCATTTTCGAATACATAAATTCATTCGAAAAATTCTACTCATAATACAGTACCCAATCTTTCTGTCGATCTGCTTTCCTTTGCAGAATGAAGCCGAATAATTCGCAAACTTTCTGCTTCTTTATTGTACTTTTTGTCACCTTCTTTTCGTCAACATCGCTTTCACCAAACAGACTGACATCTTTTTCTCAAAAATTATCTATATTGTGCAGCCCAAATTAAAATTCTTGATTTCGTTATTTTTAGCCTTATTGGTCATTGCTTTTATTTAATTGCAGCAGGTGGCAGTGTGCCAGATACTCATACTTAGCATTAACTATGGCTACCATTATAAATTACTAAGTTTTATGATATAAGTGAAATGCTCAAAATATGTTTGAAAGAAACATTTCACTTTCTATACTTCAAAGAGTCGAAGAGAAATCGTTGAATTGGTTGACTTGCAATGAATAGTCATTAGCCACATTCAAATTTACTGAGAAAAGATTAAAATTGAAAGTTGAAGAGGTACCTTTTGGAAAAGTTACTGATTGGAACTGAAAAGGAAACGGTTAATTATAACTATCGAAAATTGCTGATTGAATTATCGAGTTTCCTTACTACCGTATTCTCAATCCAAAGGCAACAGCGAGGTGTACTGTACCAGCAGTGGTAACCAAGATTACCTCAGCAACAAGCAAATGTGCTTAGTATTATAATTTTAGTTTTAAATTCGCTCTTTTGTATAGTTTCAAAATTCATAATTTAAATGTCAGCTCTTCTCTCACTTTTTATGCCTTTTTAAAATTTGACTTATCGTTCCTTTTTTCTTTTTCATTCTTATTCTATAATTCAACGATTCTGAACAATTGGTTGCTTTTAAAGGACTTTTATGACTGACTGACTGAATAATTTGAACTGGAAAGGATCAAGCTTCTGGATCTTAGGCCATGAAGGAAAATTAAGCTTATACTGAGTTTTGCAACTTTATCTGAGCTGATTGAATTAAACACATAATTTTTGATTGAATTTTAAACGAAGCAAGCACAATTTGCAGCAAGTGACCGATTGGTCAACTGTAAATGACCGCAGAACGCTAATAGTGGTCAATTATACAATGTATCCGCGATAGACAACTTGAACTCTAGACGGCAATATTCCTTTTACAAATTTTCTGAATTCAACAAGAAATTCTGAATTCAACAAGAAACTGAATGAAATTTTTATCTCGAAATATTCTCACAAATAATTCTTACTAATGAATCATTAAATGCACTAATCATTAAAACAATCTCTTCGAATTCCGCAATTTATGACTTTTAATTTTGGATTTCAATCATTAATATTAATTCGATCAATACCAAATTCCACCAGTGAGCCACAGCCATTTGCAAGTAACTGTTCATATGAAAGTTAAACTTCTCGATAGGATGGCTTCTTGAGAGGTTAGCTGTCTTAGGCTTTACTCATTTCTCCGCATATTTGTTCTTTATTAATGCAAAAAAGACGACCAATGATGGAAGCAGCAATCAGTTGACAGTTGACAAAGCATATCTATCGGCCAATTAACACATACGCATTTTAATGCAAACAATGTTGAATTTAATTTAGGCAATCAGCAGCCTGCGTCTAAGAGTGTAAAAATTAAAAACCAACTACTTATGTCAGAGTCCTCCAAACATATGTTGATGTTTCAGAAAAAAAAAAAAACTTAGATTAAACAACAAAAACAATCACTGTGAGAAAAGGAAGGACAGGCCAGTCAGAAAAATATAAGGGAAAGTTATCAGACGGAAATGATCTGATTACCACTTATTTCATTGGAATAATTTCTCATGTACAATCAACAAATTGTTTGGACGGTTTGGTTTTCACTGGGAATTTTAAATTCATGTTTATTTATGCCTATCAGTGCTAAATGTTCTTGGTTGTTAATTTATCTTTAAGAAAGTTGGAATTCGTTCAAGTTCTAATGCCAAAAAATCTCGAAAAAATTTCTAAAATACAAAAGGAAAAGTAATGCAAAAAATGTAAGGAAATCTATTTTGCCTCTAAGAAGGATAATTGAAACTCTATAAGCATTTAATCAACATAAATTCGAATGAATATGATATGAATAAGAAAAAAGTGATTTGAAAAAAAACAAAGAAGTGAATAAAATATCACAATATCAACGGATTCGGTAGCTAATTACCATCTTTGAATCAATACAGCACAATCAATCAACAAATTTAGAAATAAAACAAAAAAGAAATACCACAACCATTATTCGAATATATTTCATTGAAAGAAACCATTTAGCAATCGTTTAAAAATATTAAAATAATCATTAAATTCTCATAACTAGACATATTTAACAACATTTAATGAAATTATGTCAGAAAGGCAATTGATTTTCCAACTTTCATTTGTCATTTTTGCAGTTTGATTATATCAAAATGCAAATCTTTTGTGGTACTGTTATTGCTGTATTAGCCTTACGATATTAACAGCTGACGGCAGTATTCGGTAATCGTATGCTTCTATAAAAAGCTCACACTTTCTTTGGTTATTAATTGTAGAACATGATATAAAACGTTGTCCCCTAAGAAACATAATCACCAAAGCTATCCAACATGCTATCTGCCAACTTTTCCTCATCGATCAATTGACTCACAATAGTTTCACACTTCGCTATAAACACAAGTATTGAAAGTGTTCGTTTCTATAACAAATATATAAATAAATAAAACCTGACAAGTCAATATCGCACAATAAATACAAAAAAACAAGCAAGCAATAGCTATGCTCTCAACCAATTTTTTGCAAATTGAATTTTGGATAAAATGGAAACAACTATCAATTATCATTATTAAATAATTGAACAACTTGTTTTAGCAACACTTATTAAAATTAGGAAGAAATAAAGCTACAGAAAATGATAACAATAGAATGTGATTCACAAATTAGAAATCATTGTGATGTTGTAAAGCAAAACCAAGAAAATATATTCCAAACATTCCGTAATTTAGCAAGCGGGGAGAAACACTGTATTGCCATTTCAATTACTGCTGTTGCTGTATAATCAATCCAGCATCCTATATCCTCCTAACCTCCATTTCTGAATCATATCCATATGTAAACACGTGCTTAATTGTAATCCTGATTCATTTGCTTGCAAACACAGGCCTGTTTCCCGATGTTTTAGTACAAGTGTCTGAAATTCTTCTTAATAATCTTGCTGTCAAAAGATCTCAAAGTAAGTAATGAAACAATAGCAAGTTCCTCTAAAAATCCTACTTGTGATAATTCTTACATTAGTTAAAACAGTTATTAACAGTTTTAAGAATTATTACACAATGACGTTGCAATTCACCAAAAATTTACAAACTAAATACCCTATGAATTACTTTTTTTACTCACTTTCTTCTCATAATCAAAGATCATTTTCGACAGTGGTACCGAGCCAATACATTTCTCCATGCCAACACCTTTTGTTGTGAAAGCTAAGCAAAGTTCATCAGAGCGGATTTCACCTTTCCCAGTGTAAGTCCATAACTACAACAAATTATAATTAGGTTGATATAAATAGTTTTTCCAGTGTCAGAAGCTACAGCTTTATTATATTCGCATAAACTATCAAAATACGACTCCTATTTCTTTAACATTTACGTTATTTTGTAACGAATGTTAACCACTTTTCAAATGACCTCAAGAAATTCACAGCACACACTTCGTATTGAAGTACACATAATTAATTATTAAGATCTAACATATGAACCTAACATCTGAAACATAATTATTAACACGTTTAAGAAACAACAAGCATGAGTTAAGTAAAAAAATTATTCATTCATTGTCTTCCAAATGAATTTTCGCAAACCTGATTACCACCTTGGCCATGGCACGGAAGCATTGCAGGAGAATCACCGGCTGATCGACCTGCTGTATCCAGACATTCCATTACTCCCATATTTTGCACCTATAACAAAATCTCTCTATTTTTTATGACAATTTCCGAAGAGAATAACAATATATATGTTAGTGATAATGATAGATAAGCGACATACTGATACTAAGAAATGATATCTATGAGAAACATGTCCTTTCAACCAGTTCTTATTAGAAAATGGCATTACTGAAATCAATGAATGTAAAGTGAAAGTATTGCGTAACTGAACAATTATGCAGAAAAAGATCCACAAGAAAAAGTACTTGTCCTAAACTAAAAAAATCAATTGGAATTGGTGATTCTGGATAAATCGTCTCCAAATACCACCGAAAACTTTTACACTGCAAATTTTCGCGCAAAATTTTTCTTTCTGTTAAATCACCAACATCGACATTTCTGGCAGCTAAAATTGATAGATGATAAACTGACAAAAGTCAAATATATTTCAGAAATAATTTCCTTAAAGTTGCAGTGGATGCGAACAAAAACAAACAGAAGAAAAACGAAAAGAAAACAGGCGTTATTCAATCACTCTATTTGAAAACTTGAAAAAAAAAACAAAAAAACAATATGATTGAGGAAAATTAACACGACAATTTTGCAATCTTTTTTAGTTTAGAATATCAATTTGAGTAATGCGATTTCAAAGGTCATATAACCAGACCATCTAGATCATTAAGAAGGTAACCTAGCTAATCCAACAATCTTTAGAGAACATAGTAATACCTACCAGGCACCATGCTATAAAATATGTCTTTATATTCATCCATCCAAACCTCAGCAGTGCGAGCGGTATTATGATGTATGACTCTCGCTGTGCCACCGGGAAATGAATACGGAGTATGCTTTCGAAACACATGGCCGACTCGAGAACATGGATGAATCTCCAAACTACCGCCGCACATCCATACCTGAAAAAAGAATACCAGCACTTAGACTTCATCCCTCAAACTGTACTGTGATTTCACAAAAACTTTTCTAGAAACCACTTTTAGAATTGAATTCGGGAAGTCAATTATTCTTCCTATACTATAATTTAATTCATTTCAGAAAACAAAAAAACAAAAAAAAAAGAGATCTTGAAAAAGTCAGAAATGGTTGAAATATCTCTAAAAAGTCTGAAATGTCAAAATTCACTAAATATAGGAATTACCCTAAATGAAATTTCCAGATTTTCACCGCCCCAAACTTCCATTCCCTCATCGTAGGAGCCGATATCATAAAAAAACTGTCGATCAATAGCAAACAAACCACCAGCAATTGTCGGAGTCCTGAATAAATTAAAGTTAGAATTGATAAAATCACAACAACTTTGACTACAAATATTTTCTGCATTTAAAACTGAAAAGCGAAACAGGAAAATCACATGAAAAACTAACTGAAGAGGAACTGAACGGTCGTGATTACGCCTTTCCATTTCTCGCATCGGTACCTGTAAAATAAGTGTGTGGCCAAATTATATGAATGACTTTGAAAATTCCTGAAATTTTTGGGATTTTGATTCACTCTATCAGTCGTAGGAAAGAAACATACAAAAACGTAAAGAATGATACTTACTGGATACCATCGGAAGTTTAAATGCCAATTAAAGCCACCCCAAGTAACATCAGAAGCAGTTATATATTCAAAATTTTCATCCGAAATGACATCGATAATTGGCGCCACAACACGTTTCCGATCAGTTGATACACGATCCAACAATGGCTCCAACCACCCTTCCGTCACTTCAACATGGGCATCCAAAAACAGCAAAACCTAAAAATTGAAATCTGAATAGATGACGTTAAAAAAACAACAATTAAATAAAAAATGCGACTGTAATCCTACATGTATAATCCTTTATTTTTCACCACAATAATACTAATTCTTTTTTGAATTATGCAATTAAACGATCATAATGTGTATCAGTAAATTCTGTAACATCGTAACATTCAATAACATGGTAAAAAAAATTACAATAAAAACTTTTAAGTCTTCGTAAAATTTCTGCGAAACTACCAAAATGGAAACTGCTTTTAAAAATCCTTGTAAAAGAAAAACTTCCTTGCTAGGAGCACCCAAAACTCATATGTACCTTTCCTTTTGCCACCTTTGCACCTTGTAAACGCGCTCGGATAAGGCCTGATCGTTCTGGTAGATGAATAAGGTGAAAGGGGAGTGAAAATCTTTTGATATAAGTATCAAGAGGCTTCCGCAAATAGGCTGGAATTTGAGAATCAGTTGTTTTTTGTTAAAAAATAATCAACTTTCAAAAGGAGTTTAAACAATAAAAACAGACGAAGTTTGTTACGCTGACACAATCATATGATCGTTTTCAACATCATAAAAGTACGACCTAATAATTATTTCACTATTTTATCTCAATTCTCATCCGCCCGAAAAAAAAAAGTAATGAAAAGGCAAAAGCAACTAACTTCGGTTTGACAAGTCATCGATAAGAATAACTTCTTTGATTAGATGAAGTGGACTTCGATTTATTACAGAGTGTATTGTACGAAGGAGTGTACTCCATGCTTCGTTATGAAAAACAATTATAATGGATACCATGGGTAAACTGGTTACATCGTATTTTCGTGCAGCTTCACGACACCTGAATTATAAATCAGTTTGCAGATTCGAAATTTCATTAGTCACAACTAGTTAGAAAACCTAATCAGTCAGTTATATTATCGCAGCAAAGACAGTTATAGATAAGAAGTTTCCGAACAGTTATTTCTTTGTTACAAGCAGAATTGAACTTTTAGCTAGCACTAAAGAATTTGTAAAGAAAGACCTTTGATGCTGCCAATAAGTCTATAATCACTACAACGTTAATTACTGTCGCTACAAAATGATATTTTTCAATTAATTTGATATGACAACTAACTTTGATGACCGATAATCGGGAAGTGCCCTATTGATAGATATTAGATCTGAAGCCATAACATCAAATTGGTTTTCCTTAAATTTTCGTGTCCGTTCTTCTTGTTGTGATGGATCGATAATTACTGCACTACCCATTTCACCAGGTCCATTTCTTTCAAAATTTAAACCTTAAGTAACAAAAATTTTTCGAAAAAAGTTCCAAAAATGTTTGTGACATATATAAGTGCACCGTAATTCGCAATACGTTTTTTCTTCTAGCTAAAAATCATGTTTACATAAGAAAAGACAGAAAATAATGCACTTCTTTTGATAAGATTATGAATAATTACTCTGTCAAAAAGAACAAACTTTTTAGCAATATTCCCAATTCTTCCATAGCTTCCTGATCAACAAAATCATTTGCCTGAGCCCTAAAATCATCCTCTGAACGACGATCACCCCTCAATTTTACTGCAACTCTGAAACAAATCACTGGATCATCGACAGGTTAGTTTCCAAATTACAGACTGCCTATAGTATATCAATTTCGATACTGAACAGACGAAATTCTCAAAACTGCGGAAATGAAGAGCTCAACAATGCAGTAATTTACAAGAAGCTTCATTAAAACAAGCGGTTAGACCGACTGCCCAATAATATCTACAGCTGTTTAATGTGAAGATAAATATTTGAAGTGCTCAATCAATATTTTCTAATTACTTAAAAGAGCTTATGAATGAAATGATCATTTCAACCTGAAAATTAACACAACTTACCAAGTAATGCCTCAAGAATCAGAAATAGAAAAATTATCTCGAAAAACCTGTAAAAGAAAAAGAAGTAAAGACTTACTTTGAGGTTATTCTGCCATTACCGGTATCAAGAAAGTGAAATAATATGATGACATCAATCATCATCCATACTAAAGAAGTTAGCACAATCGCACGACATACATCAACCCGTAATCGCATCTGTCTCAATCTCGACAAGAAAAAAAGCAGGAATTAATAACAGCTAAGAAAAAAATGATCAGAAAAAAAATAAGTTTGTCGGAACTGCAAATTCAAAATCTTGAAAATCAAAATTGAAACGAAAAAACTATATAACACGACGACGAAGATTCAATATGCAAAGAAAATTTTATTCATAATTTACATTTTTAATTTGTATTGACTTTAAGCGGAAATGTTCCAACTAAACTTCCTTTAAAGCAAGTAAACAATGAGATCTGAGTAAGAACAAACAGATTCAACTTTCTGAAATTTCAAATTCTGAAAGCAGTAAATATAACAATTACTATGATCGGTGCAACAAATGAATCAAAGTTACAGTTCAGTATGTGAAAAAATCCGAAATCGCATATTATGGGAGCAATGTCTTAGAAAAAAGACTAAAAAGTTCCTTTTTCAAACATACACACAGATCTTTTGCTCATTCTTGCTTCTTTTAAAACGAAAAACTCTTTATAAAAACTCATTGCCTTGTAATTATCACCTAAAGTGATGTCGACGTGACAGTGAGTCATCATCACCACATTACAGATTTCATGTTTCATTTCATCAAATTTCATTATCGGAATGAGGGATTATTTACAAATCATACATACTTCCGAATATATTTCCCATCCAAATTATTAACATAAATTGATAGCACAATTTTAGATAACTTATCGTGTCATTTTGATTTCGAATTCGAAAGGAATGGAAACAGAACTGATACGCATCCCCTTGATACTGATATTAGTATCCAGTAATCCAGACTAGGGACTGTTACTAAGTGAATCCACTTTTCTGGAATCTTCTTGAACTTAGTCTATAGTTTTGGCCGAATGATTTCATTTTAAAAGAAAATCGTCACTTTTTGATCACAATAAAATAATCAATTCTTTTTATTTCATTTCATAAAGTTTCCATATTTAGATAGGGAAATGAGTAATAGGAAAATGCGATTAATAGCACAGATAGGAATAAGAATGATTTGAAATGAAGAATGCTAGATATGACTATGCGTACTTTACGTTTTCACTTTTCCTAACGATTCAGAAATGGGTTCAGTCCTAAGGTCAAAGCAACTTATCTTTGTAACAAATCAATCTTACCATTCGCTGCAATTTACGCTTTTCTCAATAAAGCTAGCGACAATCTTTGGTTAGCAGCAATATGAAGAAAAATAGCAGCGCATTGGGTTTTTTAATAAAACATTGCAAAGTAAACATTTAAAGATGTAAGCAACACAATTAAGAAAGTTAAATGTAAATATATTATTGTTAGTAAGAATCCCTTAATTAGTTTTTTTTTTCAAATAAATAAAGAATTTATAGACCCTGCAAATATCGCTGATACATTTCACTGACAGCTTAAAATTAATTCCATCATTAATACTGAAATGTACAGGTAGTCACCACTCACTTATTTTATTTTCCTGAATTCCATTTGTGAAAAATTAGAAAGTACTGAATGAACATTACGAAAAACGAAATACTACTGCTTTCAACTGCAAAAGGAAGTACCACCATCTACTGTTGAAGAGTTTGAAACTATGAAAAAATGTATTTGTTAATTAAGAGATTAGGATATCAGTGTATATGCAAATTTTTTTGACTCACATGAACCTCATTTGCGATTGATTTCCAGCTCTCACTACCATAACCTTTCCCAGATGGTTTCCCTAAAACACTGTCCGGAAAAAAGTGAATGGTGTATTTTGATATTAGCGCTAATCAACTTTAAAATGATCAAACTTAATAATAAACTGAGAATGTATAGTATCGGTACTACCAAAATATCGAGGATCATTAATTTCTTTCACGTCCTTCAGTACACGAATAATTCAGGATAATATTCTATGAATCTTTAATAATCTTATAAATGAAAAGCAAATTTACATGAGAAATATTCAATTAGTTGCCATAGAGCTTTCTAGGATTAAAACAGAATGTTTCGGGTAGAGTTAAAATGAAGTAAATCATAGACCTCCAATAAAATAAGAGCAATAAGTGATATATTGTTGCTATACAAAACAAGAATTGGAAGAACTGAACAAACAATTTGATTCTTACATATTTATCACATTTTTTAATGATGAAAAAAAAAGTTAAACAATATCTAAATGTAACTAATTCCACAATACAATTAAAACATTTCTTTTCTCGACATTATTTGGCTAATTATGTCGACAAATGAATGGAAAAAGAGCAATTAAAACAAAAGGATGAAAACGATCTCAGGAATATGTTGCAAACCTTCTTCAGTATCAATTTATGCACAGAAATAAAAAGCACCGACTATAATGATCATAAAAAGCAATGAAACTTGTAAATCGATTTCAATTTGCGGAGAATAAACTTATGAATCATGAAAAAATTACGAACCAAAAATATAAAAGTTTGAAAAACACAGTAAGCAAACTTTAGAAAATTGTTAACTACATTTATTATTACAAATGTGACAAAAAAAAAAATTATTACCTAAAGCGATAGTCAGGCCAGGAATTTCAAGCCCATCTATCTTAAATTGAAATTCGAAACATAACATGGACAGTTCTTCAAAGTGACTTCATGCAAGTGGCATTATTGTTATAATCTCTTTACACTTAGGTCATTAAAAGTTTCTCTCATTTGACTACAGTGGTACAATAATTATACTTGACTACCGTCTATTATTGTTTACTCTTACTCACACCCTTCAGGATTATTAACTAGATAAAAGCAAAGCATAGTATAAAAATATTTGATTTGACTTCGAAAAGAATCAAACAATTGCTGAAAAGCGAAAATAATAAAATTATTTGTGAAAAAAATAGTAGGCACACGACATGAGATTTCGTAAAATTTAAAAAGATGCGTGAAATATTCATAAATAACTGAAACAATGAACAAAGTTTCCTCCTCTTCTTAACTTGCAGAGCCATCGGATATCAATTAAATGCCCTCTAATGCATGATACGATGTAAAATTTACCAGCACATAGAAATTATTGAATTAAATTCAGTTAACCTAGAATTTTGAAATTTAGATGAAGACCGGCATATCTGTAATACCGAGAAGTGAATTCATTAACAAAAAATAAACATGTTTCTATTAATTTTGTCAAATAATAAGGAAAAAGTCAAAAAAAAAGAACCCGATAACATCTGAAATTTCGAAATTAACGATAAGGAAAACTTGAGTACTTATTCAGAAACCAAGCAATATTTGATGAATTTAATCAGACGCAGATCTATGCATATATCCATGAGTGTACAAAATAAATGAAAAAAGCATACCATTCCATCTACTGAAAAAGACTATCATAAACGTTTTATGTATTTACTCAGGATCAAAAAAAGAACTGAAAATTCAAATCAAAAAAGCAAGCTGAAATGTTTGAATGATGAGATCGAATGGTAATACGATAATTTCACATTTATGGCAGATCAAAGAGTATGTAGTAGTAATTTTCGGAATCTTTTCCATCTTCAAAATTTCATTCTAAGTGCTGCAAATTGCTTACCTATACAATATAAAATATTGAATTTAAACAATAAAATAGTTTCGAAAGTTGATGAGTATACGAAAACCCAGCAATAAAATAGTGGATTTCCTTTAAGTAATATACTACAATACTTTAAGTAATATTATATTTTATTAGTAATATACAATTCCTACAGCTTGCTGAATTTTAATTCATATTCATTTCATTCCCTTCTAATGATTCCTTATAGCAATTAGTAAGTAAAGGAGAGAATGCTGTAAGACAGAGAAACAACTAAATTAATAGAAACAAAGCAATAAAATGTGAAATAAGACTTCAAACATAATCTTATTACGATCGTTCCTTATCGAATGGTCCTATCGATTTCACTGAGAGGACATCGTACAACCTTCTCTATGCGAATACTTTTATAGTATAGCAGAACTTTTGCTCAGCATTGTAAGTCTCATACACACAGAGAGAAAAAAAGAGAAAATGAATCAACATATTAATCCCAGCAACTACAAATGTATGTCTTATGTTGGACGACTATGTGTAGACACAGAATTTCTTACTATAATAACTATGTTTGCAAAATTCTGCAAGTATTGCCAAAAATTAATTTCTGAAACTAGCCTTAGTAGTGAAAATTAGAGACAGAAATTCCTTCATAAAATTTGTAAATTACAAAAAGCGGTTGGCCAATGATAATTATCAAAATATGCGTTAAATATAGGGTGCAGGTGCGTTGCACTGAAAGCATTACCACTGAGTAACATTGAGCACAACCTTGTTCGGCCATTATTTCATCAACTCATCACCATCGACGATTTTTGGCAATACTGATTAGATACAGAAAGATTATCATCACTGTGTTGCGCGTATCCTTGTTCAACGATCATCTGATCAACACTCTTACCATCCGCGAAAATCTTTACTATCGCAAACGGTACCACAATACAACCTGGATCCCCAAATAACTCCCAATCGCTGACTGGTTCCACTTCTACATGTTCTGCATTAGTCAATACATTGCATATCATTGCTTGACTCTCACGACTCCATACATCACCGCCACTTTTCGGCTTAATTCCTGCTATCTGAAAGGTAAATCAAAGATAAATGTTCACAATGCACCTTGTCACATACATATCTGAATTGTACATAACATGCAAAACCTTTTATTCCATTAGCAAAATATGACAATACCTTAAATAGTGACATGTACCATTAACTACAATAAAACGGTAAGAGGATACCATTAACTGAAAACTGGACGAATCGTGTATGTCACAAGGTAGAAAATGTTGTTCCGGTTCTAAAAATGTTTTTCCTAAGGATTCACCTTTGCTAAGATGAAACACGCAACGTAGTTCAAAGTGCTTAAGTTTATGAGTCAAAAACTCGCTTACCCGAATAGAAAATCAAACTAACTTTACACTTCGCCATCAAAACTTTACGTAGTCCATTCGGAGTTTTGAGATGACGCATATTTGACTTCCGGACAATACCGAATAAGCCAATGTCAACGGCATAGACACGGAAACAATCAGCGTCAACAGCGCTTGGACCAAGCAACTGTATACGCTCCCAATTAGAGTCCGGACGCAATTTCGCAGCATAGAAACGTCCTGGTATTAACTCGCTGAATGGTGGAGGTGATGGTTGAGCTAAGGAATCTCGTTTCACTGCACTGGTTATGTAATCCGGGATTGGATCCTAAAATACAACATCATTTTAATTTAATTGTGCAAATTTGAGTCAAAGACTTCCATTCGAATTACAGTTTACCAAAATGCTTTTAGCAAAATATGAAGACAGTAACTGACTGTGATGTAATCACAAATACTACAGCGAGAAAACGTACAAATGAGCATTGTCGTATGCTGATATTATCAGCATCAAATACAGTCAAAATATGTGCAGCAAAGCGTTTCTTCGGCATCTCGCTCAACTTCATGGCAACTAATTCCACTCCTCCTGCGGTTACTGGATATTGCGGCGACGCCGGTATTACTCTTATCACATTCCTATAATTCTAATCAAAAAATATTGTCTTAAATAAGCAACTGTATTTAATAAAGAATATCTTACAGGAGCATTATCTTTCTATTTAGTATTCGAACAAAACACATTATACAAAGAACAAATATTCCATTTTCTTGATGTGCTTAAAAAACGAATGAATTTTCTGGACTTCATTTTAAAACTTCTATCAGTATTACATATAGTATTTCCGTATTTTGGCATGCATGAAAAACCAAAATTTGAAAGACGTTGCTTACATACCATTCAATCTCGTAATTTTTCTTTCGAATAAGTGAAGAACAATATGCTACCCTACCTAGGAAAATTAAAAAAAAGATGGGAACTCAACTGAATAAACACGAAGATAAAAGCAAGCAATTACAATCAAAATGTTATGAAGTTTATGCTTCGTTATAATAATCTTTAAAATTTTCTTCAAGAAACTTACTGCTCGTATTCTTTCCGGTCCTTAATCCACATAATCGAGCTTTGAACACTGTATTTTACTAAACCATTTTCGATATAAGCGGATATGAATCGTAGCTAAAAAGCTAAACGCAAGAGAAGTTAGAACACAAAATGTTTTATACTTTGTTTTCTTTTACATCACTTCATTTACTGATAACTTCTAAAAGTAGGAAGAGAACATTAAATTTTTTACGCGTCAAATGCATTTTCAGAAAAATTAGATTTTCAATCTAATTAACTACTCAATTTTGAGAAGTGATTAGAATTACATGACAGAAAGAAAATCGAATTTCCAGCAACTTAAAGCACCAAACGAACAAGAAAATTTATTGTTTTAAGTGTTAGTTTGTAATAATCTATTAAATTCACAACTCACCAATCCTTCTGCAGATATAAGCTAATTAAGATGCACGTCCGAATCAAAATTAATAAATATGTTATTTACTGATCCTACAACTAGCGTTAATCAATAATTCCGTCTAATTTTTTGAAATTTAAAATTTCAACTTAGATTTCGAAATAAGCTATACCGGCAACGGAAGCTGAGTATGGCAAGCAGTTCGCAAAATACACAGCGATGGACCATTATCACACTTTTTGTCCAAAGTAATAATGAACGCATAAATGGGATATATTCTTGGAAGAGCATATTCCGCACGAAGACGTCGAATCTTTGCACCATTCACGTGTACCATTCGACCGCTATCCAATAATGTGAAATATTCAGGAACCTATTTTTTTTTTTAAAGAAAAGCGTAAAAAAAGAAATAAATGTTTACATTCAGTGATAATAATGAAATTTATTTTTCTTTCTACTTTCATTCAATAAAATAAAGTCTTGAATAAAATTTATCATCGTAAGATTTACTACTAAATACAAAAAATAATGAACACGTTTTTAGATAAATATAATTTCCTACCAATTATAAATTTCAATTATAACGAATTGATTGTACTGATGAATGAACAGTTTTCGGATTTTTACTCACTTTCAATATCGCCCGGTACCAATGTCCATCCGATTCACGAACTGCATAAACACCACCAATCTCAGGTTCCATCACCGAATCACCGGAAGATTGCTCTTCGTAGTGAGAATTCATTGCTGATCGCAGCAGTTCGAAATTATTTCTTGTACCGGCCAACTGTACATAGATATCATCCGAGTCCTCATCACATTTCATCACAATAACGCTTACCGTTGACGGACAAATGACCGGTTCGAATGATAATATCGATTTCATCTGAAACTAATCCAATCGTCACTATTACTATTATTATTAGATTATATTATTATTACTGAATGATTCATAGGCTGTTATCATTGCTATTAAAATCAAGAAGTGAACTGTTTTTCTTACAGGCCAAAACCACAACGCTCAATAAGTATTTTTCCAATTGTAACTAAGTTAATGACATTGTCTAGAATGTTGTAATCTCTTAGTAAAGAATATATGCATTGCTTAATATGTTGGCAGTTGCTCCCAATTTTATTACTAACTTCTTGTCATCGGACAGTCAAAATTATATTCTGTGGTTAGCTCTTTGTTCAATTAACTTCCTTATTATAAACCAAATCCACTTGTAGAGGTCTATAAATTAATTCCCACTGCCTAAAATGGTTAGTTAACATCATCCGGATAGTGAAAACCATTGTGTTGGCTCAATTTCTGATAATGCAAGCTTTGATTTAGTTCTTTTCAACTCCCAAAAAACTGTAGTGTAGCAGCAGAAATAACAGTAAAAATACAACTTCCAAAAAAAAAGAAAAAAAAAAGTTGGTCACCTTGTTCATCTCTTTTATTTTATAAATACTGTACGATATCGCAAAAGAACAATAAAGCTATTGCCAACGTTGCGGAGTTAAGACAGTAACAAGAACATACCATTAAAAACTTCCCCCGACAGCTTATGAAAAGTGATAAAATAAGAAAGGCTGATCAAACAGCTTCTGAATTAACATAAATTATAAAAAATAATTTTTCTGAAAGGAAAATTTTTGTTTAATATAGGATATTACCTGTTGAGCCAATTCTCGATCAGTAAGCCTAATTCGAGCCGTTTCCTTTGCCTTGGGCGATGCAAGTCCTTTCGTTATATCTAAAAGAAAAAAATATAAACATAATAACAGTGAGAATTTCCTATAGAAAGGATTGACAGAAATATTTGAAAAAAGTTTTTTTATTAAAAAAAATTTCATAAATATGGAATTCAAATTTTATGACAAAACTTTAAAATAGAATATCTCCAGAAAGTTTCACTAAATAAAAACGCAAGCAAATTTAATTTCTTTCTTACGAAGTCTTTTCATAGCAAATTTTCTTTGTTGTAGCATAGGAGTGCAAACAGAGTTGCACAAGTTATTGAAATTATAATTATTAGCAAAGATAAATATAGCCAAATACACTAGTTAAAATTTATTTTCAATAAACAAAAGCCCTATAAAAAAAAAAGAAAAACTATAAACTTACTTAACGAATTACATGGCGGCTCGATAATAAATGGTGGTGCATCGCGTTGACGTGTATAAACCATTGCAATTGGACCACGATTGACGACTTCAAATTCTTCCGCGACTCGTATATGATCAAGCCAGTTATCTGGAAGCAACGGTCCTAAACCACGCGTTTCATAGCTGCAAAAATTCATATTGTCAAAAACGTTTTTAATCTTAAATTTTATGCGGTATCTATTAACGAAATAAAAATTAACTATAAATGTTAATACCACATTATTTTATATTTTAAAAACATTATTTCCAAGCATCTCAAACTTTAGGTGGGAAAAATGCACTACAAATTAAATAGCAAACGATCAAAAATAAATTTTCAATGGAACTCCATAAGTCAAGGATTAGAAACGGTAAAAATAGGATTTTTAATTCCTGACTATTTTTAATAGTTAAAAGAAATAAAAGTAGTGGAAAGGAACATACTACTTAGATATTATGAGAACCTATTTACCATCCTAATAATTGAAAAAAGAAGCTAATCAAAAAGAGAAGAGTTTGTTAATTCTTAAATTGCAAAACATTCCTTAAATGAAAAGAAAATCGAAATTCATAAACCTTTCCTTATATATTTTCGCTAAATGCTCTACCATAACACCCGATGAAAAATTTGTTTTGATTAATTCGTACAAGAGTTCACGAACTTCTTCCATCTCATCGCTTATATCCAAATCTGTATTGTCTGCTGAAATCTTTAATTCGATGAAAAAAATCAGAACTGATAGAAATCAATCACTGTGAATTCTTTGTGGTAATGAGAATGAGTTATCAATAATTTATTTAACAAAAATTGAAATTGATAATCTCCGCTCAAGTTGATACTTCACTTGATTCAAATGTCATGATTGAAAAAAGAGAAAGTACTGTAATTAAAACTGAAATTTCGCGTCCAGTAAAAATTTAGACATGATAAAAACTGGCAAAGAATGATTTTGATGGAATGAAGTAATTTTTGCGAAAGCAGAAAGAAGTCTTCGTTGCTAAGAAATATCTATTCTTCGCCATCCGAAATAACAATAAATGGGCTAATCCTGTTGTGTGCATTAACGGAAAGGGAGTGAAATGGTACACCAAAAGCTGAAAGAATATATTCACCGATAGTTCTTAATTAATTGTTCTCACCTTAGCTCCCTCTCCTTTTATGCTTGGCTTATTCTTTTAACTTGAAAGAGTAAGATTTTGAATTTATAACTCTTATTAACTTTTAAATTTATTTTTTTTTTAAATTTGAGATGCAGATCAAGGAAATAATTTCATCAAGACACTAATTTTTTAGAGAACTTCCTTAAAAACTTTCCAACCATCGCTGTATATATTATAGAGAAACTATCTTAGTACTTAATTACGCTAAACCTAGGTAGACTTCATGGTGGAAATAAAAATTTTAATTGTGTTCTTCAATGTCAAGTTCTACGACTTTGAAGTTAAACAGATTCCTGAAAGTCTTAGCAAATTTCTTTCAACACGCGAAACAAGTAAAACCGAAAATTTTAAAGCGGAGTTTAAAGAGTTAGAAAAATTTTCCGAAAGTTAAAATAACGTTGAAAATGGCTTCAATGAACTGTTTCTGAAGCTAACAAATAAGCACCAGATAACATGTACATGAACTGTAAACAACTGACCTCTGTCAAATATTGTTTGTGGCATATTGACGAATCCTCGTGATGTCGTCATTTTCCTTCCGTGAGAATTTGAGAAATTCCAGACTTTTAAAACTGCAATGAAATAACTCGTAGAGCAATTTACAGTTTACCTAAGACAAACAAAATGTATCTTTTGTATTTTCCCCTAAGAATAGAAGTATCATTTCAATTAAAATTTAAAATATGTATAAATATATTGAGGAACTGTCCTATTAAATTAAAATGATAAGAATATGAGAGAATGGAACAATATTAACTGCATTCGACAAGGATGATACCCTGAATAAATTCGGGTCAAAGCTTGTCCGAAGCAAGCAATTCTAGCGATGACTTTTGTTGCTCAAAGTATTCAAATATTCCAAAGAAACACTAAATGTTATAATAACTATAAACGATAATAATAATGACAATATGAGTAATGATATCAAACAAGAGTAATAGTAACTATAATAGCAATGACAATATCAGTATTATTAATAAGAAATTAACCCAAAAGAAAAATAAAAATAAAAACAATGATTTTTTCTAAATGAGAAACATTTCTAGCTTCTGCAAGCAAAATACCGAATATAGAGTTGCAGAAGAATAAACAAATAGGAAAACGATAAAAATTAGAATTTGTTCAGATTATGAATGAGTAAAAAGGTCTCTAGTAAAATACTACATATGAATAAAGAAACAAAAATGCATAACTAGCCATAATTTCCAAACCGAAAAAAAAAGATAAATTTGTTAATTTATGCGCTCTCTACAGTCATACCATTTCAACCGCACGTTTTTATCTTAGAATTTTTTGTAGAAAAGATTTTATTCAATTTGAAAATCGATTTCGGTTAATTGGAATAAATTTTACTATCAGTAATAATAAAATGTGGTTGGAAAAGTTGTAAAGTTCAAAAAATATTTGAAAAAACCATCAATGATACATACATACCTGTACATAGATATATATATTACATAGACCAATACAGACACACGCATACATATACATATATATATTAGTTAAATATCACAGAAGCTAATTAAAGATTAATCTAATTGGTCATTAAGTCGACGAGAGAACTCAGTCGTTTTCCAATTAACCAATTTTTTTTCCGTCTAAATCTTTGAAGGACAGTGTTATACTATCTTCAGATGTTCCTCTCAGACAAGCATCCCGAAAACCTTACAGTTCGAATCCTCTGGCCAACATTACCTAACACTTCTTAACTTCTGGATCATATTAACAAAGAGTCGCTCCCTTTAGTCATTAATTAGGGACAGTGACCGTATGTATATATACGTATATGTGTGCAGGACGGATAATTCCAGGAACACATTAAATTAGTTAGGTTTCATTATTGAAATTATGTCAACTTAATTCATTCCTTCAGTGCAACACCCACAACACTTCTCTTCAAATGAAGTTTTTCTTTTATTTTTTGCTATTTATCAGATTCGAAATATATATTGGATTCAAAATAAAATTAAACATTTCTGCTACTCGTTCTAAGATAGTTAGAACAACACTTAGACGATCGATTACGAAGGAAAACAGATAGGTGATATGTCAAGTAAATTAATGGCTGCTCTAGAGGTCACGGGTCACTTATCTAAGTGTCCCCATTTTTGTGCGACATCTCACATGACGCTCTGCTGTGTATGTGTGTACATGTATACGTATGAGCTAGTGAATAGGTAGGTGGTGTACGTAATGTCTGTAAGTATTTTGATGGATAATGGACAGGTAAAGATGAGACAGGTGTGAATAGCTCTCCCAACTCCGAAGTGGACGGAAAGACCGGAGCCAACGACGGAAACGGAAGGTAAGAATTAACGGACGGAGACTCTCGGAGTGATGCGGCCGCTGTGAAATGGAAATAGCGGTGAGCCGTTGCAGAATGAAATCTCACTGTGAATATGGCTGTTGTGGTGACATTTTGCGCAGTGGGCGACATCTAGGTGACAAGCACTGAGTTTCTGAACTTTCACCCTTTCCTTCTTCATTCTTTAGCAGGACAAAAGGCTTAGAGAAGTTTGAGAGTTGAGTTCATTTCTTTTTTGGTTATGTCTGAGTTGGATTTTAAGAGATAGTTCTCTGGAACGGATGGACCAGATCTGTTTGGCTTATTTTCTAGAAAGAAATCAAGTGCTTGATATAAGTAATGTTGGTAAAAAACCATCTCTGATATGACTAATCAACTAATCAGGAATTCCAACGACCCTATCGGATTTCTAGATTTTCGTTTTTATCCAGCATAGCACGTGAGAAAAAATGTGAAAAATAATACGGAAGGGATAGGAAGAATATAGACGGTGAGACTGTGGTATCGTCTCTGAAATATTTTATTTTTCCTTTTATACAGTTTTTTACGTATTATTGTGACACGCTGTATGAAGTTTATACAATTTTGAAAATTTAAACTGGAATTTCTTCAAAATCAAAATGATGCTTTTAGATAGGCGGATGAAAAGTGGTTTAACATTGGAGGCGAAACTGTAGAAATATTTTCGCTAAATTAACTGAAAAAATGTTTTTAGAATTGTGAATGAAGATTAATCGGGAATTGACGCGGACAAATGAAACAATTCAAACGAAATATCGACAGAGATGGTGCTGGGTTTGTATTATTGATTACTTGTCCTGTTAGGTGCATATATGCGTTCACGTGATTTACAACACTCAGATCTTTTTATCATCACTGTTGATGTACCTGTTACGAATATAAATCTAAATTAGGTTATTGGACAATCTGCAGCACCATTTCTGAACATGTAATATCTATTTGATAATGTTGTTATTTCTGTTTACAAAGTTAGAATGAGTCACTCTTCATCGAGATTTATTTTCTCCAAATCCTATGGTTTCTCCGACATTTCTTCTCTTTCGAAATCTGTATACTTTTCTTGAGAATGCAGTAGTGTTGATACTCTTCGAAGGTAAGTATCATGTAATCTGTCTGATTTCCACTCGTATTTTATGGTTTTTTGTTTTAATAATTCCCATATAGTCCTTGAATAAATCTGGCAGTCATTTTTGCAGAGAGGTGACAATATCATGTGATGAAGCAGAGGATATGTGGCATGTTTATAATTTAGTACGCGTTGGTGATCGAGTCCGATGTACAACAGTTCGAAAGGTTACGACGGAATCGAACACTGGTAGTACATACAGGTAATGTGTTTTCGTTTTAATAGGGGTGTTTTAATTCTTTGTATTCAATTCAAAAAAGACCTACTGATTGGATTTTTTCAATATTTATATCAATGATGAATTGATAAAGCTAATTTTGTAGTTTTCAAAATTTTTTTCAACATTTTTCTTCATTTAGCTCATTGATAATTCCCATAAAAATTGACCTTGTTATTTATTCTACTGTCTGCATAATGACTCAGATTTCGTTCATATTCCGAGCCTTACAGAAGCCAAAATATTAATCATTATTTTTTTCAGCCAGCGGGTGCATACTGTTTTATCGATTTCCATTGAAACCGTTGATTTTGATCCCGTAGCTTGCATCTTGCACCTGAAAGGTAGAAATGTTGCTGAAAACGAACATGTGAAAATGGGACAGTATCATACATTGGATATCGATGTTGGGAAGAAATTCAAATTGTGGAAACCGCAATGGGATTCGATAGATTTGGATCGTCTAGACTTGGCACTTGATGTACGCTTCAACTTCGTAAATGCCTATAAAATTGTTATCGTAAAAATTTCTGATATAGACTATAAATTATGCTATTATTTAGACCATGTTTAACTAACTTTCCTATAGCTCTTCCATTAGTCTTGATCATACAACCTATTTCGTACAGTAAGAAACTATCAGTGTAAGATATTGTACGGCATACCTGTGTTTCAGATACCAGTGCTAGTTA
Organism: Wuchereria bancrofti; assembly: GCA_005281725.1. Taxonomy (NCBI): domain Eukaryota; kingdom Metazoa; phylum Nematoda; class Chromadorea; order Rhabditida; family Onchocercidae; genus Wuchereria; species Wuchereria bancrofti. Next base: position 1,369,267 of record SSBO01000002.1, on the reverse strand, counting down.
GATCTCTGAAGAAGCTGTATGCATTTTTGAGTTACCATTCTTTTTCAACTTACATTTCTTCTTATTTTTATTCATACAAAATAGCATGTGGACATGAAGGTTGGTGACTTCTGTCGGAAAAATAGCAAAATACACATTATAGTTCTTATAGTGTCATTTATAGATTTCCACTTCGCTTTTTCTTAATTTTGAATTTAGCCATCCCGAACTGCCGATGTAGCTGCTGTTATGATGCATGAGGGTTTGGCGAATTTATGTCTCGTGACGGCGCAGATGACCATCGTCAAGGCGAAAATTGACATGCAGGTTGGTAATATCATTTTGCAGTGAGATTAGAAATAAAGACCGGGCGAAAGATGACATTAGGAAGGATATGTGAATAGCAGTTTGAAATAATTTAATCAGCATATCTAATCAGTTTGTAGAGTGCTTTTAGATTCCGAGGAAGAGGAAAGGTCTTTCAAGTCAGCACGACAAGGGTATACAACGTTTTTATGAGGCTATTGCAGCGGCATTCGTTAGGCATGTGGACATGAAGGTTGGTCACTTCTGTCGGAAAATATCAAAACATTTCATTCATTCCCAGCGAATTAGTTCCATCTTGTATTTCAGATAGTTAAATGCGTATTGATAGCTAGCCGTGGCTTTCTCAATGAACAATTCCTGAATTATTTGATGCAATATGCCGACAAACACGGGAACAAGTTGATTTTAGAAAGTCGTAGCAAATTTTTACTTGTCCATGCCAGCAGTGGTTTTAAGCATGCACTTAAAGAGGTGCTGTCAAATCCTAGCGTGGCAACCGCTCTCTCTGATACCAAAGTAAGTGTTATGACAATAAAGTGGTCGGCTTCTTTTAACACTTTTTCCCGACTTAGGGTTTTCTTGCTTCTTGGAAAACTTAGAGATTGATAATGCACATATGTGTGGAATTTCTGAGGATTAGGAGTCTAAGCTGATAGATTTAACTAATCGGTGAAAATGCTAATTGGATGTTATTTCCATGTTTGCAAATCAATACTTATTACAGGCTCAAGCTGAAGTTAAGACACTTGACACGTTTTATCAGCTAATGGCAACTAATCCATCGCGTGCCTTTTATGGTTATAAGCATGTGTTGATGGCTAACCAGCAGCTTGCTATCGACACTTTGTTGCTGTCTGACTCGTTGTTTAGATCAAATGATATCCAGCTGAGGAGGAAGTATGTTGAACTGGCAGAGTCTGTAAAAGAACAGGCAAGTTAAGACAATTCGTAGGACTTCCAGTCTTTTTGAAATCAAAAGCCTTAAGCTTATTTCTCCAGCAGACTCTTCTCAGTGGTTATCACACTGAATACACAATGTTCCCAGCGCTCTGAACCAATAACACTCTAAACCAACTACCCATCTCTAATTAAAACATTGTCGGTGCCAACAGCATTCATGACTTAGCTTATGTTTCATTAGATTAGTTAAGGATATCCGACCAATTTCCCTTACGCTATAACAGTTTTGTAGGGCTCGAACGTGTTGATATTCTCGTCAATGCATGTGTCGGGTGAGCAACTTAGCGCACTGGGTGGCGTGGCTGCTGTTTTAAGATTTCCATTGCACGAACTGGAAGATGAGCAAATGTCCGACAGTGAGCATAGTGAAGACAACAATTTCAAGAATTAATTTATTTGTTTCACCGGACGGGTTCTATAAAATTGTTTCCAGAAATAACTGCTGTTCACATGTGCTACACAATCTTTCAGATATATATATATATATATAAGTATGGATGTACATTTTCTGCACGATCACTTAGATTTTGTGTCATCACGTCGAAAAATGGAACTCAATTTATAAAGTATAAGAGTAATGGGTGAGGTCCGTTTTCATCGAATCAGCAATTCACCCGCATGCGTCCTAGTTTTAGGAAATGGATGATGTGGATCGTGCATCCTAGAATTTACATGTTGATATAGAAGAGACTCAAAAAGTAAAAAGGGCATAAAGACAAATACGAAAACAACATACAAAATATAAAAACCATCATACTAGAACAGAAAGGAATGAAATTAATCACGAAATATTTTGTTCATTCTGATGAATAAACTATCACAATAGGCGACCATGTAAACCGACCCAACGAATGCCTTAAAATCTGAAAAGAATATGTATGTGTGCTAGTTAGGAAGTGAATATTGTAAAAGGATAAGGTCAAGGGGCGCTTTCACTGTTGGAACTACCATCAGTCGGACAAAACCGCAAATGCTTATGCATATGTTCTTAAAAATATCCCGGAATACTTGTTTTAATATTTAATAAAAAACAATGAAATGTTGTGAAGAAGTTACAATAAACAGTAAACTTACAGTAGTAACAATGACTGCATATGCTGAATTCACATGTAGTCGTCGTCGATATTCCATTTATGTGGGACACAAAACATTGGATCATTACCACTAATAAGAAGTGAAGGGGTATCATTGTTCCCCTCTTTTATATCATCAAACAAAATAAATGAGGCAGAGGAAGAAGTGAAATGTTCTGGTGCATCGGAGAATTTCGATGCACAAAACGAATAACCGGGTAATTGCTCACAGTTGGATTCATGATCACTTTCCATATCAAAATTAACGCAGGAAGATGACTCTTCATATTCCACTGCGCTATTTATGGCTGTATCGGTACAAGGAGAAACCGGCGTCTGGGGCTCTGGGTCCGGTTTCAAATATTCCGGTGCTATAATGATATCTGGTGTTGCGCAATCCACTCGATGCGTGTTGCACTTCTCCGGGCGTTTCGATCTAGCGGTATCCGACGGCGCAGTAGTGTCATCAATTTCACTAAGTATCTTTGAACAGAATCGTTCGAATTGAAGTGTCGTTCCGCCAACATCTTGCAACGTCGAATCTGCCCCATCAGCTGCGCAGATTTCCCCGATGATTTCCTGCATTTCATCACTAGACAGAAAAGCATTAAAATCGGCAATGAACGCATCACCGCCTGTTCCCTCTGCTGGGGACCGCGAATGGATTCGGCAGATCCAAGGGACGATGATGCCATGCTACTACTACTTACTTCCGTCTCCGAGCATGATTCGTCACGTTCCCGGTTCTTATTCAACAAGTCCTGCAACTCGACATTTTGACCCTTTAGTTCTTCACATGTTTTCTTTAAGCACTTATTTTCCTCACGCAATTTGCTGTTTTCTAGGATAAGCATTCGAACGGCTTCTTCAAGTTTGCTTGCACGATATTTCTTGCGGTCACGTGCAGTCTGTGCAGCTACACGATTCTTTAACTTACGTCGATTCTGTTTCTCCTCCGCCGTCAAATGATTCAAACGCTCACGCTTTCGGACTGTATGTTCCCCTGAAGCTTCCAGACCAAGTAGCTCCTCAATAGGTTGTTCAAGTACACTAGTTTTATCCGATCTTTGCACATCTTGCACCGGAATAATCGTACGCAGTGATTGTCGTCCTACCACAGTGAGCGGCCGTGCTGTACAATAACGCGGTAAGATAGGTGCAGATACATTCCGTGTCTTAAGAATTGACGACGAGTAGCCACGTGTCGCCACGGTTTGCGGATGTAAAATATAAACGGACATCTCCACAGCAACTTGTCAAGAAATATAAACTTTTTATATCACGTCAAACGTCAGAAATGTATTACGGAATAAAGAAGCCCTTGTTAATTCCAACAGGCTGCAATACAATTGTATCCAAATCGATGCTATGCCTCACATAAGCCACCCACAACAGCACCATTTGTGCCACGTCACACAACTTCATTGGATATCACAGCAACTTTCTTCCTTACCATCGCAACCAGTCACTCACACTCACACTCACACGCACGCATACACACAATATATTGATTGGACTAATCGATAAATCTGGCCAATGAGTGGCGGAGAGAGGAGACAGGGTCGTCTCCAATGCGAGTAGACGATGAGTCAGAGCGACGCCTTCTTCTTCTCTTAAACGGATGCATGCATGAGGGGTGATGCACACGGGACACTTCATCCCTTTGGTGTCGTCAGGAGCTGGTCCAGTGAGTGCTGGAGTGGGTTGCACATTTGCATTGGGGCGATGACATTTGTACTGCATGGACAAAAGGAATTTCAAGAGAGGCAACAATGGCGGTAATCTTACAATCTGATCCAACCAAAAATGTCAATCAAATTTGTTATGGTAGAAATGATATAACAGACTTCAATATAAAGTCGCGCATCAGACGGTTGCCTTATGATTATATAAATTACGGTGGGGGCGAAAGCGTGATACGAATCAGAACTAAAACATATTTCAACATATAATACAAATAATGACATAACAAAGCAGTTAAAGCATAATCAGGACGTGAAAAGGTTGCCCGTCGTGATATGTTAATAGAAAAAGTAAGAAACATTCAAACACTCCAAGTAGACATAAGTCTTCCTGACAGGCAAAAATAATTTGTAGTACAATGTACAAGTTTAATTTACTATTGGGAAATGTACATGCAGGAACTACAATTCAACTGGAATTCATACACTTACAAATATGTATATATTAAATAAGGAAATAATCATTTTTAGCTAATTAACCGTTTTTAATTGCACGACTCAATTTCTGAATTAGGTTCTTGAGAAATGAATAAAAAACAATGTCTGACAGTAATATCACAATAGAGTCACCGTCACGTGAATGGTATATAAGATACTCGTCTAACATTTGTTTTAAAATTCAAAAGGCTAAAGTATATTAAAGTACACATAATAATACATATTATCAAACTTCAGCTCCGGATTTTAAGACTTCATTTCATTGTCAAAATTTAAAACAAGAAATGGGTATCGCTATTCACAACGAAAACAGTGCAAATATACTCTTTCTTTGTTCCCAAGAAAAGCGGTGCGTTTCGGTAGCCGTATCCATTTCGATCAATACGGTCAATGGAAAATGAAAGTTCAAGGTTGTAAATCGTTACAGTCATATATTCCCCGTTCAAAAAATCATGCAATATTGAGGAATTTACATATGACACACCGCACACCTAATGAAAATGTTGAACAAAACCCAACCCCTATATATATATATATATATTTAAAACATGATATATATATATAATTTAAAACCACGAGGAAAATAACCCTTTATTCGAATGTGTTGGAGATAGATGTTTTGAAGCAGTAAATCGTGCCATACTTTCCTTTTCAAGTGCATCGTATACAAAATCTCGTTTCTGAAACGTATACAGAAAAGTTAATGGTGATCTTTCAAGACGTTTTGATCTGCGGTCTCATATCAGTACAAGTACTAACGAATTCTTCCACTATCGTGGGAAATTTGCAGCAAAATGAAAAATAAAACCGAGCACATAACAATGATCAGTGGATTAGTTGTGAACAAACTTATAAAATTGACTGTCGAACTTCTCCTAACATTTAATGACATCTCAAAATTTTAAATTTTTACTGAGCTCAGCAAGTTGCACTTGATTTTCATCTTACATCTGACAGTTCCGAGCATTATGAAATGAACAGTAGCGTTTGTTGTAATCCCAAAAGCAAAAGTGCTACGAAAGCAATGGTTTTTGCTATTTTATTCTCCTGAACTTACTCGAATTTAAAAATTTCGATAAATTTTACTGAAATTCTCACAAAAAAGCACGTACATGATGGCATGTCCAAACTGCTAAGTATACGGCTGCAGATACTACGATAAGACTATAGTTCTGCTGTAGTATCGGAAGCCATATACTCAACAGTTATTTGAATTTAAAAATTTCCAACACTACTGAAATATTTAACATTTATGGGTAGTTAAAAGAAAAGGTAAATTAGAAAGTGTAAATCGGAAGTCCAGAAAAAACCTAAAAATAAATAAGATGGAAAATTTGGTAGAGAAATAATACATGTCAAGATTAAGAGAGCACATTTACCAGAGGAAAATAGCTCTGCAATATTTCAATGTGTGAAACTAAAAGAGAAAAAGAAGCAAAAGAAGTCAGAGCAGAAGCAGAACAAGCGGGACAGGAAATTAGAACAAAAGTTACGTGAGACGCATTTGGCACCTCGATTGACTCATCAAATCCTGAGGCTGGAGAAGGTCCTAAGAGTTCGGCTGTTGCCCGATTAAAGTGATACGTGAGTTGGGTTTAAAACGTCGTGAGACAGTTCGCTTTCTATTTACCGTGGGTGAAAGAAATTTGAGATCTGACTTTAGTATGAAAGACCAAGATGGATATACTCAATAAATTCTGTCCACTGATAAAATATACTTCCAAAGGATATGAAATAAAGAAAAGGAGAGGACCCATCTGTCCATTTCAATTTGTCGTTATGAATAATGTGCAATTAGTCACCTTCAGAAGAGAATTGATTTCTTCGGTTTCGTTCTTAAGTCTATCGACCACTTCTTTGTACTTTTTAATAGCTTCAGTGTACTCTACTTGGAATTTGGACATTTCACTCTTCTTTTTAATCAACGCCTCCTCGGTAGTTGTCAAGTCACGCACCTGTAAAAACCTTGCATTTGAAGCAAAGGTGCTAACCAATTATCACATGTGCGGTAGAAATATCAAAATGTAGAACGAACATTCATTTTCAACAACGGAATTATGTAATTCATGACTTACACATTCCATTGAGATCGGTGAATCATTAAGTGGTACAAATTTCAGCTGATAGCGGACATCTTTAATCCAATTATCGCCGTATACGCACAAGAAATGATCACGTTGTTCAAGTGTATGAGCTCCGACTACTTCCAATGTATCAAGCAAATGAAATGGCAGTGGTGTTTCCTTATCTTCCATGTAAAATTTCATCGGAATGAATTCACTTAAATTAGCTCTATTGAATGGTACAAAGAAGATTTCAGCCACTGTGCAGCCTTTTCGCTTGTTGCTTTCCTGAAAACCATCAAACGGTAATATAATATTTCGTTCAAATTATGGGTTTGTTCCATATCAGTGTATAACAATACAACAAGATCCCACATCCTGGAGATACTTTTAGTTACGAAAATGGTCAAGAATTGAAATCCGAAAGATCACTACCTGAATTATTCGGACACCACCTTCTTTGTCGAAAAGAACTAATTTGAATTTGCTCATTTGCGCTGACCGACAGATAACCATTAATCCATTTTTTTCCCACTGCGGTTGCATCGTTATCTTGAAAAAGTCAGCCTCCTGAAAACTTACTGAAGTTTACATTATCCAGTTTAAAATTGCAGAGAACATTAAGTTATTATTACAACATAAATGTTTTTCTAAAATAGCCACCATTACATAAACTGAAAGTTTACTAGCAGCAGTACTCCCTACGATGCAAAATTTGATAGTAAAAGGAATATTTTAAAAAATGCCAAATTTACTTACTTGCTTACTAACTGAACCGTCATACGGTATACCTTCTTTTAAAACAATGTACTTTGCATCAGTTGGCGTTCCTTCACACAAACTGCGAGCTTGGGACAGGACTTTCGGCCCAATTTGAGTCGGTATTGGCACTCCTAATTTTGAAAATAATGCGCCAAAAACTCGTCCTGTAGTATTTGAAAGTATTTGAAGTAAACCGAAATTTCTTGAAGAAATCCTATAGATAGCACGGTCAAGAACAACTGGTAAAATCCGCAATCTAATAAAATTCATGTATCATAGATTTTTTAAACTTCCAAAATTAATCGATTTGATTCACCAACTTAGAAATTTCTACCTTAGCAACTCTGCGATCTCATCAAATAAGATTCTACCAAATTCGATTCCCAGAAAAGATGTAACATTAAAGATGGAAGCCAGAAAAGATAAGCTAAATTTCAGGAAATACAAAAATGACAGATAGACAAAAGAAGCCAAAAAAAAGAATGCACAAACCATACCAATGCCACCCATTTCACTGATATCTATCCCTTCGAAATCGACAAGAGCGCCAGAAGGACCACTTAAATCATATTGTCGCCTTTTGTTTGGATCTGATAATACTGCATATGCTATGGATATTTTTTTAAATTGTTCAGCAGCTGAAAACTTTTTTGTAAAATACTCTTCAAAGTCTCATGATCGATAGCCACATTAAATTAGTTTTAACCTAGCAACAATCGTCATGTTATCCCTATCGTATATGAATAATCATCGTACCTTACCTCAATTCACTTCACATCAAGTAATGAAAATATAGAGAAATGAGTCCTCCAAATATTGACAATATATTATATTACTCCCGTTATATCTCTGAATCTCCGGAATCTCTCTAAAATTATTGAAATTTTTCGCTTGCGAAGCAACCATATGTCAAGAGAAAAAAAATAACCTTTTTGGTCACCGGGATTACGATCTGGATGAAATTTGAGCGCCAGTTTTCGATAGTTATTCTTGATTTGCTGTTCTGTGGCATTCTTTTCTACTCCAAGAATTTCGTAGTAATCGATCATAGTATCTTTCCCACTCATCTTTCTATATATTCTAATACTACGAATAAACGCACATCCTTCTTTTTAAAGTGAACAAAAAAATTTAACTATATGATGACAAGTTTATTTAACCAGAAATAAAATACTTAATAGAAGATTTGAACGTAACAAAGGTTAAAAAAGAAAAACACTTGATAAAATTATCTCTTTAATGTAAAAGTCGCACTTTACTACTAGGAAGATTTCGAGACAGATTTAAAATTTACATAATCAATTCTCAAACCAAGCAGCACTGTGAAGGTTTGTTTCCTTTTCTCTCTCTCTTTTCTTTCTCAGTTTTATCTTTGTTCAACCAGTCACTCACTCCTCGCATGCTTTCTCAATATATTGCAATTCGAGATGATGGCTTTATCTCTAGCATTTATCACTAATACAGCAAGATCATGCTCTCCGAATCACTCCCTTATCAGCCTCTGATCACTAATCAATCCCTTATCACCACTAATAACCTCCACTCAACACAATCTCCAGTGCGGAAAAGTTAACCGCGAACTTTATGATTGTCACCGTCGACGACTCAGAAAAAAGCTTCATAAGCACCTATGGTAAAAGGTCTCACGGCCTTCCACGGAGTGGTCACTGAAGTCGCTCAGACCGTACAGTAGTGGAAGGGAAGTGGGGTCAGCAGATTTCCCCTAAAGAAGTGCCCGTACCCTCTCATCTTCATTTGTTATTACCTGTTGCAAGTTCCGGTATGATTCTGACATATTTCCACATGACTCTTTGGATTACTGAAAACTTTTCCGGATGACCTGGTTGTCTTGATTTTAGATTTTTTGTAGTTTTTTTTTTTGGTTTTCCCAAATAACTCCAAATGACAAACACAGCTCCTTTGTTTTGTATAAAAAAGATTTCCTTAACAACCTTAATTGCTCAAATGTTTCTGAATAAGCACAATTTTTCCATACTGCACATTTTTCTTTCTCACTCATCTTCAAATCAAAAAGGGAGATAGAGACAGTTAACATAGAGGGTAAAAAAAATAAAAAAAATAGACGTTCAGTTGTTCAAACTGGATTGCAAAATATATTCATAAAAGTTAAATCTTCCTTTTTTTCAAATTTTCTGATTGAAGTTTTCACAAACCCTCCGTGATGTGTCCTTTTAACTAACAAAATGAATTTGGACCTGTCCATATGAAAGCAGACTTGAAATTAAGAATCATAACTTTCGTTCTTTTCGTTTCTTCACTATTTCAGCTTTGAAAATCTATTTCCTAAATTTGAAGATTAAAATTTTTCGTCATTATCTAATATTTTTTCATTATTTTCTTGATTCTGTTTAGTTCATATTTCTCTTTTAATTTGAGCGCCTCTATAATTTTTATGGAATCTGATTCTATGGCTAGTCCGATACATGTTGTTCGGGAATGATATCTTTTGTTTGCTTTTACTATTTTATTTGCATTCCGTTCTCAAAAAGTTGTTTGGAATTGTTTTAATGTTTAGTTCCGTCTTTGTCTTACTGGCTTTTATTTGATTTAATAATATTATGGGCTGTCTTGGATAATTTTCTGTATTTTTTTGCCATGTGTTTTGTTTGGGTTTTTTTTTAATATCAGGTCACCTATGCCAGTATGTATATGTCTTACTTTTGAAACTGAATGCAGCCATTAAAAGTTGCATGTTTCCAATCACATTAGGTACGTATTTAGTTAAGACATTATGGTAATTTGTGTGTGTCTGTAGAGCGCTCGTGTTTAAATGTCTGATATTCATAAACGTATATGTTAACCGTTATATAATTTTTTAGATGTCACGACGTTTTCGTCAACTTGAAGGTGTCGATGAATTACTGTCGAAGAAGCGTAGATCAGCTTCAAGAACGTCAGAAAGCTCAAATACGTCTAGGGAAGAATCATTTCCAGTTTCACTCAAAAATAAGGATGCTTCAGGACAGGTTTATGTCTTTCCTTTATTTTATGCTATGTAAATTTTTCAAAATTGCTGTCGAAACATGGTAAACACCTTGTTTTTATAGGTCAAATCAAAATGGACAAATCGTGAGCGTGTTCTGATTTTTTGTGCTCGTGGTGCATCATCTCGTATGCGTCATCTAATGAAGGATTTCTTAAATTTAATGCCTCATAGCAAATCGGATAACAAATTGGATAAGAAGAATAGTTTGGTATTGATTAATGAGATTGCTGAGATAGCGAACTGTACCAAATGTCTGTATTTCGAAAACAGAAAACATACGGTAAGCATAGAAAGTTACGGCATATATAATTACTTTAACTGTAGAACAGATAATCACAGATCACTCACTGTACTTCGTGTTAATGGGATCTCCAAGTGCTCTTACAGCGACTTGATAAGCTCAGATCTTACAGATCAGATCATTGGATTTGGATTTAAAACACTTATTGTGCAATGTCATAATAAGACATTAAAAAACGTTAAAAGCCACGTAAAAATTCACAAGTGAGTAGTCTCACACTACTCAGTTGGTATCGGTTATGGTTATCTAGGAATGACTAAAGGAAAGCATAATGGTTCATAGATCGACTTTAAACAACTTTATTTGAGGACCTATACTTATGGATATCAAATACAACACACGGTCCATCTGTGAAATTTCTGGTGCATAATGTGCACACGATGGATGAAATGCGGATGTCTGGTAACTGTTTGAAGGGATCACGACCAGTGCTTTCGTTTGACTCTACTTTTGACAGCCAGCCACACTTCTCACTTATCAAGCAACTTCTCATGCAGGTCACACTCTTCTAAATTTTCAGTCTGACTCCAGTTAATATATTTCATTTAATATCGATTCCAATTGATAACATGTATCACTGATATGTTAAGTTGTGTTGTGCATTGTTGTTTGCAGACATTCAGTACGCCATATCATCATCCTAGAAGCAAACCATTTATTGACCATGTTTTCACATTTTCAATAACTGCAGATGGTAAAATATGGTTTCGAAACTTTCAAATTGTTGATGAAATGCTTGAACTTCAGGAGATCGGTTTGTTGCCAGTTTAAAAGTACTTCAGTATTGACATTTGTTGTAATGTTTTTGCACGTGAAAGAAATCAGAAGCTAAGGCTAATACTGCTGTTAATATAATAAATTGTTTTTATGTGCTATGAATTGGAAAAATATATCAATAATGATTGTTGTAGGACCACGCATGGTATTGGAAATTATTCGCATTTTCGATGGGTCATTTGAAGGCTCAGTTCTATATGACAATCCTAATTACGTTAGTCCGAATACGGTCCGAAGTGAAATTAAGAAAAAACAGTCTCATAAATATGTCATGAAGAAGCTGGCTGAAAAAGTAATTTGCTTGATCTACTGATTACTCCTGAGATGTAATTCTCAAAACTTTTAAGAAATGTTCTCACGATAAATAATTGTACACGGCATGTTTTTGTGGTTTTTTTTTTGTTATTTTAGGCCCATGGAATAAAGTTAGCGAAACAAGCGGCTGTGAAAATGCCCGATCCCGTGGGTGAAGTTTTCGATACTGAAAGAATGCTCGGTAATCCTCGGGCAAAAGAAATCAAGCGAATTATAGAAAAGAAGAGAAAGAAAAAGACGAAAAGCAAAACAAGGGAAAATCACACTGCGGGTTAAACATACTAGTGTTTTGTTAAGCTGTTGTTTGGACTGTAATATTTACCGTGTTATGTAAAGATCATTTTTACAGTTATTTGTTGAATAGTAATTTTTACCATATCAACCGCTTCCTGAAGCTACATAAAAACGGAAGAATATGAGAACCTGTAAACAAGAAAGCAATTAAGGAATGTTCCGTTATTCAACTCAAAACGGAGAGGTGGAATTTTACTCCTTCGTAGATCAAAAGCTATCAGTAGATCAGCAGTAATACTCTTGATCTTACCCTGGGTACAGACGTTAAATGTAGATTTAGCAAACAAACTAGTGCTGAATTTCTTCTGAATCAACAGTTCTTGGCTAGCTCCTGTCTATGCAATACGTCCTACGATTTCATAAAAATGTTTTAATAATGCTCTTTTTCAGTAGAAATTTTACCGTACATACAAATTAGCAAGCTCATACAAAAATGAAGCAGTGAGAGATAAAATATGTCAGTTGAAGTATTTGTTGGTATAAAGGAATTACATGCACACCAAGAAGTGTCATATGCTTTATTATGATTTATGAGGCGTAAAGAAAGTAAAAAGAGATGTTTTAAAAGACTGATCATTATTGGCATTGAAAAACGATCCCTCAACAAAAAAACTTAGAGTAATCCACTACAGATCTGTAACACCTTGGTCAACGTCGAGTGCAGAATGATTTTGTGTCTTCAGTAATACCAAGAAAGATTTTACAAAATAAAAGTGATCATTAAAAAGTAATTAAAACATGAAAATACATGGGAATACATTAAGAAACACTATTTGAAAGCCTCGAACATGCATGTGTGATGAGGAATGTTCCGTTATTCAACTCGAAACGGAGAGGTTGCAGTTTTAGTCTTTCTTCACTGTGCTACCAACAATAGTTCCCTTTCTTTTTTCCTGACCACTAACGCAATAATTAACTATTTTCCTGGTATCACCTTCTGGATGCGAGTGCTTATGCTCATATTGTTCAGCCTGGAAATTGTTAAAGAATTTATATAAGGTAATAATATAATGAAATATTGGTGGTGCACATACTAAAGAAAAAGTTCCAATCATTTTTGTTCAGGTGCTATTGAATTTCACAACTGCATGAAGACATTCCTAGTCATATTAACTGCCTAAAGCAGTTCTATTTTCTTGTAAGCATTATTTAAATGAAAAAGTTCAATTAATATCTTTTAATGAATCCTTAGAGAACTCAATGGAATTGTATGTGGAAATAATTAATTTACAAATCAGATCTTCAACGTAAGGAAGTGTTGATGATTCTACAGTGTCAAATTCTCTCTAATTTCAGCTTTGTTCTAACCTTTGTTCTTTTACCGGCACCTTTGCCAAATTTGTCAAGATTCGTTTCGCCTTTTTCGAATTCAGCTGCAAGCTTCTCGGCATTTGACATCTTTCGTTTGTCCTTCTGATTCACTTCTACAAATAGCAAAAACCAAAAAAATAAAGTCACGCCAAACTTGCCGTGTGCATAAAAAAGGCAAAGCGAGAATATGAATGATAAGGAACAAGGCTCTTACTCGTGCCAAGTATTTAGTAGTTTCTTATTTTTTCATTAGCTTTTGGCTATTTTGCATTGTCATCGAAATATGCTAAATGTTGGATATTCAACAAAATACCTTATACTTGCAAGACTTTTTTAAATCAAAATCTTGATCTGAAGTAGTCTTACGAGAATCTTATATTACTCTTTCGAAAATCCAGGATGAATCTGTCTGTGGAATTTAATGTGTTATTCAGTCATCCTTTACCAACATCGGATGAGGGCAAGTATAATATATTAAACTATATTACTTGGTAATATTAAACTATGAGTCAGAGGAATGAGATCACTAAATTTAATAAATAGTTCAGTAGAGTATTAATATCAAAAACTTTGGCATATTTAAACACAAAAGGATAGAGAAATTGTGGCAGAAATTTAAAAAAACAATGAAACTGCTCACTGAGATCTCTTGGAAGTAAATTATAGCTGAAGAGTTTCAAATATATCAAAATGAGTACAAATATTCAAATAACAGTCATACGATTAATTTGAATGTCTTTATGGTATTTGATTTTTTCCTCTACTAACTGTACACCGTGCATAACTAATCTTCCGTTACCAAATTAAGCTATACATGTATATGTGGTGTAAACACACAAATAAACAATATGTAAATGGGAAATTTCACGCATTTCATTTTCAACTGGTAAACAAGCAAAGTGAACAAAGCAACAAACAACATTTGATACCTCAGGTAATCATTATTTCCTCCATACTACTCAAACTATACATGTGAAGCTGGGCGACTCTTCAACAGTGGCACACGAAAGCGCTGTCACAGTCCGTCCGTCACTGTGCCGCTAATAAGTGAGAGAGACATTCGGTTCATTCCGTCCTTCCGTCTCACAGTTCCGCAAAGTGCAACCACAATGCCTCATCCCACACATCAAGAATGAACTCAGTAAATGCTTTCCGCTTTTTCGTTAGTCGGTGGGATATGCTTCAGAAAATCAAATTTCAGAAAGATTCTCAAGTCAACATTTGCTGAAGGTAGCAGTAGTGGAGAAGAGAGGTACAAGACATCATAGTATCAGTTTCTTTAACAAATTACTGAAATCCACCTCAATGGACGGATAACACTGTTTCAGGAATGAGAAGGTTTACTCAGTTTCACGTAACAACTCTACTTATATACACTTCCTTCACGTTAGGTATAGATTTCTGCTTTTTTCAACTATGGAAAGATAACGTAAATAATTCCCAACCAATAAACATTCGTGTTTCGATAGAGGGAAGTAATCAATCTATGATGGTAGAGCATATGCATGCTAAGGTACACGTGTGAGAGTACACGTGCTCCACGTACGACATCTTGTCTAGAGTCACTGCTAATTTATCGTAATTCCGAGGCAAAAGAGTGTGTTGGAAGTGAGGGGTTCGGACGATCAAGACAGGAGAGGAGGATTAGAATTGAGATTTGATGCGAAATGTGTCGTTGTACTTTTTTGAATTTTTAGTGTAAAGTTTTCAAAGTGTTAGTTGTAAGTGTTAACTTGTGTCCCATCGAATCTATACTTAATATGAAGTAAATCACTGAAATTACCTATTTTTTGTCATATTTCATGTATATGTGGTGGGAACCGTTTTAAATTTGAAGGGAATTATTGATAGGAATTCGTCTGATAGAAGATCCAATTTTAGCAGTTACACATTTTAGCAGTGTATCGGTTTTTTGGTCCATGAAATTAAATGAATAGAGAGTTATCTCGAAAAATCGATCATATTGATTTTACCATTTCATTGTTTTCGTACACGTATTTTCGGTGTAACATTTTCCTTCATTCTATGTGATCTAAAATATAGCAACATATTACGCTTATATAGTTTGAATGCTTGTGTATTTGATAATTTGATAGTGCTGTTGTGTGTTCATTTTTGTTAGAGATTTGTTGCAGGCGTAGAGTTTACTATTTGCAGTTTTAAACCATTTTATTAGGAGCGAATCGAACGAATATTTGATGTAAGTGAAAGTGATAGATATGGACAGAGCTAAGAACTATGGATATTTTTAGGTATTTCATGAAGTGCATTTCGAAAGTAGGAGTATAAGTGTACTTTTACACTGGCGTTTACTGCAAAGTATAGTGTGGAGGTGCGTGGATATAACATAGCTAAGTAATTAAAGAGACTTTGAAAATGATTAAACATGGTTTGATACCTATGTTTTCTAGGACGCTTTCTGAAAATAATTAATTGTTTTGTTTGCAGTATGGAGAATGTACCCGTTAAGAGTAGTGCTACTGAAATGATGGAGACGTTTCAACGGTCCGAGAGTTTGAAATCCGCTAATGAAGTAAACGCCAGTAGTTGCTGTGAAAATGCTGCGAATGAACAGAAAGTATCGGCGAGAGATTGATTTCTTTTATCCCAAGACTAAGTTTATAGATGTAAAATGCCAATATTATTAAATAGTTTTGATTTTTGCAAAGTAATTTTGAAATTAGCTTCCCACAAGAAAGAGTTAAACGTAATATTTTGATTATCGAATCTGTCGTGAAATCTTGATAGAGTTTCTATTTGAGGATGACATAAAGTAATGTGGATGTTACGTGTTTTGCTTTTTTGATGTTGTTCAGCAAGGATTTGAAAAATTTTTTGGAAGTAGTCAAGTTTGGAATATATTTAAATACAAGTGTATTTCTATAATCGAATATTTAAAGATTCCGGAAAATGGGAATGTTATGAGTCCTGTGGATCGAATGGTCAATGTTGGAAGAAATAACAAGGCATCATCCGTGACAGACGGTTCGTTTCAATATTATTATTGAATATGCTGTGGTCATTAATGCTGATATACGATTAATCGAATTTACATCAGTAAATTGTGCATAATAAAGCAAAATAAATCATTTAATTGATGATGCAGTTAACTACTTTCTTAAGAGTTTCATAAATTGCAGGTCATGTTGATGAAAAACTTCGTCGCGCAATAGATATCGTTGTGGGATATAGCAGAGTGAGCAGTGAAACAAAGGAACGATTGAAGAGTGCAGTTACAGACGTTCACTGCAAGACGATGTCTGAGCAAGTAATTTTTTTGTTGACTTCTATTCTTTTAGCTTACAATTCTGACTGGGACAGTTGGCAGTGGTCCAGTTTTCCTCGATTTTGTGCTTACAATATATATTTAAGTATATGGGTCAAACAGGCTTTATAAAGCTTACTTCTCAGTGGTGTTCACTATGGTTATCGTGCACACATTATAACCTATTTTCAGGAGGCTTGTCAATGTTACAAGCTTGCTGTTTCATACTTTCGAACCTATTACAATATGGTTGAAAAGTTGCTGAATCGAGCCAGTTTAGTCAAAGAACATAAACGAAATATGATTTTGGCGGCAGAAGAGAATGGGGTTGAAATAGAAGTGAAAAATGAAGGGACAGAGGTGTCTAACCAAACAAGCAGTGTGTTACTTTGCTTTTAGCTTCTAATTCCTTTTCGTCTATAGGTTGGCGGTTTATCACGGGTGAAACTTTGACGGTGGACATCATAAGTCTTTCTACCGTGCGGTTTGCTCACCAACCGTAACATGTGAAAACGCTAAACGACCAATAAAAAACCAATATTAAATTTTGTAATCAAAAACTAACATAGTTTGTAATTTTTAGGATTACATAAAAACTCGAATTAGTAAAGTATTTTACAGATGATGAGAGTAATGAAATTGAGGATAATCAGACGAAAGATGGAAGGAAAACACGAAAAGTTAGAAGAGCAGGAAAGGATTTTACACGAGGTATTTCGGCGATTGATAAAAATCGTATCGACAAATGTATCCATGACTATTGTGGAACTTCTGTTAGACACTCAACGAAAGCAGATGCTATACGTAAAGCTGTAGGCATGTAAGTTTCATCTCTATTTCCAAAATTTGAATTTATGATTCATCAGAAATAGAAATGGATAATTCGCAATTATATATCAGTAGCTATTTTTAGGATGTTACATGAGGGGTACACAGGAGTTGACGCAGCGAGAGCTACCAATTTGACACCACGAACAGTTATGAAGCACGCCTGCGTTGTGCGTGATGCTCTGAACTTACCTAAGCTTCGAAAATCCAAACAACAAACAGCTCACAAAGATGGAACGAATGAAATTAAAAAGGGAAGTCTTATAGAAAAAGGTCAATTTCTGAAGATGCAATACATATAATCTTAAAGAAGATCTGTTTTTCCGCTTTTTTGAAACTTTTTTACATTATTATGTTACTTTTTTCTGGGTTATTAGTGCATACAGAGTTAAAAAATATCATTTGTAGATGAAGACTTTATTTATGGAAATTCTAGGTTTTTCTTTTTTCAGTGACTGATAGTGATCATGAAATAGCCAGAATGTTAATTAACAAGGAATTTGGTTGTGTTGAAGCTAAAGATGTTTTGGAAACTACTTTGGAACTGGAATCAAAGATTGATAAGGTTCGAGATTTTGTTCGGAAGTGTTGACATTCTCGTTTTGAAAGCCTAGTCCACGATACCCTTTATCGTTTTATAAAATAATCATTGCTGATGCTGTCATTTTACAAGCTGTCGTTTTCTGCGCTTATTTATGTTTTGAATGTTGCTTAGTTCTTAATCATTCCTATTTTATAGTTGTTTGATGAATTAAGGTTTATTTATTTTGGGATGGCTTTTTTGCACTAATACTCATTCATATTTACTGTTGTAGGTGCGGAAGAATAAGTTTGCTATAGCATATTAAAACGAAATATGATTTGTGACATTTTAGCAATAATAAGTGACACTTTAACCTTGCTATATATCATACCTACCTTTATCATATCGGTCGTACTGACTCCATTGAAACTAAGCTAATAAGTCTGGTATATTTGTTTTTACTGATTCATTTCACAGTTTCTTTTTTAGCTGTTACGAGAATTCAACTACAGTGGTGATGTCAAGAAAATTCGTGAAGCAATTATAAAAATTTTCACAGAACAAAACTCGTCAGCAATGTATAAAACGATAACAGAACTTCCTGTAACTATTATCAGTTCATACATTCGCTTGTTTAAGGGATTTTTATGGCTAGAAAATATGGTAATATTTTCTTACCAACTTTATGTTATATTCATAATGAAATGTAATATTCCATATTGAATGCATTCAGTTCCACTGAAAACAAGATATTGATTTTCAGAAATTTTTTCGGAAAATGTTTTGCTTAGGTATTGCTAATGTTATCTACATATTGTCTGAATGATAAATGATGAAGTTTGACAAGTATTTAGCTCGTTCTTTTCGATTTTCAGTGAGGTACTAGTATGCATATATTCCATGAACTTTCTGTGCATTATCCGTCATTATCATGATGAAGTAGTATGAAATACTTATTGACATTCAATAAAAGTGGGGTTGGAATATACGTTCTAATCTTTTCCTAGTAGTAAATTTTATCAATATTCATCCGAAAACAGTTTGTATATTATTATTTCATATGATTGTTTTTAAGATGAAGAAGACTAAAGACACAGTGGTTGCTTTACCCCGTCGTGGAAAAAGAAGGCTGTGCGGTGATAGGGAGCACAATGATGTTAAAAGTACTAAGCTTGTAAAGTCATCTGATTCAGATGGAATTTTCTCTGCGAAGGTTAATAAATGTGTTTTCACTTTTGTGTTTTAAGGTAGCTCTCTTTAATAATAACTCAAATTCATATGAATTTGTTGGTTGTCACACTTTCCATGTTGAGTGTAAGATTTCCACTATATTTCGGGTCCGTTTGTTTACCCTTCAGTTTGTAAATAGCGTTTCAGAAAAAGCGTAAATCAATTACTGTTATGCCTCGGGGAGTGTTTATTGGGAAGATCGATGTGATGGCGCTTCATGTGGAAAATGGAGTTGAAAACGAAGAACAACTTATTAAGAGTGTAATTTCATATCTTATTAGTCACCAATATCGTCGTTCGGAAACAGCACAAACGGTATGTTTACAGTACAGGCTGTAGATTCACCAGTATCTTTGCATATAAATGATGTGGTAGTCATTTGAAGAAGATAAGCTAGAACATTTATTTGCTTTGTAGAATATGCAAATTTGCTTAGAACATGTTCTTCTTGATGGACTTTCTGTTGCGGAAACATTGAAAATTCATGATGGACCAAATGAAGGCATATTAGAGGTATGATCAAAACCGTATTGTTCAGATTTAAGTGCGGGATATAATCATGGTATAGGGAGCAACGAATATAATATGATTTGTATCAGTAGCAATAGCAGCCGTTTTAGATTATTAGGCAGTCATTGCGAGTGTTTTTTCTTTCCAAAACTAAAAAAGGATGACAGATTGCTCATTCTTTATTCTCTTGTAGATATATCACAAACGATGCCGTGATGCATTTACTGCTCTGACGGTTGACTTTCCCACATTTTCAGTTGCACTGAATTTGTTGAATGGTAGGAAATTCAAGTTTTCTTTTTGTATGCTTTGATCTTACCGCTTGTTAAGGTTAGTTTAATCTAGTCGCATCATTTAAGTTTGGAAAAACTGTATCTATCAAGTTTACTGGCAATGATATTAAATTTTCAACCCTAGTTTCTTTCTAGATTGTAGAGATATCAAAGTTGCAATTTGTGAAGATCCTGAAATTACAAAGCTTGTAGAAATGTTTGAAGTTTCCATTCTAGAATTATTATAAATGAGTTATGAAACTGTTCTGAACCATTGAAGTACATTTTATGATGGCGGGATCATATTAAAGTGTCCTTTTTCCTCTAATGGTTAATGGTTTATTAGTTTATTTTCAGAAAATGAAAAGAACAAGTCTCGAAAGAAACCATCGCGCATATCAAGTGTAAAAATGGAGGTGATAGTAAGATTTCTACTTATAACTTTGTTTTGTAATTTCATTTCGATTTGAGTTCATGATCTTTTTATATACCAACTTCCATCTATTATTTTTATATTATATTATAGGCGATATCAACTGTTATCACTTAAATAATGATGATAGTTGACAATTTAATAAAAAAGTTTAGTAATAAGCAACTTTCAAAAAAAATTTAATAATAAGCAAGTTTCAGTTAACTTTGTTCACATTGGGGAAGTAGAAAGTAAATTTGCTAAATGGTTATAAATTTCTTTGTAACGGTCTTTTAGATAAGACAATCAACAAAGGGTTAGTTTGGAAAAGCAGAATCAATATAAACGGCTAATATCTGTTTCAAAGCTGAATTATATATCCTTTTTGTGTCCAAAAAATTCCTTAACTACGAACTCATTGCTATAAGTTTATTTAGAAATCAGTTGTTGTGGGTAATGTGACCAATGTTGATGCTTTAAAATTTGATGCTGTCGAGAAGCTATTAATTTCGATTCCAGAAAAAGCAAAGACATTACTGCATAATTACATAATGTTAGTCCCTTCTGTAATCATTCGTTTTTTACATTGCTCTCGCTTATATTTTATAATTTACAAAGTAATTTCAGGAAACTTTTGGACATCAATTTTCCACTTGAAAAACGTTTGATTAGTGGTCTTTTGCAAATGATAGGTAGAAAGATGGCCGTAAAATACGTGCTAGGCGACAAGCTCCTGGAAGATTGTGTTGCATATTTCCATGAGAAACACAACAACTTTGTTGCGTAAATTAATATTTCTGCTTTAGAATAAATGTACCTCTTCATTGTCAGGATTCGTTGTTATGTTCCATCTAAAAAGATTTGATTATTTTGCCAGGTTTAGGACTACATAACACGTCGTATCAGCCTTTAATGTTTTTTGAAATTCCGATTCGTGACTTGCCTTTGTTGTTATTGTTTAAGCTTTTCTGTTTGCTATTATGTATTATGCAAAGTATGTGCTCCAGCTACTACGGGATTTTCCCGTTATCAGTCTAGCGATTATATGCTGCACTGAAGAAATTGAAATTTCAAACGTTCAATACTTGTAAATTATCTGAGGGCAACATATATCTATAACTTTGTGATCTCATGCTGCTGTTCAATTTCGCATCGTTCATTAATTCTGTTACTGGATGTGTTTCGTAATTTTTGTTTTGTGAGCAACATTTATATTATATTTGTTTTCCTGTACTCATCAGTTATGATAAAACAAATTCATAATATGGTTTATGATATGATGTGACGATATTTTGATGCATTTAAAAGACCTGCTGTGCTGTGTTAGTTACTACCAATTAGAAATTCGAAATTGCATGGAAAATTTTCCGTTACGCTGGATGATTCCCAACATTTTGAACTGATAAGTACTGAGTTACCATAAAATCCTGTCTAACTCATTTCAAACCAGTGGCATGGTGGAATTAGCAAGAGACTGCTCATAAACTTTCCAGAAATAACACTGTAGTAGTACGCAGCCATTGTAAGTCGTTCTGTATACTGTCAAAATTTTTTATAAGCATTCGTCTGAGTGGGTATTCATTCAGAGTGGAAACATTCGCAGTAGTCGGCTGAACCTTGCTTGAAGAAACTGAGTTTTACTGAATTACTTGTAGATGTTGTTGTGATGATTGTATCTGTGATGAAGATTTCTCCAATATTTTCCCAGAAATCTTTTTTAAAAATCGCACCACAAAATCTGATAACATCAAATTTGTTTTTCAGATCGATATATTAATCATTTTAAAATGAATTCTAAAGCTACATCACGAACCTTTACGAAATCATTCAGCTATGAAACAAAGGATTCAGGCTCAACCGCGGTACTTATATATTCTATTATTTCGCTTTAAATACGCTTTTTTTGCCTAAATTTCATATATATAACTATTTGGGTAGTGGTGACTTCTTATCAGTTGGGCATCATATTTTTACTACAACTCTTGAACAGAAATGTTTCAAAATCATAATAAACGTGAGTAGAAGTCTCAGTGTCTCAAATTATATATTTACTTATGATATTTTCCACTCTTCTGATTTTATGGTTTATAGAGACAGTCATCTGAAGAACTAAGTCCGATACCGGATAGTACGGAAGTGGAACAACCTAGCGGAAGTATTCCGGAGCAGATGCAATTTTTGGTTGGAGAAGATACCGAACAGGTTTTTTCCATGTTGCTCTCAAGTCTGTTCTTCCTTTGATTTTTCTATTCTTTAGTCTTTTAAATTTCAAAATTTTAAGATTTTCCCAAAACTTATTTTTGTCTTCTATTTTCAGTGCACTGTCGTGTATTGTGTATTGCGGTTTTGTACATTGAACTAGCCAATTTCAAAACTGTTTTTAGTTGTCTGATGTCACCGATCCGGAAATATATTCGACAAGATCATCTGCAGCAAAATCCCGCGGCAGTAGCAGTAGTCATTTTTTTGTCTGGTTTAGTGTAAGTCTTTCGGTGGAAATTATTATTACAACTCTCAAATCTGATTCAACCAACTGCGATACAGAAATGATGTCGGTTGGGGGTATTTTAAAGTGAAACGAAATTAGCCGTTTATCAGCTAATTAAAATTAAATCGTCTGAATCATTTAAAGATTGGATTATTGTATATTTGATCAATAATAATGATGCAAAATGAGATTTGCAACAACCCTACTGTGTACTTCAGCGTATTTATCCGTTGATGAGAAACAAGAAAGTACGCTACTTGACAGTTGTCAACACCATACTTCTGCTTATCAACCTCGTAATGCTTCTGCTTATGCTTGCACTTCTACTGAATCAAATCATCCTCTCTTTTCGGGTAACTTATTCGCAGCATCATTTACGCGTTTCTTTCTTCCTAGTAATAATGTATATATCAAAATGCCTATCAGAATCCTTCATCTCTCCTTGCTAGATCAATCTTACTCTAATGTTTCTCGATCTAATGATTAGTAATGATAATGCTGTTTGTATCATTATCAAAGAAACAGAAGTAGATAAAACATTCTGAGTCGATTCAATACACAAAAATTAGGAAAAAAAGTAGAAAGTAGATTTGTTATTTCATATGTTTAAAGATTTGCACTAAACAGGAGTACAGTATCACGTCATCTACTAGAAAACTTAAGCTAAAGATAGAAGATAGTGTCACGTCACAGGATTAATCCTTCATCCTTTTCCTTTTTTAACAACAACTAATAACATTATTCATGAATACAATTACAATATGCAATGTTTTTTAATTTTTTTTTTCTAATGTAATTTTTATTGTAAGGAAATCCCAACTCTTTTTTTAACATGATTATACTTAATTATTGCTATAAGTCATACAAGTATATGTGCTGTAGATTTCGAGCATTATGTATGATCAGCCGTCACCATGTATTTTTACGTACGAGCCGTGGTCACCGTGTTCTGCAAGTTGTTGGGATGGTTCATCAAATTATCCTCAAATGCAACGTTATGTGAATAAAAATTCGATAGTGCAAGCACGTGGAGGTGACAAACCAGATTGTCCTGATGATTTGCACAGTCGAGTGGACCTTGCACCTTGCAATACTTTCAGGTCATCAATATAACTAACTTTTATTTCAGATTGGTCGGACAGTGTGTGTACATTAGAAATGCCTAACTAACTAGTTCTGTGCTTCCTGAAACTCCTCAACATATCAACAACTGATAAAGAGACCGATACTTGCAGATGTCCCACAAATCTATCACAATATCCATTCACTCAATGTTACTACAAAGATTCATTGAAAGAATCCTCTGATGGATGTTATCGCATTCGTAATATACCATTGGATGATCGCTTGATTTTTATGGATGCCAATTTGACGGAGAATTGTTCGGAAACAGAATGTGGTCGCATCGAAACTTCCTTATTTTAATTCATCAAGCAATTGTATTTTTTGTTGAGTGATGCTGATGCTTAATCGGAAAAAGAGAAAATATGTCCTTCATTTCGTTGCTAACTTCTCAATAAATCAATTGTAGTAAGGAGCAGAGAAGATTTATTTGGAACTAACAAAAATTTATTAAACGATTTTATTATCAATCCATGTTAAAATTCAACGGAATAGTTTATATGGAAGAAGGAAAAATGGAAAAAAAAGATTGGAGCAGAAATTTCATTTTTGTAGTTATTTCGCTTTCGACACACATATTGGAATACTTTCGACACATGTAATTGCTCTCTGAATTTTTTTCCCCACTTGATGCATCAATTCTCAGTGGAAGATGTTTGAAATTTTTACACAATTTCCGAAATTTGTAGAGGATACGCTTGGATGTCGGATGATGTTTACTGAAGAATTCATTGAACTGTTAAAATAGATTATCAGAGTAAATTTACATTAGTTAGGAATGATTTCATTGCTTTCAACGTACGCACTCCAAAGCACGCATGTCGCCCTGCATAAACGATTACTTTTATGCATGCAGCATGCATAATCTGCTATATAAATGCTTGTCAAATGACAGCAACAATCAGTTGTGCTCTGCTTCAGTCTTCTGTTCAATTGACTCACGTTGAGGAAGTACTTTTGACTTATGTTTTCGGTTTGATATATAGAACTCGTTCCCCTGAAAATGGCTACAGTTTTCACTCAAATATATTCTTTTCAACAGTGTATTGATTTTACTGATTTTTTCTTTTAAATCATCTCACGTGAAATTAATATGCCCAAGTTCTCCGATTTAGAGTGAGATAAAATGGAATCAATACACTCCAGTTCACCTTCACATACAGGAGCTACAGGTTCGGATCAACCCGCCGAATTAAAAAACAATTCCCTTCCCAAAGAAAAAAAAACTGATCTCCTCACGGAGGTAACTTTTTATTTCCTCATTCGACATCTAACATATTATTTGATTAAACGAACTATTGTCAGCTTTTATACAATACTATTTGTTAGATATAATACAAGAAGAATTGGTCACATCTATGAAGAATATGGAATAGTTTATAGTTGTGGCATATTTCCAGAAGATTATGAAACAGCGGAATTCTCCGAGACATCGGCTGACTATTGATTAATATGCTGATTATTCCTGAGATGATTGAGATAAATTATAGCAGTCGGTGCAGAGAAATTTAGAAGTCTAGAACTAAAGGAAATTTAGGGAGAATTACCGCAGAATGAGAAGAGCCCGATACCGTCAACTACCGATGTTGAACAGTTGAGTGAACAAGCACCAGGGATGTTCAACATATCTGCTGGAGAAGCTACGGAAGAGGTATCTGAGAGTTTTATCAAACCCAGCATTTAAAGAAGGAGCATTACATTTAGAGTTTAGAGGAAGTCACCAAACATTAAATTTTCCCGTTTTTTGTTATAGCTCTCAGATATCAGTGAATTCGAAGGAACGATGAGCAAATCAATCAAATCCACTCGTCTTGCAACCTTAATTTATGTTTGTTATTTTAACAATTCATAAAGATTCAGTAAAACTTAAATTTCCTGAATATATCCTCAGTATACCATTTGTACCATAATATTTGCAGCAAATCTCACCATTTATTCGCAATAAGAAAGTTCGTCTAATGCTAATTGTTAATTTCATCTCTACAGTTATTAACATGCTTTTATTGCTTGTACTTATCACGCTTATAATCTGGAGCATTATTCTTAGCGCTCACGTAAGTGTGCTTATTCGTATCACAACACTTATGTAAATACCACATGCATTTGTTTACAACTTTGTTTACAATTTTTTGATAAATTTGTTTGATAATTATTACTTGTACTGTTTGATAACTTTTTGTTTTTTTTCTTAAATGCTTCTGTTAAGACATATCTTTCTTTTTTTTTTAAAAAAAAAAACATCCTATCATTTATGCAGTTCTATTGCAAAAATCGCCTTATATATTATTGATCTTTGTGATTAAACTTTCTGCTCCAAAGAAAGTAATTCTCAACGTTTCCAAGATTATATTGTATATTTTATCCTTCATAAAAAATTGAAGGAGCAATGTTTAATTAGAGAACTTTGTTATCAGTTTTCATTATCAAGGATAGTTTCAATATCACATAGAATTGGGTATGAAACATGTACTTCCTTTAGGAGCTATATTTAATTAAAAATTGGTGATTTGCTTGAATTTTGATTAAATTTAATTTTAAGGAAAATATTATAGATAAGGAGTGCAACGGGAATAGTCAAATTTCCATGCTTTTTTACTTATCTTGAATGGTCTGATTGCTCGTCTACGTGTCGAGTTTCTGGGCAGGATTATCCACGACATTTTCGCAAAGTGAACAAAAGTTCCATTATACAAGCTCGAAATGGTGGAAAACCAGAATGTCCCTCGAATTTGGTCGATCAAGTCGACAGTGCACCATGCAATACTTACCTGTTAGTAAAGATATCGTTGAATGATGGCTGAAGAATGAGTAACTAGTACTATTAAACTTTTTCGTCATTACTAAGAGGGGAAATTTTTGGACTTCACATATTTATTTATTCATTACTAGATATGGAAAATGCGGGTACTGCCGTAATCGCACTGTTATAAATTTCGAAATTTTGCAAATCGCAGGTCTAGATTTATTTTACTCATGGGCGTGCAAATAGCATTGGTCGAATTAACAATATTTTGATTTTACCAATTTTCTCCAACATTTGACGCACATCATTAAACGTATAAAGGGTGGCTGGCTATCAATACTTATTTTCATTCTGTATCCTTCAAGAGAAAATAAGATTGACAAATACAAAATGACCAAATTAATCTTTAACTAATTAGATTATCGATTAAAACGAAATGCGAAAGGGAAGTGTTTTCAGATGTCCAACAAATCTGTCGTCTTATGGCTTCAGTGAGCATTGTCATTACAATGATGCGAATCTACGAGGTGCAGGTGGATGTTTTAAGATTCGAGATGTACCACTGGACGATCGACTTATTCTTATCGACACAAACTTAACTGAAAAGTGTGATTGCTCAAGTGTTGTTCATCTTTAAGTTCATATTGAAAATGTCAATTCCACCTCTAGTTGTCGTCGATATGAGTCGTTAACTTTCTTTGTTCCGCGACAAATTTCTCCAGTGGAATCATTTTTTCTTTCATCTACAAAAACTCTTCACCTGTCGTAATATATTATCAGTCTACCAATGTCAATTTAGCGCTTTGAATGTTCGAATTACACTTCCTAATCTTGATATTTCCGCACTCATTACATTCTACAAGCGACATTTTGACATTATGAACATGTTGATGATACGTGTCAATTTGTCAAGCATTCAAGGACCACAATATTCCATATGACACTGCAGTAATCGATGTTATAGATTAAAATGCACGACAAAATTCAAAAAAAATCTCAGCGCCTATCATTTTTCAAAACTGATTTGGCCCGGGAAATCCAAATAAGTATAGCGTCCGAGTTTATCTACTGCTTTGCTAGCATTCATCAGTCTTCCTAAAATCGCTCCTCTTCCAGCCAACATTCTCCGTTCGTTTTGTTGCTGTTACTATCATTATTACGTTATTCTCAATGTCCTTTCGCGCATCGCTTCCCTGTCACAGACAGTACCTTCGATGAATTTGTTCATCTACTAGCGTTACTGTAACACATACTGCTGTCACACTGCCATCGTTGAACTGATAATACTGTCTACGTTATACAAACTTCATACTCTAATTTAAGAAAAAAGAAGGAACTTTTTTCCGGAAAGAAATGCCTTTCCGGGCGAGGCAACAGTAACTGAATTGTCAACCAACAGTGATGTGAGCTTCTACCGTTCTAGACGGAACGACCCAAACAATCTCAACTGCTCTCTCCCAGAGGGACAGCGTAGCACTTTTGCTTTCATCCATACCTTTGGCACATGTTATCCTAAATTTGCATATCGGTCCATACACGAACGAGCGAGTTTTTTGAAATTTAAGCGCCAATACTTTTCTTTGGATATTTGTTTAATTTGATTTGTTATACTTGGTAAGGGTGAATTGTAAAAGCCTATTCCGTTTTTTTCTGTTACTTTTTCTTGCTGACATTCGATCACTCTATTCTTCATTAATTGGATCGATCGGTCGCTAAAGGAAGAAAAAATTTGAGAATTCATCAAAATCGATGGTGGTGGGATTTTTCGAGTCATTACCATCTTTCGTTAAGTAAGTTATTTCTAACCTTTTTACTTCTCCACACGTTTTATCATTCCCAACTAATCCTTCAGTAAATAGCTGGCTTTCAGTTTTTAGTTAAGCAATTTTCAATTGGTTTTTATTTTAAATTGTTTGTAACTTCAAATTTTAGGCGAAGAATTTTTCTTTCATTTCTTGAATAAATTTTCGTTTTTAATTAAGCGTAAGCACATTTCTAACTGCAAAATTGCAAATGCGCGAAACACAGATTAATAGTTCTAATGGAAGAGAATACATTAATTATGTCATCTTCAACAAAAATTTGAATTTGAAAAAAAAATCTATAAAAATACAAAAAATCATATGGTTGGTGTTATTTCAGGACGTTGCCAGAAACGAAACAGTTGGATTACGTTTTGAAGTATGTTGCATATTAAACAGCTGGTCTTAAGTTTTCTATTGCGTAGCTGAAGTATAGTTACACTTTCTACGTAAAGTCATGACATCAGTATTGTGGTGAGTTGACACTTGAAATTACACCATTAGGTAGTTTTTGCATTTCTTCAAATTTCAGTCAATTGAAATGGATGGAAACAAATTTCGAAGATGATGAAAGTCATCATCGTCTGCGAAAAGCTGCCATGGAGACCGTATTGCGGTATTCTGTGGAAAGTAATCCGTTTTATAACGATGAACGATTGTTATACGTTTTCTGCATTGTTGTAAGTAAATTGGTAGTTCTGAAAAGCAGTAATTGTTAAATTTTGAAACTTGTAATACAGTTTAGCGATTTTCGTACTGCAATTAGTTTAGTATTTAGCTTCGAAAAATGATCTGTTACTTGGAAAATAAGATTGCTGAATAAAGTAATCAACAGCAGTTTAATTGGTGTACAAAGAGTTTTTGCCGTTTTCTCTTAGATACTATGTGTTATCAAATTATATCTCCCAAATTAAATGTTGCAGTTATTTGCTAAAATGTGATTTCGTTTTCGCTAAGGATTTTCTTCAAATAATCACTTAATATGTCTTTTATAGGGAAAATTAAGCCGTACAATGGGGATGAAGTTAGTGATGGAAGAGTTACACAATCGAAAACAATTTTATGAACTAGCAGAGTTTTACGTCAAGTGGGGCGAGGTAAAGAATTGGCTTTTTGCAACTATGCTAAACTGGATCTTATTTAATTAAAGCTTGCAAATGACATTCATTTCAGATTTTTGCAGAAGAAAGAAACAGGGAGCGTTTTAACGAAGTATGGAATGAAGCCATAAAAGCAAATGCTAAACCTATTTCACGAGTAGATGAAGCTTTTAGGTGAAAACATTATTTTATAGTTTAAGATTTGTTATGCAGTATTTTATAACTGTAGGATAGTATATTATAATTGATTGTGCGTCTAACGAGGTAATCGTTAGTTGTCATAATTTTCCTATTTTATTTAATTTTTCCATTCATGAAATCGTAGCTATTACTTATTCATTACGATATTTCCTTCTGCAGATACCGCATTTATAAGTTATTTTTCTGGAAGATTTCATTGGAATGTTTATTTTTAAGACTTCATCGACATCTACATTGTCTCAGTTTACCAGTTACAGTGATATGATTGTACTAAAATTTCAGGGCTATGCTCTATCAGTACTTCGAAATGGATGATGAAATGACTGTAAATCTCTTCAGGAAACCTGGTATTTTTTGACCGTTAGCTAGGTGGAATTACTTGCTGTTTTTGCTTCCTAATGAAGTTGATTTTAATGTTGCACTTTTTAGATCTGTCGAAAGATTTGAGAATGTGCGGGACTGTTGAGGCAGCATCGTAAGTTTTTTGTCTTTTGATGTATGAATGCAGAAAAAAATTACTTGGTCTCAAATAAATTCTGAATTGTAGCAAGGAACAAAAAGCACCTGAAAGTAGTGAGCGCTCAACAAAATTAACCCGTGTTTCTGCAGTAAAAACCCATTTAAAAATAGCAGATGAGCAACAATCAATTGAGGAAATATTCGCAGAAGCAGGGAATTACACTGTTCATCCGGATATACTGCAAAGGTTAATAATTTGGAAGGACATTTTCTGTAGTATTTATTACTTTTATTTTGAAGTAGCAAGGGAACTTTAATACAAAAAAATAATCTTCACTACTATCGAAGAAAACAGTAAGGTCATAAACTGTTTTGATATGTTTAAAAGTTTTTGAGTGTCAATTTATTAATGCTTGTCGTCAGCAAAGGATTAGGCGTTCTAGCAGAATGTCAATTTCAAAATTATCGGCCATAAGCGAGGAACGAAGTGGTTGTGCCAGTGGTTCCTTGATGAATCCATCCCATAATGTAGAACTCACGAAGTCAGCGCAACCGTCAGTGAGTGATGCGGTTGATAACCCATTTCTGTTAGCGTGCACTGTTGCTGCTGAAAATGGCAATGACATAGATACAGAAGTTCTTGTCGATAAACCATCTGGTAAGTGCTTCCAATCAGAAATTCAGCAGTTTTGTGTTTCTCGGTGTTTTAAGAAAATGCTTACAGAATGTCCACAATCCTCTCATCTCACATTCCATGGGACTTCGTTTACTGAGAAATTTTTGAGTAAGGCGATGCGCGATTTCTCAAGTACAGTGCCAGTTCCACCTCCGCGTTCAGGTACGACGCTGTTCACTGAATAATAAGATTTGATGAACTATTTGATATCTATTTTAAGGGACTTTGTATTGTAATACCAATTTTAAAATAAGCTCGGTATACAGAAATTTACAGATTTAATTTCATTGTAGTACATCACGAAACAGATGAAACGACTGTATTACAAGAAGCAACTCTGAATGAAAGTGAACAGACTCATCTTCCTCCTGCTTCAAAGAAAACAAAGTTTGAAGTGATTTCCAAAGTGTTTTTTGAAGCATTCAATTTTTTTCCAAAGAGCACAAAAACTGGCTTTTTTAATTTTGTTTCTATATAGGTTTATGTGGAAGAGGCCCAACCAGCAAAGCAAACTGCACCATTTGCTGTTTATAGTGATGAGAATGTCATACCATCTTCTGCTGCTTTAGAAAAAAGGTTCACATTTTGTCATTATTTTCATCGAATACATAAATTGATTTTTTTTTGTACAATGTAATCTTTAGATTAAGCATGGAGCGGGATTTGGACTATCAAAAGAATGTGGACATTCATGATGACGACATCTATGAATCTCAGTCAGCATTCAGGAAGGTAAACATCTGATGCTTTTAATGAAAAGAAATATAAATTCTTAGCTTAGCACAAATTTACGTTAATGTGTTAATGCTTTCCATTTCGGCAATGTAAGAACGTCAGCAAATTAATCCTGATTGTTTGCAAGATCTGCTGTTACTGCTTAAACTTAAATGGTAACTCATGATGTGCTTTGACTTTTTCAACAGGAATCGGAAGGATCAAAATCATTTCCAACTCCAGTTTTCTTACGGACTTCAAAACACTAAAATTTTTTAAATACGGTTTTGCAGCCTACGATAACTACTCACTTTCGTCGTTCATCTGTTTTTGGAAAAGCTGAAACTATGTTACTTGAACATAATAACGAAACATCGATAGAGCAAAAACGGAAGTATGAAGGTTAGTCGTGACATTTCAGTTTCCATCTTAATGGCGTCTGCACTAGAGCTTTTCGAAGTGTCGAAAGAAATCATAGCCATAGCTTTATTTATGCACTGAATTACGCGCGTATTTTTAGGAAATGATTGTAAATTCCTTATTCTCTAATTTTCCAGGAATTAAACCTCCTCTTCCTGATCGTAATGACGAGGAAACACTGGCAGGTTTGAATAAAGTGGCTAAAACAGGAGCAGTAACATCTACACCAGCAAGTAATTTTGCACCTCCAATCGAAGATCCGATTGAAGGTTAGCTAATATCATTCAATTAGCATGGCATCTTTGTGACAGTCGTTTGAATTAGTGTAATTCTATGTCCATTTAGAATCGTTTCGTCCACTGCCTTCGAACGAAGCTGATCCTTTTTTCCAAAAACCGGTGTTTGATGAAGCTATCACTGCAAACACTGCTTTTGGAAGACGAATGAGCATGTCCGAGGTTTGTTCTTGATTTAATCTTATATTTTTTACGAAAGTAATTGCAGTAAAAAGAATTCAACGCTAAGAAAGGAAAAATTTTTTACTTTATATCTGTCAGTTTTATCGACAATTCATTTGCAGCAACGTCGAGATACTTTGGTAAAATTGTCGCAAAAAATTGGTGTTGAAAATATTGTTGGATGTAAGAAAGTGGCATTGGGTGTTAACAGCAATATTAATGAGGAATTACGTCGACTCTCTATTGCTGCAAATGATGAGGATTCAAATGAAATTGTTCATGAAGGCTTGAGGTTAGTGTGGCATCTTCATGTGTCTTTTTGTAACGTTATGTGGACAAAGTTGCATTGCTTTTCAAAATTGACAAATTTGTTCGTGGCAATATTGTGTAAAAAACAAACTACAGATCGCACGCTGACTCCGAAGCAAATCCTTGGGATGAAAAATTACGAGACAAAATTATGACTAACAAACGTTTCTGCCCAGCGAATGTTCATGAATTCCCGGTAATTCACACTATTTATAGGAATTCATATTGCTTAAACAGTGCCTTTAATCTCTAATTATTTGATGTATGAATCATTGTTTTTAAAATATTTAACTTTCCAAATGTGGTGAAATAGAGGGTAGTTTATCTTTTTTACAGGAAAGGTGCAATCGCCTTAGTCCTGGTATTGCTATGGTTTTAGGAGGTGAACGTTTTGATATTGAATGTTTGATCGGCGAAGGCGGTTTCGCTAAAGTTTACAAGAGTAAATCGGAAGACGGCAACTTTTATGCAATAAAGGTATTTCTTCCCCACATTTGATTGGTTCCATGGAAGGATGACGGTTTTGGCCTAAATGGCTTAGACTATAAGATTGAAATTAATAAAGGATAATATAGCCAGAAATTCATCTGAATATCTTATTTTAGTTCCATTCATTGTGCTAATATGATTTGCAGTTTGAAATGCCACCATGTAAGTGGGAAATTTATGCTTGCGAAACATTGCGTATTCGAATTTCGAAGACGATGCTTGATGGCATAATGAATATCCGCGATGCGTACTTATTTTCAAATGCAAGTGCTATTGTTTATGAGTACCACAAGCATGGAAACCTCCTTGTGAGTTTTTTTTTTCCATGAACTCCATGCATCTTCACATAACCAGCACTTTTTAAAATCGTTTTTTAATTTGTGTTTTATAAAGCTTGGATATCTTTTTTTGACATATTTTCAGATAAGTTCTCGAAAACCAATTTATCTTATTCCCATAATTCGTGTTAGCCTTCCAGGACATGATGAATAAGTTACAAGCCAAGAATATGTCATGCTCAGGTCTTTTAACAGTCTATCTTGCCTGGGAAATCAGTCGAATCCTGGAAGCAGTTCATAACGCTCAAATAATACACGGAGATGTTAAACCGGATAACTTCATGATTCTCCATCGGTTAGTTACGGTTTTCCGACGAAGACGTGAATTTCCATCATGCTTTATGTAACTTTGTGATTCTTTAGCTTAAACGAAGATGCTACACTAGAACAAATTCTCGAAAAAAAATCTTTCACATTAAAATTGATTGATTGGGGACGCGCCATCGACATGAACTCCTTGAAAGGATGCACATTCCGAGGAAAAGCTGGCACAGTCGCTTTCGATTGTTCTGAGATGCAGGTAAGGTTTTACTTTTGGTAAACGTTTTTTTTTTTTTTGGAATTTTACGCCGATATGACTGTAACACTTAATAAGCAATATGGTTATCTCAAATTGCTCATATAAGAAATTGAGGATGGTCGACCATGGACATACCAAACAGATTTCTATGGTTTTGTTTCAACGCTTCATGTTATAATATATGGAAAGTATATGAAGACGTACCGGAATACTGCAGGACGGTACAGCGCAACATCTGTGATGAAAAGGTTTTTTAGTTACCTCTTCCGAAGTCCGATCTCAAAAAGTTAAAAATTTCCTTACCTTTTAATGTCAAGTGCAAAATGTCTCGAACAACGTTACTAGTATAAAGTAGTAATAATAATCACTGATTGTCTGGTTGGAGTTTGCATATAATTCTAATACATTTTTGATTTCATCTGTTTCATCTCTAAGGGAGATTACGATCACGACTATTTATTTTATAACGGAACTTTAATCTTCCACACACCAGGTGGTCACTCATCAAGCATAATGCTGACGTGATCATTACTTTTTTGCAGACGTTGGCCCCAGCGAGAGTTACTAGAAGATATATTCGACATATGTTTGAACATACTAGATTGTGAATCAGTCCCCAAATGGTCGACAATAATTGATGGTCTTGAAAACAATATTAGGTACGTCATAAACAGCATTGCTTAATTTCAGTTCGTTAAGCTTGAAATGTAATGCAAAATAATATGTTGATAAGGGTTCCATTACAGATACTGGATAACGGAAGATCGAAAGGTATGGAAACAGGCAGCTCGAGAACTGAACGCCGGCATCACACCGTGAAACTGCTCTGAAGATTGCTAAAGACTCCTCCCAAAAAAAAAAAAAAACTAAAGTTTCGAGAAATAAGATAGCCGTCTTAAGCAAACACCCTGCCATTCTGAAATTTGAAAGGCCCTTTATATTTAATAATTTTCAAATAATGCACATTAATACGACAGTACTGACGTTGAGGGAACATAAGTTGTAGTTTCGGCTTGATTTTCACATTTTTTCCTCCACTTTTTTTGATTACATACCAGATATGTTACAAGAAATGTTTCCTGCCAAAGAATCTCGTAAGAACCTAATTAGGACTACAAGTAAAAAATACTCAAGTGAATGCCATTCATAAGTTCTCTGACCAGCCGCAATTATTCAGTAAGGTTAAGATATTATAGTTATCAGTGAACTGTCTCCATTTCACTTTGTATAATGTTTCTTCGTTCCATTACGTTCTTGAAAAAGGAAATAATTCTCAATCGATGCTGAAAGCTTTCATAATATATTTCTTGATCGGTTAATTCAATCGGTGACCAGCCATTTTCTCAGTTCCAAGGTTTCATGGATATTTTGCATTTCATGTTATCCTAAATAATGGTAGTGTACAAAAACCTAAGAATGATTTACATGATACAAATGTAGAAATCGATTGCAGAATTAGCTCCATGCAAACTTCCAATTAATCTCGATGCAGATATAAGTTTAGTCCAACATTTTCAATTTCAAAGCATGCATCGATAAATTCGGTGATAAATTGAAAACTCTGCAGTTGGCTGACCGTGAAAAGAACTGCGACCTATTAATGATTAATGACCAATGGTTCAATAAAAGGTAATAAAACCGCCTCTGTGCTTCTCGATTCCTGTAAGAGCAAGTCAAACGACACGGAAGGTTGCGGTTGACTCTCCTACTAAAAATGATACTTCCACTGTTCAGAAGGAAGCAGAACAGGAGAATCCAAAAGTAGCACACAGTCTTCGACAGACGAAGAGAGGGACGTCTCACCGTCGCTCGTAGCATTCTTCCTAACACTCAGGGATAAAACGTCAGCTTTTACAGTCTTGGAAGTAATTGAAGAAGTCGCTTACTGATCTATCACGCATCGCCGTAAATCTTACAGTCGTCTTACTTTCCATCCTTTCACGCTACCTATCACGCATTTCTGCCTATCGTAACACCTTGGCGAAATGCCAAGATATCGATAACTTATTACAGCTCCAAACCGTGTTTGGTCTACAACTCCCCAACGTACGTGTATGTTTGTGGTGTACGTCTGCCATGTATATATCTGTAGTTGTCGTATATGCCTTGTACATGTGTGTATGTGACTGTATACACGCATACATGCATGGTATTCATGTATATGTGCGATATATGTTCATGTATGGTATAGGCCTGTGGTATACGTGTATATATGTATATGCAAGGTATGTGTATGTTTGAAAAGGATAGGACATTAGCGTGTTGTAAGGTCGCCAAGCACATCAAAATGTCCACGTGTGCGTGCGTGTGTGTACATATACGTATGTGTGGGAAGTGCACCAGGATAGGATCGCTGTGCAGACCATCTTTATGGACACAGAAAGAAAATGGAAAAGCAGGGATGGGTATCGGATGGTAGATGGCGTTAAGAGGAAGGGTTGCTTCATCTGCGGTTAGGTACACTTCGTGAAATCGCGTGCTTGTTCATTCTAATTCCATCACTTCCATTCATATCACGCATTTCACGCTTCCTTCCTGACGGTGGCTATCCGTTGTTATAAGATTACCACTCGTTTGAAATTAGGTGAAGACATAAAGGTTACTATCTTGTAAGTATCACTTGAGATAGCTGCAGAACGGGACGTAATATACGTTTCTTGGCTCTATTGAGTAATGTTATGTGTATTATATGAAGAACGGATACGGATGATGGGAAAGGACAACTGAAGGAGGAAAGGTTAGGAGAAAGCGAAAATTAGAGCGAGGAATGAAGAAGGATAGAGAGGAGGAATAGAGGAAAGGTTAGAGGGTGTGAGGTAACTGATTGTTTTTGTGGAAATTTTTGCTATTTGTTGTCGTACTCGCACGCTTAAACTTCTGCTTGCAAAATTCTTATTACTGCTGTTGTGCTTCATTGTATATGTAATTTATATGTAACTTTTTAGCACGTGTACTAGACGTGGTCATAAAATGTGAATGATCGTAAGATT
Source organism: Wuchereria bancrofti (assembly GCA_005281725.1). NCBI lineage: Eukaryota > Metazoa > Nematoda > Chromadorea > Rhabditida > Onchocercidae > Wuchereria > Wuchereria bancrofti. Next base: position 1,332,049 of record SSBO01000002.1, on the reverse strand, counting down.
GGATTGAGCAGGATGATTTAAGGTTGACATTGTTTGGTCGAGTGATCGCTAAGTGGCTTAATGTGGCAAGCAATCAGTGATTTGTACCATTTTCCATAGTTGATGCAGCAAGAAGTCCTTTTTATTTTTCGTTTCATATTTTCTGTTTTTCCTCTTGCATTACTTACGTTTCCGTTTATTTTTGTGATCAGTTTCTTAAAGCGAATTATTGGAATAGTGTTTTATTATCTATTTCTTTTTGTTTGCCTGATGCATTACGTAAACCGTTAGAATAATTTGTATTTAAAGAATACACTAAGACAAACGTTGAAGACACTGATTTATGTTTACATACAATACGTTTGCATACAGTTAATGAGACATAAGTTTACAAGCTCGCCAAGTGTATGTCAAAAATGCTATGATTTTATTGTGTCATGTCACAAAAAAGGCGTACAATTACACTGGGGGACGTTTTCGTATCATTATTATGTTCATTGCAGAAAGACATATTTAGATATGTTATTTGTGATGTGGCATGCGAAATAGAATGAACAAGAGATGAAGAAACAAAAAATGAAATCTAGAAAAGAGTGTATTGGCCTTTATTTTCAAATTATCCATTCTTTCAATTTCAGATTTAGGTTTGAAGTCTTTCTCAGCGAAGCATCACCCCGAATTTTTTGCATGGCGAATAAGCCACATTTAACATTTGCTCGGATTGTATCCGGGACTATCGATACAAACGGTACTGGCACTGGAAATGTTACGGTAACGCAAGTTCCTGTCACCGCCGCTGTTGCTTTAACTACTATTACTGCTAATACTACTACTACTGTTGCTACCACTACTACTACCGCTTCTACTACAATTACTACTACTACTATTACTACTACTACTACTACCACTATTCCTACTACCACTGCAACGGTAAGTAGTGAGATCACAGGTGTAAGCATCACTGCAGTAGAATCAGGAAGTCACACGAGTTGTATCACACCCGGAGGATCGTGTGGTATAATCGCATCATCTATGCCCAACTCCGGCAAAAACAAAGATGGTTTACATCAACGATTTATTGAGGAACGAAAACAAGATTTAGACGGTAACGCTCATGTTCAACGTCCAGTACATTTTGGACCACACCAACAAAATCAATATCATCAAATTCAACGGCGTAACAAACCACGTCCCAAAAATGATCGGTCACGAAAGGTTATTTGTAGGAAATGTCATTCAGTTTTTACTTTTTCATATACTTCATTTTGTAGTGTACGGTAATGGTCGTATTTTGATGTGTAAGTAGTTTAAAATATCAAGACAAAAACTCATTTTGCATTCCATACGCTTCCAGGGCGACAGAAGTAGTGTTCATAAGTAGGAAAAGCTATAATTAGAAATTAAGCTAGCCTTATATTGCAAAATGTGTTCCGCAGTGGTATTTTTTTTTCTAGGATGACAACGTATTATTGGCAAGTAAGGAAGAAAGTGAAACACATACGGAGCAACAACCTGAGGTAGTTTTAGGTCCCGCTCCACTTCCAACTGTGAATGCTTGGTTCAAACAGTCCGCAACAGGTAGGCGAAGTCCTTTGTCTTTTTTTTGTTACAGTTTAATGTTAAAAACTGTGGATTTCTAAGCTATAATTTTTTGCGTATTGCTGGTGCTATTAACATATTAGTTAAATAATTCGTTATCACATTTTGAAATATGATCGAATTACATCAAATTCGGTTGTGTAGCATCGCATATGGCGTTGTATCCACTTATTATTTCTCACCTTTTATTTGGAAGTAAGGAATAACTGCAGTATGTGAACTATTAATAATTATTCTGTCTGTAGAATTTTCTGATTGCATGTTGTACACTCGTAAAAATTATGGCTACAAGGAACAGTTCAAAAATTTGCACGTTTTAGAAACAAAAGAATTAAAGGAAGAAAGTAGCGTCTTGAATTCTCAGACATCCTCAACAAAAGAAGAAGCAAGCTCACAGGAAATATCATTACCTTTGAAAACGACGGAGACTTATACTGATAGTGTTATTAAGGTTTGTTTTAATAGGAAGTCATCAGATTTAATTCACGATGAGGTAAGAAATGTTTCGTCATCATTAGTTTTGCAGTTTAAAATGCTCATCAGAAAATAATATCTCCGGCACATTTTCTTGAATTCAGTCTTGAAAGATATAGAGCATGTTCCTGATTAAAGAGGGTGCACTGGGAGATATTCAACTTTTTGATCACTGCTTCAGTTATAATAATGAATACTTTTAATACTCATTTAGTTCAGTCCGACAGGTTTAAAATTACATAACTTTGAGAAGTCAATTTTTGCGATAAGCGATTGTTGCCTTTTCTGATGAATATAAATAAATTGAATAAAAGAAATTTGTGAAATTTTGCACTTGTGAGCTTTATCCGTAGTTTTTACAGTTATTCGATCGAAACATATTTCAATCTGATAGTCGTGCACTTTGTTCTCTCCTTCTGACTTAACAGTTGCGAGATTGACTACCTCCATGCATGGCCCACTATGCTTATGTCTTTGATTTTTCTGGTACTAATCAAATTCATTTTGTAAAATGTTTATTATCATTTTCTTTCATTCAGTTAGCTGCACAAGAAACGCTAACATGCAAAAGTGGAAATGATTCAAAGAAAATGGCAAAGCCTTCTCATTCAGGTCAAATAAAACAGGGAGAGCATCTTGAAGCCGAAGTACGTGTCCGTTACATATCTGATATGATGTTCTGGAAATTCTGTATTCTAATGTTAGAGGCTGTTCTCGCACTATGATTTCCCAATAATATAAATTGTTATATCTTGCGTTTATCCGTTCCAATCTTTCTTGTCCTCGTTTCCATGTCATTCATGCAGTTATCGGTTATTAATAATTAGACTGAAAGCCTGACTACAGCATTTTTATAGCACTTAGCAAGGGTGATTTGTCAGCGGTTGGGCATGTGTTTATAAAATGCATGACTGAATAAGCTTTCTGGCATTTAAACAGTCGTCACATAATGTTCCTAGCACTTTTTATTTTTCATTTTTGAGATATTTCAATTTTTAACATACCTAGCTGCCATCTTCACTTTATAACTGATTAATATATCAGTTTTTTTTTCCATTATTTTTGAATCGAGGAAAGCACTTCCTGCAGATGCAGTTTCTTGATTGGAACGTTGTTTTCAATCATATTAGTATCATTTGAGTTTTTAGACATATCTTGTTTAATATGCTGAGCATCATATGTTGTTTCTAGGAATAATTTCCTTATAAATCTAGCGCTTAGGTCGTTTCGTAAATGTCGTCGAATTGAGACATGCGTAAAGTTAGCAAACTTAGCTTTCCCAATTTTTTGGATTGCACTTTTTCTTCATATTGTTTGTGTTAATAGTTTTTCAATTAAACATTATGTTTTTAAGGGAACTAATGTAGATGATAAAGCTTGGCCGTCATTGAATGAAGCAATCAATGAAGAATTAAAACCGGACAGCGCGATAAGTAATACGAATACGAAGGGAGGTGCTGTTGTTAGTCAGGAAGTGGTGAAAGTCGCTGACAATTTAGAGGCAGCATGTTATGCGGTATTTTTGTTTTCTGAATGAAGCACTAATTGCGGCACATATTTTCGGATCCGCTTTATCTTTTTAATGATTACCCCTTAAAACAGGCCTTTATTATGTGGTATTGGATTTGAAACCGTTTTACATGCAAAAATATTTCGAATATAATACGATTATCGAATTGTTCCAGCAATCACTTCCTGTTATTTTTAAACTGGTGCACATTTGTTGTTCGTAATCTTCTAAGATTTTTAGTCTGACATTGAAACTTATCTATAGGTGGGAATACTTCAGGATGTGAAACAAGATAGGGATAAAGAGAATGAAAGTAATGGGAAAAGTAACAGAAGTGGCAAAGCATGGAAGAAATTGGACCTTGATGTGGATTATGCAGGACGCGAAGGACAAGGAAGGCGCGGTAATACTGGATCGGGTAGCAAGAATGACCACCCACAAAAAAACAGGTTTTTAGACAATCTTCTTTGCAGTTTGGTTTTAAGCAGAACTAGCAGTTTAATTGCCAGGATTTTTTTTTTTCGTGCAATTTTGTCCTTAGGTTTTTATGAACTCTTTTTTTTTCTTTTTTTGGAAAGGCAACTTTTCTGTTTCTTGTGATAAAACTGGATAATGAGTTCCCCGTGCGTGGAAGTGATGTGCACAAATTGCACAAACGGACAATTTTGTTGCGCTGAACTACTGATAGCTTTTTTTTAATCGACGGTTATTTTCTGAGGTTTTATCAATTTCAACATTTTCATTCTTTTTCTTTGCATTTTTAATTTCTTTCCAATGGTTAGACACGAAAGTGGACTTTCTGCATACATGTGCATTTTCTGAAATTTCTGAAGTGCATAGATTTTTTGGAGATTTTTGCTGAATTGTTGTAACTATAAACTTTATATTTGTCTATCTGTTCCATATAGTGGTTGCTAAGATTTCAGTATTCTTCAAAATTCCTTAGTCAGTCTAATTAATGCCTTTGTGTGTTATTGATCTCTCCATGTAACAGTTCGGTTATGTCATTCAGCCGCGCTACTATCTCTTTCAGCCGACTTATCGTGCTTCACTTTTTTTCGGTTTTTTATAGATAACGTAAGTATGTATAGTTCTATCCCATTCGATTTCATGTCTGATAGATACGCAGCGTAACTGGAGAGGAAGGGGTTATTTATTCAATGTGCCATTTCGGGTGGTCAGCACGAAATGTCAACAAATGTGCAACATGAAGCAGTTCTACTAAAAGTGTAATAAAGTACTCTAGCAGGAGAGGTACGAACTTCGCGAAACAGCAGACAGTAAAAGAATACATCAGTCCATCTTATGGGATCATCACCGATCCTGCTTCAACAGCCGAAAATGCCTCAAAGATCGCACCAGCACTAGCGCCTGCATCTTTGCTGGGTTGTGCACAACCGTTATCATGCATTGCACCGGCACTTATATACAGTCCTGAATGTGCTACCGTCAGTGAGGAATACGCTGAGGAAGACTATTGGTAAGATGTTGTTGCGTTGTGTACCGCCTGCTGGTGTTGTCCCAACCCACTCGCTTCCCTTACAGTAACTGCTTTTGTCTCCAAATTCTAACCTAATTTTATGTTTTCAAGGTATGTAGTGATAATCGAGCTGTGTGATCAGATTTAGTTTGAAAAGAAAGTTAGGTCAGAATTGGCAGCGAACAAGTTTGTTGCTTAAGTTCCAGTGTGCTCTTTCCAATGGCAGCAACCTTGGGAAGATGGAACTAAAAAATATTGGGAGTGTACTATACTCATAATTCCCTTTATCCACTGCACACATGTCTGCTTCTTTTTCCTCTTTGCATCTGTCGCCTACTTAAGCGTCAGAGCAGGAAACTGCTGTGTCTTTGCACTGCTTACTGCAACTCTTCCTATTCCTTTCTCTCTCAGATAGATGCTAAGTTGGTACTAGTAGTATTCGGTATGGCGTTTCACTTCAACTATTGTCACTAAGAGGTTGCTTTTTACCCTTCCTCGCTCGAAATGCGTTATCTTCATCAAACATTTTCGACTACATAGTGAAAGCTGAAATATTAAAAGTACTTGTTTAGCCCGACTTATGCAAAATCCTATGTTATGTAGATAGACAGATAAGTATGTACGAAAACACAAGTAATTGTAGTCGTTTTCGATCATTTAGCTAGATTCTCTTGTTTTTTACATTTGTTGTTTCTATATTTTCTCATCTATTTGACGGATGCTTATTAGGTCGTATCTACCGTCAGGCGTAAGGTTAATATTGAGCAGAGCCAATCTCTCTGAGTGCTGTGGAACAAAACGACAGCTATTATTCACTGACATACTTTGAACCTTATTTTACTGATTTACTCCTGCTCACTTACTAATTTGCTTTACGAGCGCATTATTTCGAACGCTGCACGGTTTGTGCAAGTAGTCTATAATTTACTTCTCCAATTAGAACAGTTTTGTGATTTTGTGGGAATTGAAGTTTTCCATGTACATCATGTATGTTCGAACTTTTTGAAGTATATTGCTACGTCGGAGTGTGTTTGTGCTCTAATTACATTATCTCTACTTAGACTGTATTTCAAAGAAACTGTTCATTTACCTATAATTTAGCAGTTCAAAGCTGCCATAATTAATTATCAAGTATGACCATACTGATTCTATTTACATTAATTCGATACATTTTTAAGTGAAGTTTAATATGAATTCGCAGAATGCTGCTCTTCGTAACATGTAAGATTGATCGTACTTGAAATCAGAACCATTAGAACTATAAAAAAAATTGTGTTATGAAATAGTGGTGTTTTTTTGTAAATAGAAAAAACAAGAAAAATATATTCTTAGTGATTTGATTAGTACTTATTTCTGTAAAAGTTTTATGCATTGTATGCGAGCATGAGTGTGCAATAGTGCATGCATGTTGTGTTTATATGAATATGCGCGTGCATCTTTACAATGCGTGCGCACTCTATGCATGTGCTGGCATCTGCGTTTATGGAGTGTGCAGAGCTGGAAGCTGCTTTCCTATTTCCAGTCTCTTTTGCTGAGTCCTTTGTGATTGAAGGCCTGTGTTACTCATTACTCGACTCAGACGACACATTGTATGTCTCTACAAATGTATTGATGGCTGGGCCTGAACGTCCAGCAGTTCTAAAGAGATACTTCTCGAAACACTTTTTTGAAGTTATCATTGTTCAGTGTGCATATGTATGTATATCAAAGGCGAGAACGGTTGTCGATGATGCAGATAGAGGAGCAGTATTGTATTGGTGGACTGGTCCAGACATGTCAGATGTTTGTACTGCTGGAGAAATCGATTTGAAAAAATAGAATCGAAATTTGGGGGAGGGGGGTTGGAGTGAGGTAACAGCATAGCGGAGGAGAGTCTCGACGGCCAGCCGATCGTTGCATTTCCATAGTCAACAGGGTTGTCGTCGTCACACACGCATATATTGTCACCGTCTCGCCTTCCCACCCCGTCCTTTGATCACAATCTCCTAGAAACCCATCATCATATCAATGCTGGCTGGCAATGGAGAGAGGGGAGGCGGTGTTGCGTCCGTCCAGCTATCGCGTTATACTTCCTTTCTGACAAATAGATAGAGAGAGGGACAGATGATCGTCTATGAGCGACGCAAGAGCTGATTGTCTGTCTGGCATGACGAAATAATACTTAGGACACAGCGAAGTATCATCCAAGCACATTTAACCCTGAATGTCCTCCGTCGCGCCGCGCTCTTCTCGTTTGCTGTAAGCTTTGTTTGAAGGATTGCTTCTTCTCCGGATGGATATCTTCTTGCTTTAAAAGGAACTGCGCAACTGTGCCGTGCAATAAAAGCTAGTTATCCCGTCCTAATCCATCAGCCGTTTTTATATATCGAACTATTTTCATTCTCGTCCACTCCTCTTCCTTCGATATGCTTCTTTCCGTAGACTAGTTACAGCAAAATTGACTTCTCTCTGTTACACCATTCTATCATCACTTTCTCTCTGCTTGCTCTTCTTTCCTTACCTTTTCCTCCTCTCCTGCCATTTCCATTGCTTTCTGTTCCTTCTATCTGTTTTTTTTTTCTTTTTACACATTTATCGAACATCTCTACTGCATCCATTCTATTATTGTTTCTATTTCAGTTAGATTTTTGTGGGAAGTAATTTTTCGGTCTCTTTCCCCTGTGCCTTTTTTTTTGTTGTCCTCAACAGCTCCTGTCCTTTTCTGAAGTGTGTTTGTTCGGTTGCTGATAGCTAACATTATGGTTTACTATGGTCGTCCGTTCTAGACGAGTACTTATTTTAACATCATTTTTGCCTTGAGAAGCTATTCAGCTTTCACCTTTTAAAAAAGCAAGCATTTTCGAACCAAAAGTAACGAATTCATCACATCTAACTTCACGGTTAATAGTGTTTTAATATAATTTAGAAGGATGGTGAGCTCTCAGTCTTTTCTCTTTGCCACGCTTCATAACACAACTGCAAGTTCTTTGCTGCATTGCTGCGAGGAATGACAACTATTGGGCAGTGGATGCAGCTTTAAGACTACTCATTTGTCATGATAATTTTCTAGTGTTTCTCGTTATTGATTATGCTGCATTAAGAGATCTAAGTTCTGTGTCCATGTCATCAATTACAGTCATCAGCTACCTTGAAATGATAATCTAACATTGCACTGCTCGTGTAACATTAAGTGTCCACTGTTACCAAAGGTTTTTGTTTCATGCGCTTGATACAGGTTTAATTATGCATTTTTATGACAAACTATTAATAACTTCAATCTTTCCCTTCTTTTTCTCTATGTTGATATGCACCCCTTGTTAGTTGGTAATGATGGGTAAATAACATATCAGTCCTCTTTGGTCCATCCTTCTGCGATGTGGTCTTCGGATTAATTAGCATTTTTTCTTCCAGGTACTTGGATACAGCTTCAAACGGATTTTATTATCAGTTAGAAGGAAACCAAGGGTGGAAGAAAAAGGTGAATTCTGATGGTGATTTTGCCGGTACACACCATCACTATCACAATATACCGTCTATACAGGGGCAAAAGCCTATGGTTACGGCAGTGCCTCTAATCCCACATCTTTCTTACCAGCCAAAAGCCCGCAATCAGAAAGCAATGAATACAAATCCACCGCAAAGGTTTCTGCTGCTTTTTTCTTCATTTTCTTCGCTTGTACCAGATGACCAACCAATCTAAATGGTTTTACGCACAGTGCAGACTTTAGACCTTTTGGAAAAAAGTATAGGTTCTTGCTTCTTAATTTTGATGCTTTGTGCTACTTGAATCAAGACGCTAAACGTAAGTTTTGGGATTAGTTCCGTCCTGTAATCGAATTTGCATTACTAGGAAAAGTGATGGAAGGTGTGTGGTGGACAGGAAGCATAAATGTGCAGCCGATTATAAATAGTAATTCTGTGGGTTCATGCTCACTGCTGTTTACCAGATGGCTTGAGATTTTTGAAGGATTTCAACACATAAATTTGCAGATTCTCCTATTAACAAAAGCATCTTTTCTTTTTGCTTGTAATTAACACCTCGGTAGATATGGTTAAATGTTTCATTATGAATGATTCATTGACAATTTTAGCTATGATGCAATATTTTATAAGTTTTTGAAGCTGATGATATAAGTTCCATGAGAGCGGAGAGAAGAGAAGGTTTTCTGGGGTGAAGATTAAATGCAATGTTAAAAGCCGACAGGCTTTAATGCACTGGTGCATAATTATTCACATTTGGCGATCAAACGATAAGTAGTAAATATGCTAAAGAACTGGAGTGATAAATTTGATATTTACAGCTGTTTGACAGATTACCACCTTCATTCGTCATGAGTATCTTCTTTGCTAAATACTGCATGGAAGTTGATCGTAAAATGCATGGAGATTTTATTTCAGTTTTCGCGCCGTTTTATTGAGTATGTAAACAACTGGCGTAAGACTGTTGACTACACCACCATATTGTCGCATAACTGTGCGACAAGTGAGTGTGATTATTAATGTAAATAAGAGGATGGGATTACGCTCCGTAAACATGGTTATGAGTGGCTGTCATTGGTGCACCACTCCTGTTCCAGAATGATTCAGTTTGCTTTGCTCATAAACTGGACCATTCCTCAAGTAACTGTAGCAACAATGTAAAGTGTAAAAGGGAATAAAAGTAAAACGAATTTCATTCTGTTATAAAGGAAAAAAAAAAACAAATGTTAACTTGTTGTTTAGCACTATTTGACATATCTTTTTCCGTATCAAATAATGTTTCATTTTCAGTGAGTTAAGGAAGTTTTATAATATGTGGTTGTCATTGGTAGCTGTCGCTAGGGTAAATATTCTGTATTATCAGTAGGCTGTGTGACAGACATAATTTCATCTAAAAAAGCATTGATTACATATAGGATATTTCCATTTGAAAAGGTTGGAGAAATTTTTATGCATTCGCGTCTGTCCCTCTATTTTTCATCTTTAAAAAAGAGAATTGTACGTCCTGCAGAAGGGTATTCTGCAGTTAGACTGGTGACATCACTTTTTTAGAGGAATTGAGAAGTGATAGAAGGGAGAAAAGAAAAATATGTTAATAGTCACATTAAAGTTCGTTTGAAAGAAAGAGAAAAAACTCTAGAAAACCAGTTGGAATAATAAAATTCTTGTTCTATAATTATCATACACGATTTCCTTTCTGAGTATTGGTACTTTTTCAGTTAATATAATTTTGTATTTCATCATCGTTTTCTCGTCGAATATATGTCACGTAATTGTCTTTAGGGAATTGGCTTTGAATTTGATTTTTAATTTCTCATCTTTTGAGACACTTAGTTCTCGTGCTTCTTTTATTTAGCTTCAGGTTTACTTTGGTATTTTGTTGGTTAACAGGTTGCATCAGATAGATTGAAAGTATCTTGAACTTTACTTGAGTATATTCAAATCAGTGATGAAGGATGGAGTAAGAAAAGAATGGAAATGCGGATTTGTTCTATATAAATCACTGCACTACTTTTTTGTAAAGTTCTAAAGTAATCCTATACTTTTATTTTTTGATAAGCCATATTCTTTCATTCCACTCTTTAACTTTGTACTATGCCGTCGACGGTTCCTTTGTTTGGAATCAGTATTACAACATATTCAATGAAGTTTAAAAAAGTTGAAGTCATCTTTTTATTTTGCTTTCTTTTTTAATAAATATGTCGGAGTGTGATTGTAACCTATTTTTGTAGGTACAACAAACGTGACGAGACAGCAGCAATGGCAGCTGCAGCACCAAATGGTATTACCCAACAACAGTGGGCTACTACATCAGCTGCAGCAGCAGCACTTCAAAATGGTGGGAATCGTCATCGTCCGTACTTCGGGCAACCACAGTTTGTTCGTGCACCGATAATTGGAAATCGCATAAGTGGAGTAGATTATTGGCATAAAAATGGTGGCTCAGCAGCTGATGCTGTGCGTCGTCAACAGCAACAGCAGCCACTTCATTATGAACGCGGAGGCGCTGGTAGTAATGTTGGGATAGATGACATTTCGGATCGCAACAAAGCATTTTTTTTACGTAACGATAAATGGCAACCACGTGGGTCACATCCACAGGCACCGCCCAAATTAACTTCGGCACAAAGACGAGCGCGTGGGCCATTACCAGATTGGGACGAATGTGCGGGAGACGATGATAATTTTGATTATATGGATCTGATGGAATCTCAATACGCGCAGTTTTATGCTGTGTCCACGATACCTCCATTTGATCCCAGTTCGACATGCTTGGATCCCGCATTGGCAGCAGCATTTCCGACTGCGAATATTATGTTCCAAGCGCACCAACAAATGGCTGCCCTAACGTTTCGTCATTCACATATTTCCCCGTTTAACCCTCATCTTCTTTCCCAACCGCCACCTACGGTTGCAGCTGTAGCTGCAACCGTAGGTGAATCACGTTCGGACAGTGTAGCATCGTCGCTTACATCTAACACCGTCCCACCAACACCAACCGCTTTACTTTCACCTGGCAGTGGTGTTCTCACAACCAAAGGTGAGTTCATCCCTGGACCGGCGGTAGGCCCTATGAGTGTTCCTTACCATGCCGCTTATCCACCTGTATCACCCCAAGCACCAATCACCAGTGAAACTTTGAAAGAATATGTTAGGAAACAAATGTAAGTTTATTAATGTTTTATTTCTCTTTCTTGTAAAAGACAAAGTGATGATCTTATCGTTTTTTTTTTCTTTTATGGATTTGACAATAAACTTCTGCTATGCACCTTTCCGCTAAACTCCCTTAACATTATTTTCTTACGTTGCTGAAGAGAGCTGCAGATTACGTCATAGCGGAGAATTGTTGTTTCAGAGAATATTACTTGTCTCCGGAGAACCTCCAGAAAGATTTTTATTTACGTCGGAAAATGGATAAAAATGGTTTTTTATCGTTAGCATTAATAGCTAGTTTTCCGCGTGTTCGTACGCTCACCGATAATATTGCGTTAATTACGGAAGCTTTACGAAGTAGTGAAAAAGTGGAACTTAGCGACGACAATGAAAATGTAAGCGCTTGATTGCCCTACTAAGTTCAAAAAAACGGATGAGTGTCTTTGAACTCTATGGTTTGTCGAGAAATTTCATGGATAATTGTTGAGTGACTGTATGCTTTTTTTTTATCATCTTACTCTACTAAATTATATTTGGCACACTGTCAGTGTTACACGTTGAAATCCTCTTTCTTCATGGACTGGCACATCGCTTCCTTTCCTGAATACGGAAATTCATAAGCTTTACGAAATAATGATTCATAAGTTCTAATTATGTCAACGTTTCAAACCTCCTTCGCATTGTTTTTATTTAGGTTCGACCGCGTGATAATCCACAACAGTGGCCGCTTTCGCCGGCTCTATTGCAAACCACGGAATCGAGTAGCAGTGCTGTTCGTCCGGAAGCTGAAACGACCATAAAGATGACAAATATTGCATCTTCGGTGGTTTCGCAGGTGATGACGACAGAGCCACTGGCACCTGAAGCTATGGATTCTAATGTTTTAGTGCAAGCTGAGTTGCAGCCGTCTGTTTCTTTGGAATCACTTGAAGCTGAAAAGCGGGATTGTGAAGGACGCAGCAATAATGACACTACCAAACAAGTGACTACTGGCAGTTATTCCGCACTAATTACAGATGAGACGATTTCAAATTTAGCAAAAGACAGTAAGCATGACAAAACGGAAGACGTCTCATGTAGGCTATCGTCATACACATATGGAAATAATGGTAGTGCGAAGAGCAATAATGAGATGATGGAGCGAAACAGGGAACTAACGAAAGAGTCTGAAGTAGAAGATTGGCAAGAGGTTTGTTATTTGTGCATAAATGTTTTGTGCGGTTAGTTGTGATTATAATAATTGGTTATGTTTGCACATTAAAATTGTAGGTCAAAAGTCGGAAGCAAAGGAAAAGTAAGGCTTTTGGTAACACTGTTGGCAAAGGAGCATCACATTCTGTTTCATCGCCACCTACACGATTTGTTCCAGAAACGGACATGCAAAATGATGACGATTTTTTTGCAGTACCAGATCCACCACGTCGGGAAAGGAGAACAGTTAATAGGGTGTAAGTTTTGCAAATTTTGTTTCCTTCTTATTTCCTGTGTACGCTAATTAATCTTAACTGGGTAATATCAATAATATGCGTTTTAATGTCGGCTAAGAACGTTAAGCTATGATTTCCTCACAAAAAAAGTCACTCCTTTAGTGCAGTGTCGGATGATTCATCAGAAGATATAAGCGATGCAAATATCAAAAAACTGATCATTGTAACACCAGCGCCATCGAGTAAAAGACAGTTTGATCGTACTGGTGATTCAGCATCTTCCAAAGTAAATCAAAATTTGACGGAAGAAATGGAATATGGTCTTAGGCGATACGAAAATGAGTTATGGAATCGTAAAGAAACAACTCGTAAGGTAATTAACTTTTCATCACTTTTTTTTTTGTAATTTGGAAGAGTATGTATTTCTATATTTCCACACATCGACCCAGTGGCATTTTCAGACTCATATTAATAAGGTTGATACTGTTCCCGAAGAAGGATTCAAGCAGCTGAAAGGGGAGAATAGCACCCTTCAAAAGTGTGCGCCAGAACCACTGCAGAAAGTGTCTCCAACTTCAAATACTGTCCCGGAAATTTCTTCAGTTTGGGCACAAAAGGCTCGTGAAAGAGCTGCAGCAAACGCTGCATCATCGGTACGAATTTTGATATTTGTTTTGAGTTTTATCTGTGTTGTACTCGATTAAAATTCCTTTCGTGGAGAGATTAGAATAGAAGGGTCGTCCTGTGTTTTCAGTGCAGTCTGTCTCAGCATTCAGCTAGATGTACGTTCCTTTTTCCTGTACTTGCATTTATTTCGATACGCGTAGAAGAATTTATTTCTGTGCATTTGGTATTCATGCATATATATAGCAAGATGTTTCAGACAAAAAGTCCACTGGCAAAACGAGAAACGGAATGTGGTCTGTTAACGCCACGCTTTTATCCAGTGAAGGAGAGTGCCGTTCCAGATTCTTCTCAGCCAAGAAAATATAAAACTCGTCATAGCGAAAATCCACCTGTTGAAATGCCCGTTGGTTGGGTCTTTGGCACTCGTTCGAGGACATCCTCTGTTAATGCGTAAGTCTACTGATTATCATGTAATATTTGCATATTTACCTGCAAGATTTTTGATATAAATAGTTTCAGCGACTCGGTTGAATCAACGAGTAACCAAGCGGCACCTGGCCCTTCAATGCACGTCTCCTTCAGCTTGTTACAAGAGAATGGCTTCCAAGAACAGGTTGGTGTTTTCTGTGAGAACTTTTATGTGTTATCCTTAGTTTTAAGAATTAAATTGAATACCAACTGCTGTAAAAACACTTTAATTACTTGACGGTCTCCTAGAGAAATGGAATGGTAGTGGTCAGAAAGTGTTCTCTAATTCTCTAAAAGATATTTATACAAACAAAAATGTAACATCGAGTGTTAGCGTTGATGATTAACCTGAACCAGCAGAGAGTTTAACTGACGATTCGATGAAGAGGTCGATATCCTAAGCCGCCTACTTCAGGAGATTGATGGTGCATAGTCGCGTCATACTAACGCAGTTGTTGTGCAGGAGATGCACTGCAGTAAATAATCGAGCAGTTTTGGTAAATCGATTAATTAGCCAAATTCATTTGAATTATGTCCATTTACTCAAACATGGTTATGAAACAGCGTAATTGTAAATACAGATATACACGAAATGGAGAATATCATGTCTACAGCAGAGAGAACATTTGGGTTATGGCACAACTGAGATGAATACTTATTTCCGTTTCTTATCTTTCTTCTTGCGAGACCATTTCAACCGGAAAATGTATCAAGAATTTAGACATTTAGCCCTTGAAGATGCGGAAGCGGGTTACAGGTTCATTTTTCTGTTGCGGCAATTTATTAAGGGATTTTTTTAATTTTTATTAATTTAGGAATGTGGAATTGGTGATTTTCTACAGATGACAATGTTATTCTTTTTGCAGGTACGGGCTAGAATGCCTCTTTAGATTCTACAATTTTGGTCTGGAACGTAAATTCAGGCCAAACGTGTACTTAGATTTCCAAGAGGAAACAATGAACGATGTTAAACGAGGCGAACTGTACGGGTTGGAAAAGTTTTGGGCTTTTCTAAAATTTTACAAGCACTCGAGGCGCTTAGAAGTTCATCCATTCCTCAAAAAGAAGCTAGCAGAATACAAGAATTTGGATGATTTCAAATTTGATGTCAGTATTTCTTGACACCTCTTATTCTTTTCGATTTCTCAATTATTCTAGATTAAGTTTATAGCTTGAATTGATTTAAGCAATTTTGTTATTTAGAAATACTTTAATCATTGGTGATTAAATGCATCACACATGCAATTATTACCGATTGTTATACCATTGTCGTCAGAGAATCTCTTCATAAACTTATTTCAGCCGGCTACAGCAGCCAAGAAAGAACTATCAGTGGACAGTATAAATGCAGCTATTTCCAGGCGATGAACAATCCTTTCGTTTTGTTTGCAACATTCATTGTTATTTGCCATGAATTATGGCATTGTTATTATAGTGCTTCATGTTCTAGTAGTATTCCTTAGCAAGTGTTTAGGAAAAATATATCCCACCAGATTACTTGGTAGTCGTCCAAAGAAGGAGAATATGCATTGCAACTAGTTGTGAGAGTTACTTTTATTTTATTAATCGAAGGAGAACTTCGGCACTTCTTATCGTTTCATTCTATTCTATTCTGTTTTTTCCCATCCTTTTTGATAAATTTCTTGCATTTATTCATTTTTAAGGTTTGAGCTGTTTATTTTTTGTTTTTTATACCAATTCGGCTGTTTGAACATGTATCTATATATTAGTACTACATTAGTTATAATAGAAATGCACAAAAAAAAAGCTTGTTCGCCTTATCAGTTACATTTTTCTCTTTTATTTTAAGGTTTTTTCTTTTATTTTTTTATTAGTAATAGCTTTCACAATGTTTTCGGAACCTTCTTGTTCATAACAGAAGGCTTCCAACCGGATTCTGGTCGGTTTTTTTTTTTTTCTTGGGTATTCGAATTTGGATATTAGCGGAATGTTATTAAGACTTTGCAAATTTCGTGTAATGGAATCATCTGGAGAGGCTATTGTGTTATGCTATTTGTTTATCGTGGTCATGATTAAGCTGTATATATACATATATATATAGTTTATGATGCCACATGTTTATTAGAAAATATTCCAAATTGTGCTTTTCTTTTCCCTACTTTTTTTCTCACGTTTTGCAACCGTTTTCGCGAGACATTTGCAGGTGACGAAAGCAAAATCTTAATGACGTTTTAAGCAAATATTGGCAAGGTTTTTATTGATTATGCTTTAGAGTATTGCGAACGTAACAGGTTCTAGTAAACCATATAGAGTTTCAGTTAGTTTGAATTCAGAATGAAATTTCAAGCAGTGGAAGTATAAGAGACACAAGTTTTGGATTACCTGCATTTGTTCTAGTGAGGTATACGTGGTGAACGCGTGCAAGAATTTGGTTGTAAATGGTACGCAAGCGAAATGCTCATTCTCAGGCACATTTGGAAGCTGTGAGATCATAGTATTACCGATGTGTTTTACGTTTAATGCTTTTTGCATGTATATATGCATGCAATTTATTGTGCAGTGAAAGTTATTTTGTTTTCTAATGCTCTTGTTATTTCTTTATTTAACCGACAAGTTCGTTTTGCAGCATATGTAGGGTGGAATTCAGCACGCCTTATTACAATTTTTTGACGTTACTGCAACAACTTTTTTAAGTTTCATTTTCATTTGAATACAAAAAGAATGGTTATAGGCTGAGTATAAATGCTACGGAAATATTTTGTAATAACATTGGTCGGGTTGTATCCTTTCATGCAACGATCAGTATGAGATTTAATTACCGTTATTATCAGTTCTGTTGTCTGGATGATGGTGCAATTAAAGAGTTGTTATGGTAACGGTAGCGTGCTAATGCTTTAATTGGAAACGTTCGCAACTTTTACGTGCCAACACGATAGCGAACTTTTTTTGATATGATTTTGAGTGAGATGCATTGTTGGTTATCCGGAAGAATAACTTCCGGTTACAGCGAAATGCACTGGTGTTTATCGTACACTGTCTTGAGGCGATTAATTTAGGATTGCTTTTTAGAAGTCTTCTGGAATTCGTGGGATTTGCCGGATGTACTTACATGCATGGCTGTCAGGCTTGCGTACATTAACATTAATTGTGTTATCTACAGTGAGTACCATACCGTGCATTTTGTAGATTTCGACATAACTATTTACTGCACTTATAGGGCAATTGAATTTAATCGGTTGATTTCTTTTTAACTTCAGTAATTCGATTTTCATTTTTAAAACATCTTCCTGACTATTGCTCATTTATGCGCATCATTATTTATACATACACAGTTCGTTCGTCTACGCTTGCTTGCTGTTCATTTATTTTAATTCTTTATTTTTACTCACTTTTCTTTGTTTTAATCCTTCAAATTTGAATCTAAGATTGCCTCTATCCATATTTTTTGGTCCTTTTCATTACTGTTCGTAATGGTTTGTCTTAACTTTATGATTTGTTCCTTACTGCTTTATGGTTTTTTCCGGAAAAGATTATTGTCATGCTTCTTCTGGTCGCGTTTTGCTTCATTTGCCATCGTTTAAAAAAAAAAAAAATGTTATTTACTTTTGCGCAAACCGTTTTCCCTACTAAAGTCAGAAAATTTGGTGTATTTTTTGACTTTTTAATGAAATGGATTTTTTAATATTTCTTTACCATCGTTATAACTGACATAGCTATTCGTTTTTGTTTTACCGGTCAAGTCTGCAATCAGTCATTAATCCATTGTCTCCAAGTCAGTCCTCTTCTAGTGCCCCCTTCCACTGTTCAGGTGCTAAGGATAATGGCGTTTGGCTTTTCGCTCCTGAGTGACCATGTCATAGGTAGTAAGAGCAACAGTAGTGATTTTGTTCTCTTTAGCGTATAATTCATTGGCAGTGAATAATTACAACCGTAATTGTTAGTACATTTATTTAGTCTGGGTAAATTCAGGAATGCAACATTCAGAAATTCGTTTTCTGGAGTGATTGCTTCTCATTCATTCCTATCATTTCAAACGTAAGCAAATCTACTGGCTGATTGGTTGTTCACTGTACTCTCCGTTCGTTTTTTTTTTTTTGTTTTATTCTTGCGAAATAAAATTTTTTACGGTTGTAATACTTTTTCATTCATGCAACTATGGGAAATGTTTCCTAATGTGTGCAGCAATGATATTCCTCTTCGAAAGATTGGCAGAAACACCGACAAAACTACTTTGTGTTATTGCTCTGACCCACTAATTTCAGTGTTCCACGTTAGAGTAAATCGGTTCTGATTCATTTGTGCTCATTCATTCGGAGTTTCAGGAGGTTTGAGTGAGATGTGCTGGTTGTGATTGTTTTAAGGACACTTATGGGAGAGGAAGGTTTTAACGAAGTTCAGTCGTGAGCTATTCATTGACTCATTTGATCTAAAAATGTTTGGACGGAAATTCTGTTGCAATGTTCGAGATTCGTGGTAATATTTAGGACGAGAACATAATACTGATGATCCCAGTTCTCACAGGTTGAGTTGTGGTACTGTGAAAATGGAGTGGTAGGATTGACCATTCGGAACGAAATAGGTTAATACAATTTTGGATTTAGGACAAGTGAAGCCATGTAAGCCGACGAGCCCAGTTTTCACAGGAAAGTGATCGGTCTGACAGGGATCCATATTTTATGGCAACGAATGTCTAATTTAAATCTTCCATTTTTTTCGTGGTCAACTAATATTTTCACTTTTTTCAGAAAGTTTTTTACAGAACGATAAAGATAACTCCAAACAAGAGGGAATGGTAGTTGAAGCAATGAGAGAATAGTTCTGTAATTTAGGTCGGACTCAAAGATACTCACTTTACAAATAAGCTTATAAATAATGTACGATTTACAGGTTGCTAGAGTCGATATGGCCACTTCTTCATTAACTACCGAACAACTGAAGCGGATTGAACGGAATCGGGCAGAAGCTGTGCGACGAATGGCTTTACGACAGCAGCGCCAAGAGAAACCGGAAAACATGAAACATATAAATACAGTGAGTAATTGTTCCACCATTGGCACCTCAGACGCATCCGTGAAAGCACAGATGATGTTACGACCAGGACTGTGGTCTTTGAATTCATCCAGGAAAGTATCTGTCACAGTTCGGGATGAAAGTAGGTCTGTACAACAGTCTGTAGCAAATGAGCATGGTGGATCGAAACTACCTGCAGCTGCATCTGACCACTCACCACAACCTATGACACATCGTGCTGAGCAGCAACAACCATCAACGTCTGCGCCATCTGTTCCATTGAAGACTATACTGGATCGTAAACCACTGCCTGCATTGTCACCTATTAAACGACCTCCCGTTGTTACAACTGTTCATCTTAAGCAAACTGTTGTCACCGTTATTTTTAAGCTTATCGACACTAAATCTTTTCAGGTTAGTTACATTCGTCATTGACAGCGTTTACAATTCTCTTTCATTTGCAGAGATTATATTATCAGTAGGCAGTATAATGTCTGTCATATGAAATAATTAGATAAAACTCTTGTTTTTATTTAAAGAAAAAAAAACCTTTTTTTATTGGATTTGTTTTTAAAGAGAAAAAACTCATAAAATCCTTATTTCTATTTAAAAAAAAAAAAAAAAACTGGGAATTACTCACTTAACACGTAAGGCACATAAAATGCGGTCGTCAAGAGAAATTAAGAACTGAAAGAAAAAAGTAAGTTTAGAAGAGAGAAGGGAAATAAATTACACTGTGTTTTTTGAACTACCCATCACTGCTTAACTATTCCTTTTGTATATTTCTCGTCGTATTGTTGAAAATAACTTCTTTTTTTTTGTTTTAGGTACAATTTGCTCCATTCAGTCATTCAGTTCTCTCTGTTCTAAAAGCAATTCCATCTAAGATTTACATTCCTGACATCAGAGCATGGTCATTTCCTTTGGAAGATATTTGTACAGTTGAGAATGCCTTACAATCATTGGATGATGTCTCGTTAGAAATCGAAAAATTTTCTGATCATATCATTAAGGTAGCTTGGTTAACTTGTTTCTTTTCTATTTCTTTATTAGTTATTATTATTAAGAACTTATTTTTCTTGCAGACATTGTTAACTTATCGTAAATCAAATATTAGCATGAACGAACCCAATCTTGAGAAGCATATTGAAAAAACACTGGTTGATGCTCTTTTTCCGTACCAGCGTCGAGGTATAATGTATGTCCCTAATATATGTTATTGGTTTGCTTCAAATTTGTACAGTTACTTCAGATAGAGAAGACTGAAATTCAAAAGAATGAAATTAGTGGTCTTCTAGATATGGTGTAATGAGAAGAGGCCGACTGCTTCTAGCTGATGAAATGGGTCTCGGCAAATCCATCCAGGCTCTTGGTATAGCTCGGTATTTTAAATGTGATTGGCCTTTGCTTATTATATGTCCATCGTCTGTAAAATTCTCCTGGTTGAATGTATGCATCTTTGTTGCCAATTAAAGATCGAAGTTTTATATTGAATAACGAAATCGCAATTCGTCTTTATTTCTGACATTCGAAGTCGGGAATTATGTACTTACACATAAATATCAGTTAGGCCAGTGAAATTAGTTTAATTAAAGTTGAATTTGTTAAACTTATAGCAGTTCGAGAGTTTTTTACCCGCTGTTGATGAAATCATCGTTATTGAAAAAGGAAGCGATCGTTTGCCATTAAAAAAAACCAAGCAAATGGTAGTAATTATGAGTTACGATTTAATGGTTTCCAAACAATCTCATCTTACTGAATACGACTTTAAAGCAATCATTTTTGTAAGTCGATTTTTTCAAAACTCAATAGCATCACTAAAATAGAATTTATTTTCTTCTTTAAATATTCAATATTTTCACTTTTCCTCGATCTTAATATGCGATTTTTCAAGGATGAGTCACATCTGCTAAAGGATAGTAATGCTCAAAGAACCAAAGTTGCGACTAATATTTCAGTAAGTTTTCCAGAAATTTGTGATATGAATCTGATTTGACTTTTCAGCTTTTTAATTTAAATATTCCAAATGGATTCAGGACGAAACATTTATCTTTTTTTACCTAATTCACTTTCGATATTGTTTTACATAACTGCACTTTGGTTATTTCTTCTAGCATGTTTTGTTACTTATCATTTATCAATTCACTCAGAAAAAAGCATTACGAGTTATTTTGCTGACTGGAACGCCAGCTCTTTCACGTCCAGTTGAACTATTCAGCCAAATTCGTATTATCGATTCTAAAATGTTCCCAAACTACCGCGACTTTGCAATTCGGTACTGTGATGGTAAACAGGGGAAATACAGTTTTGAAGCCAAAGGCTGTACAAATAGTGATGAGTTAGCAATAATTTTAACGGGTACCGTCATGTTGAGGTGAGACTTTCTGCTGCCTCATTTGGTATTATATTGTGGTTTTTTTAAACGTCGAAGTTTCAGTCGAAAACTTTTTCAGGAGGTTGAAAAATGATGTCCTTAATGATCTTCCGATGAAGAAACGAGAAGTTATTAATCTAACGGATGATTCCATTTATACAAATATTAACAAATTGCGAGAAGCAAAGGCTGCTTATAGTGGTGCTAAGGTTTTTCCCGAAGTTATCATTAAGCTTAAATACATTAAGCAAGTAGTACTTAAATACATCTTCACGATGGTTTTCCATTTCTAGGATAATGATACAAGGCATCAACGGCTAGTTGAGTATTACTACGAAACAGGAATTGCTAAAGCGAAGAGTGTTGCTCGGTATATTATTGATCATTATTTTTATGATGGTGCACCAAAAAAGAAACTGCTAATATTTGCTCACCATCAAGTCGTTTTGGATATGATATCAATAGACGTGGCCAAAAAGGTTATAATTAAACTGATAATTTCTTTAATGTGTCCGAAATATAACAATACGTAATTTTTTTCTTTGTTAGAATGTGCAGGTGAGGAAGAATTATTGAAATGAGCAAGATGGGATTTGGTTGCGCATTTTTCTTGGAATTAAATAGTGATTTCAGAATTAATTTATGTAACTAAAAATCGGAATATTTGCGATATTTGTTACAGGGGTTGCGATCGATACGAATCGATGGTAGTACGGTTAGCCGGTTACGTGATGAGCAATGTCGGTTGTTTCAGGAAAATGATGATGTTATGGTTGCAGTTTTATCAATAACTGCTGCAGGTATCGGTGTCACTCTAACTGCAGCATCGGTTGTTGTATTCGCTGAATTACATTGGAATCCGGGTGTTAGTAATACTGTCAACTTTGATTTGTATTGCCAAATTCGTGAAGTTATTCGAATTTTCTAGTTTCTAAGGCGATCTTATTCGCTAATGAATGAATGAAGTTTTAAGGCTACAGGGATTATTTTAAGTCTTCAGCAAGTATCTTATCATGGAAATATCAGCTAAGGTTTTTGCCAAGCATTAGTCACATTTTTGATGTGAAAATTGGTCCTTTTATATTCGCTAATTTTAATTCCCCGTTTTCACGATTAAAATGTTGGGATCATTTGTAGAAAGAATGGAACTTCTTAAATGACTGCATCAAAAGAAGGAATAATATTCATTGGCATTTGTTGTTTATTTCTAAATAACTTATCGCTGCTATGTACCATCGAAGAATATATATAAAATAGACTTAATATTGACCATCTCTAATATACTTATGTTAGTACACTTATGTTGTATAAATTACGAATTAGAACTAGACAACGATTGCAGTTTGGAATAGAAAGGCTTAGAATAACTTAAACTGAAAAGTAAGGTGTTCCAAACGACCATAGTTTTACAAACTAGTTATTTATGCAATTTTGATGCTATCGTTAGCAAACTTCTAACTTCATTAAAATAGTTTTTCTTTTGTAGACTTTGAAGCAAGCTGAAGATCGTGCTCATAGACTTGGACAGAAACATTCAGTTTTCGTTCAATATTTAATTGCTAAAGGTACAGCAGATGATATATTGTGGCCGCTAATTCAAAAGAAACTTGATGTTTTGCATTCATGCAGTTTGTCGTCCGATACCTATCGTGTATGTCACCAAAACCATATTTTCTTCAATCATAAGTAGATATTATGTCTTTCAGCATCTAGTACTGAAACATTTTAAATTTTAATGAAGTGTTTTTGCAGAAAATATTTCTGCATGTTACTAATGGTGCTGCAACTGAAAAGTAAGCCACCGTTGAACTGATTAATAATGATAATTTAGGGCACGAATAGCGTTCAAACAACTATAGGTCCTGAAAGTGGTGGCTTGGAGGATCACTTTCCAAGGATTAAACGAATCAGATCCACTACAGAGTAATTTTTTCTCACTTTGTTCTATTTATTATATATATTTCGAAGTAATGTAGTGTGATGCTTCCTACCAATGACAAAAACGTTGAATGGATTATCTGTCTTGTTTGATCTCTGCCAACCGAATTACATCATTATATTCATTTCTGTTTTGTATTTCTGGAAGGCTTGAAATGTATGTGCGAAATTTTTTTATGCACATTGCGAGAATTCTTTTTTATTTCTAAAAATTTTTATTATTTTTTTTTTTTTGCAATATGTTTTTATAACTTAAAAAATATGTCCATTATTTTGTCGACTGTGTGTTTATTTTTATTTACTTTTTGCTGAATAAATATTGGTAAATCATTTTTCATCTTGAATAATTGAGAATTTTTTCAAGAATGGGATTGTGTGGAGTGTTTTTTAAAGGAAATAATAAATTAGCTACATGTCATTTTTCCCCTTCATTTTATAGAAATTGATCGGACTTATTTTCTATTTTATAAGAATGTAGCTGTAGTTAAGTTTGATTTTAGATTTAGTCTGTTCAACAGCTCAAACTAGAAGAGAAAGTGATCCTCAAAAGACTTCAGTAACACTAAATGGAGAAGCAGTGAGAATTAGTATATCTGATGTCCGTAATACTTTTTCGAAATGACGTGATTGTGTACATTGCGATTACGATTATTCCTTTTCAAAAATATAAAGAAACTTCAGTCTTTTGTTGGTTGAGTTATTCAATTTTGAGTTGATTCTACATTTTTCCTTGGTCGTCATGACATAGCGTCTTTGTAATGCGTGAATTAAAGTCGTCAAAGCACTTTCAACTCAATGTATCAGTCTTTTGTACTGTTAGGACTTTTAAAATTGTTGAAAACTGAGACGTTCCAAATGGATGGCAATAATAACAGTAAGTAATTCTTGCACATATGAATGCGACTTTTGATAATTAGCGACTTAGACTAGTTGATTGTCTGTAAATGTGGGAATTATTTAAACTGAGGCTGTAATTCATTTGTAGACGATGGAAAAAAAATTTGTAGATGATTAAGGATTTGATAAAGTATCATTTTATTTGTTTACTAATTTAGGAAAGCATTAATATTAATGCTTTCTGAGTTTTGCCTCGATTTTCCTGCTAGATCAAAGCTAAGTTGAATACTGAGGAAAGTCTTTAAAAACTGATGATAGCTTCCTTGAAGATAAAGCGACAATTATTTATTATATTTCAAATTTTCTGATGCAACGATAGCATTTTCCTTTTACCATTATTTTATAATTTTAAAGTATTACTTTAGAATCGTAAAGATTTCTAGACTACATTTTCGGAGTATTTGTTGTCACTAAAAAAGTTTCTAGGATCGACATTTAATTTGTCCGATACTCGAGATACCAGTTGAACCAGTTACACTTGGCCTACTTGATAAGGAGACAAAAATATCTTTGATTTTTAACGCAAGAATTTCGAGTGACACTGCTAAAATACGCACGTGTTCATGTTACGCTTAACTTAGTTGACATAGTACAAATTGTTCTTTGTATTTTTAAAGTGGTTGATTTAGCAGTTGACAAAAGTGGATAATATTGAGAGTAGTAAATGGAGTGTGCCTTAAAAATCCTCATGCACAACAATATCTATTGTCTGCGAATAGACATGACTTTCCCTGAACGATGAAATTCAATTTAAGTATTTCAAATTCGACTTTAGTATTTCTCCTTTCAAATGAATCGATATGTCTTTGTTAACTATTTGATATAATATGAGGTTTTGCTCAGTTCTCCACCACTCGTTCGTCGTTTTCCTAACAACACCCAAAAATTTTGAACATTTTTTCAACATTTGAAATTTATAATTGAGAATAAAAAAATTGTTGTAAGAGTAATAGTTATAGGTGTTATCTTAACAAGGTAATAAAAATGATTGCCACTTTGCTAAGCAAACTTATTTGAAAAAGTATTAACGATATTAATTAGGACTATACACGATGAGCGAATTACGAATTTAACCTGTATAATTTCAAGTGGATACTAACTATGGCAAATCTTTTCATAATTTTAGTAATTTTTTCCATATGAGGATGGATTTCGATGACTTATTTTGGAATTATTAAAGCATTAATATTCACAAACATATTTCGAAAAAGCATTTCTTTTTTTGTTACAATTAAAAATTTTCAGCAATTAAAAGGTGAATGATTAATTATTGTGATTTTTCGATGATATCTTTCCAGAGCAAGAAAATAATTTGGAAAAGTTAAAACTCATGAAATTGATGATATATGTGTGAATTCGATATCGATGATACATTTATCAGAGGATGACATATCGTTTGTCTCCAAGTTATCTTTCGCCGACAACCCAATTTTACACATTTTGCCGAAATGATACATTTCAGTTCAACATTTCAATTTCAATCTTTTTTCCAAATTTGAAATAAAATTAAATATGGGAGGAATACATGTCCATGAATGTTATTTGACAGAACATAATCTGATATTTATTCACCCATATCTCTCATAATTTTCGGATCTGTCCTTCCGCACATTCTAAACTAGAAGAAACACCTTAATCTCAAGAGAGAGAGGGAGAGAGAGAGACATACAGTTGACAGATGACACACGATCAGCTTATGATTCATTTGCAGCAACATTCAATAGCAGTTTCACTTATTCCTGCTTAAACAAGTAACCAATGGACAAATTTCAGGAAATAAAATATGGACGGTAGGTACAGAAGTGGAACAGCTGACTGATTTTGAGCAATTTTAGAACTTATATAAGTAAAGGATGGATGAGTTATGGTGGTGCTGCTACTGCTGCTGTTGCTTTATCACTCAGAGTTGATGGACTGATGATGGTTGGCCATCGATGCTGTCTGTCATTCCGTAAACAACTGCTTTCGATGATTTTACAGGACAAATACTTGTGGCACTCGAGGACAATGACCCATTATTTATGATGCCAGTTCGTTTCTCATTTGTCTTTAGTTTATCTTATACTTTCAGCTCACTTCAGTTATCATCGTTTCACTTATCATTTTACCACTTATCATTATAGCTTTCATTGTTAACAAGGAGCAAAAGATTTGACCGGTAAAAATAGCTTTCACATACTTATTTCGAAATAATTTAATTTTTAACTAATCGTAAATTACTTTTGTTTATTTCTGCTTCTTAGTGATATGCAGAAGTAATATGACACTTTTGCATAATATAATTTATTTGTTTAATGACTTCAGTTCTTATTTAAATTATAAAGATTAACTAATTGCTTTTTTAATTCAATATGTGATGAAGAATAAAAGAAAAATGCATCTATTTGAGAACTAATAACAGCTTTATTAATAAAAGTTTTATGAGTGTTGTTTTATACAGTTTAATATAAGTTAGATGCAAATGAAATTTATGAAAACAAATTGTAATGGTCATAATCGGATGATCATATTAGTCGACATAATATAAATAACTCAAATACATATCAGAATAATTATTTGCTTCATTTCAATTCCATGAATCTAATTTAGAAGTTAATATTTTGCATTAAAAACGTTCAAATTCAATCCTGAATTTTGATAAGATTGTCAGCAATGCAATTAAAATAACGCTTATTCATTCATATGAATAAATTTAAAGTATTAATATATTACTTCTGGGACTACCAATTACAATTAGGCATGTGATCATTGTTCGAGCTACTACTACTACTAATGGCAATTATCTTTTTCAAAATAATGAAAAATTTCTAACACTAGAGAAATCATTCGTTTACTGGAAAATATTTAGAAATTCACTGGAAAGCAGCCATACAGAAGACAGAGCTTCCCATCCGTCCGTCCAGAAATGAATCAACCGGATAGCAATTCAATTATTTAATGCAATACATCTCATTTATCACAGCTGGATTACATATTGAAAATCATTCTATATTGGTGTCAAAGGTCATGGCAACAACCTGTCAAGCTTTCCCGCCTAATATGTGGAATTTAATACACGGAATTCGATGAAAAAACAAGAAGCCAACAATTTAACCAGCTGAATAATTAATTTTGCCCTCAAATCATAAGTCTTTTACCATAAAGCAATGATTGTTCTTGAACACTTAAAGCTTCTGAAAATATCTCTCCCATAATGAATTGACTGTCGCTTGGACTTTCTATTGAGATCTATGTTTGATGACCATCTGAGGTCCAATTTCAATTTTATGTTTTTTTCTTTTTTTTATTTATTTATTTACTATCCATCGCTTTTTATACTAAATGTAATGGAGGATTCAAGTTGTAAAAAATAGCCAATTTTATGGAAATGTTGCCTAACGATGGCAATTTACTGAGAAATGGTCTTTAGCCATAAAATTGAATAACAACAAAAGAGACGTATAATCGATGATAGCAATTTTACTGTTTGTTATAAATTGATTAAATTTCATAGAAGTGAAATGACTCAATTAAATTTAATATAGGGAAATATTCCTTTTAATTATCTTTGTATTTTTATATTAACTCTAAATTTCTGCAATTCATTTTTCTTTCACTGATTTCTCCTTAGCAAAAGAAATGTTTACTTATTGATTTTTGCTTTCTTCTTTCTTTCATTTTAACAAACTGAAGTAAATTTTAATTTTTCGTGTTGTTCTCCATCTTTTAATTAAATTTTGCAAAAGAAAATAAGAATAAACAGCAAAGAGAGGAAGAAGAATAAATTGTTTATTACGAAGTAAAAAAAAAGACATTTTTGTTATTTGTTTTTGATATTTGATATATGCTTTTCTATATTAAACTAAAACTAAACAGAGATAAATTTTATCTCAAAATAACCTCCAAAGATTGTTGAATGGAAGGTAAATTATTCTAAGCAGTGTTTTACTTTTAAAGTTTACTGAAATTATGGTAATCCGCTGTTTGTAATGATGCCAAATTTAAAATATCTAAAAACAAACAGAATTTTATCAAATAATTATGATTTTCCCTATTACAATTAAATCTAGCTTTCATCATTCATCAGTCAAGCATATATGATCTGGTGCTGTTTAATTTAATTAATAATTTATATTCAGTGATTTCATTTGCATAATTTCACAGAGACAAATAAGTTGATTAGTTTTACCAAAAAAAAAAAAAAAAATTGTGCAATACAATTTCTTTTTTCAATCATTTTTCTTGAAGTTCCCATCATTCAGGTTCTTAGCTTAGGGAATCATTACACTTTAATCAACTGAAAGCAGAAATTAGCACAAATGTTAGCCGTCTAAACTAATTTGCTATGATTCTAGTCATACTATCTAGAAACTTCACTTTTTGCTTGACCTATTTAGAATTAATTGACGGACACGTGCCAAATTAAACTTTTTGAATAATTTCTACTAAATAATGACAATTTTCATTAACCATATTTCTATCTAATATTGAAATATGTCATGCAGAGAGATCTATGTATATAATTTGCCAGGTAAATAACAATAACTCATTTGTTTTATTAAATATATGAATAAACAAAAGACTTTATCAATTAAATCAAACATTTTAAATTTTCTTAAAATAATTTAAGATACAACTATATTTTCATAATTCTTTTCACATGCCATATTTCACTTTGCTCAGAAATGTGTCAAATGCAAATTGTCATTTCGAACGAGAAATTGCCAAAGGATAAAAGCTCATGAAAGATCTAACTTTACATGAATTGGTAAAAAGCACTTTAACTTAGTTAATTGCCTTCGATAACCTAAAATAGATTTAACAAAATTAGTTGATTCATTTGTAAGAAAAATAAAATAAATGTAAGGAAACGTCTTTTTCTTCTTTTTTCTCATCCAATAATCCACTTGAATTAACAATCAATGAATACTCATATATGTAAATTGATAACTCGGGAAAGAACGAAAAATCCGATAACGTGTAGATATATATCTATGCTTTAGCTTGTAAGTAAATAATGTATGGAATAAATTTGCTTTGACGATTACAAAGATGACGTAAGGACATGAAATTGATAAGTGCCATGCATTTTGATAAATTATATTTCTAGAAAAACTATCCTATAGGTTCTTTATCTTCTATTAAAATCACTCACATATGACACGTACGTATTAAAACGTGAACTTTTTCCAACCAACTAATTCATTATAAAGTCAAATAAGAGTCAAATAAAGCTCTCTTTGTATTATATTATAATCTAAATTATTATTTCAGCCCTTCCCCTATGTACTCAATTCCTACTAATTAAATTTCTTCTTGTCTTTATCTCAAATTAACTCTCTCATCTCTTTCTGTCTTCTTTTCTCCACGAATTTATCCAGTATCTGGTTTTTTTTTTTTTTCAAAAAATAAACTTATATTAGCTTAAAATAAATGCATTATAATCATGGATCCATCTTTATCAGAAAATTCTCCATAATACGACTTCTCCTATCAATGCTACTGTGTTACGCCTTCTTTTGTTTCACGTCTACGTGTATCCTAAATCACCAACCATTCAAATAATATCGTGAATTTTGACATCTTCACATCACATTTTCATAACATTAGAAAAATGAAAAGAGTAAATGAAAAGTTAAATTCACGTGATAATTTAAAAGTTTCACATTTGCCTAAGTTCAATGTATTTAGCTGAATTTTGCTCTTTTCGTATTATCAGCAGGAAAATTTTCAGTTTTGCTGAACATATATAACACACTTTTTTGTCTTCCAATTTTTATTCTCTTTTTATTTTTAACTTTGTCATTCGCTCATTTATAATCATTGCACTGTTGTTTATGACAAAGTGTAAGGTTAAGTTTCAACGATTCAGCGCTACTTGTGACAATCTTAACTTTCTTTGCATTAGCAGTACAGCACGGACTATGAGAGTAAATTTTTCGTATCGTCAAAATTTTTTAATTCTTCTTTTCAATTATTATTAATATTTGGTATCTTAAGCATACCAAAAACTAACACAGAGTAATGTGCCATCTTAACCAGTAGACTAATTAGATGGAATAATTTGGCAGTGTCGTCAAATCTTTTGCAAAAAAATTCATCTAATTAGTTAACATTTGACATGTATCATAGATGGTCAGTGATGTTTGATTCATTTTGCTGAAATTTCATTGTTAAAATTATAAAAAGAAAATTACGGCAGAAATTGATTCATCCCTTTCAAATGTGTTTTTCTTACACTTCCCAGTAACATCGTACATTTGAAATTTTGTTTGCCGATAGGGAAAATGAACAAAATATTGTTGTTTTTTTTTTCCGTCAATTAAATATAATTAGGAAAGTATTTGTTCATTCGTTTTCTCTCCTAGGCTGTTACTAATTTCAAATGAGTTTTCCCTTTTGCTTTTCCTCCTTTCAATTTGTCGTATAAGTGGGTAGAAAAAATAATGGGTAAGAAGATGAAAAAGAAGGACGAATTGAACTTGAGGAGAAGAGGACAAGTTGTTGACAGCGGACAATTGAATAGAGGACCTGCAATTATAGGTCAAAAGGGATTTGACGAGGGAGAGGAAGAAGAGAGAGAGTTAGCTTTGAGTGGCAGTTTTTTTTACTAATTTTAAACTCTTCGATTGGCTTGAAGGACTTCTTTTGTTTGTTATCTGAATTAACCTAAAATCCGTATGCATTACAACCGAATGACAACAACAAATCGGTAACAAATGGTACCGGAAAAGATAAGCGAAACTGTGTAGAAGCATTTTGTATTATTGAAGCTTTTGAGAAATAACAAATGTTCAAATTTATATTTTCTGAAAGAAAAACATGCTGACATAATCCATCCACCCTCAATGCGATATTACGATTGGCTGAATTACTGGTAGTGCGGTACTTTCTCAAATGTTTACATGTTTACATGGTTAATAATAAAGAATGTTTCATCTGAAGTTAATGATAGTACGCGCATTTTTATACCATGGATAGTTTCAAGATTGAAGTTTCATGTAAATTTCAAATTGCTGGAAGTGAAAATTTAACTGTCAAAGAGACAAACAGTTCGTAATAAAGATCAATGGACGTGTGATGAGTGAATAAGTCGAAAATTGTCCCGCCAAATAGTGCCACCTGTTAGCACATTTCAGGACTTTCCTTTGCTGATTCAATTCTTTCCCATCTTGGTGCGCTATTTGTAAAATCTCATATCCATTCAGTGCTCCCTAACTGTCAGCATCCCATCGATCATATTTACTTCATCAGAGGCGGCATTATCCTATGTGCTTGTTTAATGAAGTGGAATTACTAAAGTTTGTATTTCCGTGGGAATATGCAAATTTTGGCAAGTGATAAAAAAAAAATCTAACGAAATTTATGTGAATGCTTGGGAAGAAAGGAAAAGGTGTGAGCATTACACTGGTTAGTTACTCGATTTTGATGAACTAAAAATTTCCGCATCAATGCATTTCAATATGTCTCATTCATTATTCCATCTCCAATTGTTATTTCAGACGGTAACAACATTTTCTGAATATTCGAGAAAGTTGAAGGATAAATTAGTTAAGAAATTTTGTAATTTTGAAAGACTTCCAAAAAAAAAAATAATTCTTTCTGAAGCGTACTTTTTAACTTTCAAGTTCAATAACCAGTGAATTCATCAATTATTCCATTTTGTTGGCTAAAATTTGCAAAAGTATTGTTCAAGTTTCTCTTTTCCTTTTCCAAAATCATCCCAAAATTATCGGTCTAATACAATTGAACCAACTTAATTATTTGTTTACTCTTGTCCCTGCACTATTCTTCTCAATATGACCTTACTTATGATTTTAAGGCATAAATAGGTTGTGAAACGATAGATCAGGATAATTACTGCTGATGTACTTCATCACTTCCTACTACCGTACAGCAAAAGTGAAATCTAATAAATGCAAGTTAGTTATTCCTTCCTTCTCTTTTTTCTTTTGCAGTGAAGCGCTCAAAATTTCATACCTTTCCATGTAAATATATTAAATAGCAGTAGTATGAAATTATTATCAATAGAAAATGAATTAGAGAAAAGTAATTTCAATGGAGGCAATCTTTTGTTTTTTTTTTTTCAAAACAAAATTATCATTCAACAAAATTTATAAATCAGATAATTATTATAAAACTACAGGTAAAAGAAGCTACTGAAATCATCTAGATAAACAGTATTTCTCTGAATATGATTGATTGTTACCATATTACCTTGACTTTCAAAGCAAATATTTGATGAATGTAGGATTAATCAGCTGAATCAACAATTCCTATTTGATGTCGCTTAATTCATGGACTTAATTTTATGATTGTTAGATTAATGTACAAAACGCTTTAAATACTTTAATTCAAATGTTAAAGTTTTAAAAACTTCATGAAGTAATTTTAAACTTATTAAAGAAAATAAAGGACAAATAATTCAACTACATAGCAATGGTATATTTCGAATGTTTTAAAAATAATTTCAATAAAATTGATCATTGATAGATCGATAAAATATGGGTATTTGTTTACTTGGACATGGATATATTACTAAATGATTGTTTACGATCGGAAAATTTATAACCTTACCGCGAGATCCTCTTTTCGGAGGTTCTTTATTCATATGTGTTCTATTGTGTTTGTAATCTGAGCCAAGCAACTAACAATTTAGGCTTTTACAAATATTGGCCACACCTGCTCCATCAGGCTTCATATGTTTCACCTTTGATATCCTATGTATTTATTCTGTACTTTCAACTATCTCTCATACATCATCATCCATCAATTGAACATTTATGTTGTGCAGCTGCTCTTCACTTCGTACAGAATTTTCATCTTTAACTAATTTATCTTCTGTCTAGTTAATGTAAGTGACCTGTTACGGTAGCTCACTACTTCAAATAATCAGAGGCTAGATCCGTGGAATGATAAGCTCAACATGGCAGTTATATCTGATTTGAAATATTATTATGATTGAAGTGATAATATCACCATAACTTAAATCAATAGAAACTAATTGATATGCAGTTAAATAACAATTATGACATATTAGTTTGTCTCGCTACTATTTCACTGCAATTATACTAATTAGATATTAATAAAAGGCATATACCATTTATGACTTGAAAAAAAATTTAATTAATTTGATTTTAATCGCAATGAGCAGTGTTTAGTGACCGAAACTGTACGGAGTTGAGTCATTATTTAATAGTTTAGCAAACTAACATATATCTGATATCATCGAATATTGAATAAATTGTCTTTTATTTACTCAAAATTTTTTCATAAGTTTTTTAAAAATTTAACCAAAAAATTTTTTATTTTCACCACAAAGTATTGCTAAGGAATTATAAATTTAGTACCAGTTAGGATGTTAATTTGTTTAAATTTCACAAACAATACTTTTATGTATTAATTAAAATGTATTACTATGCTAAATTATAGTGAGGAATTATTTTCGGATTGAATATATTGCTGATGAGATAGGGAATTATGATAATATTGGAATGTATTTATTGTAATATTATCACAACTATTCTTTATAGAATTAAAATGTGAATCACACTGCATTATTTGACCTACGAGTATGAATTTAAAACTTTCAGAGAATTGTATAAAAAGCGCGAAATGTAGTACTTTCTACTTCCTTACCTTTAATGAGTTGTTTGATTAATTGCAAAAGAATTATGCCAACAACGGTTCACATTTTTACTGTCAATATTATTACTAAGTGTATTCACTTATTTATTTAACCATTTAATTTTTAAAATTGCAAAGATTGTTCAAATTTTGACTGTGCAATGTGAGATATCAAATGCGATATCTCACTGTTCTGTTAGATTTATATTTTAATTGTCAAAAATTTTCTATGCACAAAAGAGTTCATTCTATCATTAGAAATTAATAAAAAAGTGTTTTTAGGTAAAATAAAAGGAAGCTACTTTTTATTAATTATTTAATAATTACAAAGTAGAAGTGAATAATTTTCAAAATTTCATTAATTTTTGAGCAATAACTATTGGCATAATAATAAGAGGAAAATGATGGTAATAGGAAATATTTGTTAGATTACTCTCAATCTCAATCACAATTGTGACCTGCAATTATTTTCTTCTTTTCCTAATTCCTTAATAATTTTATTCCCAAAATTTCATCAATCTCTACTTCTCTTCAATTAGCATACTCCTTTGTCCCTTGCTAGTGCTATTGTCACAAAGTTCATCCACTTGTAATTATTAATTACCCGCAAAAATTCATGTCATCGATTACATATGTCTTGTCTTTTCTCTTGATCCTAAGTATCAATTCAATAAGTTGTCAATGATTATTAATTCTTGAGGCGGATAAATAACGAAAGGATAGATTGCTATTGATTGATGATAGGAATAATCGGAAATACAATACAATGTGTTAATTCAATTTCGTTATCAATAATTTCTTATCAATAATTATCAGTTTTTATCGTTTACTCAAAATTTTTTGTGTTTTGTGTGTAAACAATCATGAAACGATTAATTCATTTTTTCCTCTCTTTAAAGTTGTTGATTGTTAATATATTGAAATATTCTATGTACTTACAGTTCTGCAACTATGATAACTTTACTTTCTTCTTGGAAGAGCCTTCTCCGACACACAATTATAAATTTTACAAAATAATTCTTCATTATTATTACAGCTTCAGAAGGGAAACAATTAAAGAAGTGAAACTAATTCATTTCCATCTTCTTTCTTCAAAATTTCTTTCCTTGAAATCTTATTTTCTTCTTTTCCACGGAAAGTGGTGACAAATGCGACATCGACTTATAAGCCCTAATTATTAAATAACCATGCATTTCTCTTTTAGCAGTATAAAAATGCTTTTTCATTTCACTTGCATATCAGTGCTCTTGTGATTATCTTATTTTGATAAAATCATAGAAGAAGCATACTGCAATCGAAATTTTATAGTTGTAACAAAAAGTCGTAAGATGATTGTGAGCAAAGTTAAAAGGAAGTTACAATATTAAATCTAATATTATTTTTTACATTTAAGTATTCCTTATGTTAAATTTCTATGCTATGCAAATTCCATACTATTTAAAAATAAAATGAAAAATTTGAAAAGTGCCTCTCTTCCATTCAAACTCATGTTCCTTCTCTCAAAGTCATTTCATAAATCATTTCAAAAAAACATTTCCTCGTTTCGTTTGTATTTAGGGCACGAAGAAATTTGAATTAGTTCACTTTTTAGCTCATTTTTCACTGGTTGTTATTTATAATTCATTTTCACATCCTTCCATAAGCTTCCATTTTTTTTTGAATGAACGCCTCACTGAATCATTTCTTTTCTTTTTTCTTTTAAATTTTTGTTCTTCTGCAGTTACACGACATTATTTGTGTGAATAACAAGAATAGAAGTATTGTTTACTTATTAAAGCAATAATAAAGAATTGCTGACAAAAAAAAATAAAAGTTAATCGCTAAACTTGTTAACTTACATAATATTCCTTTTCCACTATTTGAATATATTGATTATTAATATGTAATATTATCAAAATGATCACAAGAAGAAATATTTTGATCCTTTCTTGCCTATCATTCTCAAGAATTATCTTTCACCCGCCATTCTCGAGAATTCTACAGCTCTCCAAAGATGAATTCATTATTTCAATCACAGACATTAGAGCAAATGCATGCAAACAGTAGTATTACGTTTATTTACTATAATTAAAATTTACTGTTATTTATCATTTTTTTCATTAGCTCAAGTAAGTTAGTTATATTTACTCGAAATGTGCATACATCAATTATCCGAGAAAACTTCTCAATAAATGAATGAGTTTATCAAATTATAGTGGGAATTTGAACAAAATTACATTTTACTAATTTTTAACTGAAAGTCATACTTTCTTACATTATCAAATTATTTGCATAATTTCATTTGAAATAAAGAAAGAATTTTCCTTTTTTTTCCCTTTTTCTGATTCATAGCGGTACAGCAAATTAAATCAAATTACTATTAAGAATTTTTGTCGCGCTTATCAAATTTTGCAAGACTGTCACATTTTTTCTACATCAATTCGATTGAGACATTTGTTGAAGTTATTTTAATAAATATTTTTCACATTCAAATTCATTGTCAGGTTGTGTCATTTTATTTGGTAGGAATATTGCTATATTTTCATGAAATTTTCACAGTGGCGGTGATGATACCAAAGGAAACGGAAGGATACAACAATTTATTATTTTGTGTCCTAGGCTTCTTATGGTTATTTATCCATGGAAGAATAGCCTAATGAAGCCAAACATTTGTGTATGTAAATGTGACTTCAGTGAAAATCAAATCAAATCTAATAAAAAGCTCGCAAGAGAGAGACAATTACGCAAACAATCTCTCATAGTAATCGCCAATAAGAAGTCATAATCTGTCATTCGGTGATAGCGTCGTAAATCTCAAATGCCTAATCTTTCGACAACATCTGTCACCCATTTAACATTATTATTAAAACTTTTGAAATGTTATTATTTGCACGGAATTTTTGTGCTTAAATTTGCAATGAATAAATTTTCAAAATTGCACTCGTTTTAATTTTAAATTTCATTCCTCAGTTAGTATAATGCAAGCATCATCTATTGCATGATTTAAAACAAAAGTTGTGAAATCTTGCAAATTCCACTTAAAGGCTGCAGATATCTGTTTTATTACTATTATTACTATTATTATTATTGTTATTATTATAATCTTCATCACTTGGAAATTTGTTTACTTGTTTATAACTTCATTATGAATCTCATTTCATTTGTTTACATGTGATGGTTGCATTTTATTTAGACATTACTAACCAATGGGATTAACTAACTTATCGATATGATAAATCCTTTTTCTTTCATAATGACCGTCTCTGAGGGACGTTGATTGGTTGGGATTAACTCACAAATGTCTAATCATCCCATGCAAATTCCATATGTGCTCTGGACAGAATCACTATACTAAATATTTGCAGGAATCGATCAGTTGACCAACGCATTCTGATTACTGTCCATTTCCTCGTATATTTCTAATGAAAAGCCGCTTCTCCTCTCCGCCCATTTATGCAAACAAATAATTAACTTCAATTATCTGAGTTCAGAGTTAAAATTCTCGGTGATCAGAGTGGAACCGGAAAGTGACATATCATTCCTCACAATAGTATTATTATTGGGCCATTCCTCCTCTGTCAATCGGTAACAATTCCGAAACATTTCGACAACTACCAGTTGAAACGAGCCACACCCATCCATTCCATCCTATCTTCACAAACCTTTGTCCAAATATACCACTCCACCCTTTACTTGGACAGAAATATCGGTTGTGGTGGCCAAAACTACCGGTGATACTTCTACCTCGCCCGATTGTCCTTTCTTAACCTACTTATTTCGTTTGTTAGCATCGAAAGAGAATTATTGTTTATCCTAACAATAAACAATGACTCATCTGATATCGGCTTCATTTGTTTTCATTACAATTATCGTGGTTTCATCACACGGCAATCCAAAGTACCAAAGGTTTTTCGTCAATACCAAGTTAGTACTAATTATTCTCATAACAGTTTTGCTAATTTTCTTGCAAAGTTGTAAATCCTAAACATTTTATGCAAGATTTTAAATATTTTGTCACTTAAAAAAAGTTCAATTTGTGCAATTAAAGGGATTTCATAATTAAGGAAATGCAGTTAAAGTTAGAAATATAATTAAAACTGCATAATTAAAGAAATATTTCAAAGTTGAGGTGAAAAAAAAATTAATCAGTAATAAGGAGAATAGTACGAGATGGATTGAAAATGAATTAAACTAAATCAAAATTGAATTAAATTAATCGAATTGAACTTTACAATTTACTTTATTATGTTTAAAAATTAATAAAAATTAATAAAAAGCATTTCGAATAAGAAAATTCATCCGACCATTTTAACAGAATGAATTACTAAAATAAACCATATTCTATACAAAACAAATTGATTCTGCCTGGATTTCCAAAATAAAATTTTATGGAAATAAAATTTTACATCGATACGAAAAGTACAACCCATGAAGAATTATTTTAAAATAATGCTTTTGGAAGAGTTACCTCTTTACACATAGGTATATAATTGACATATTTTTGATGCTTTTCAAGTTCTTTCAAATTTTTAAAAATATTTGAATATCACAATTACGACTCTTTGAAATCCTTTCGCCGAACATAAAAATTTACAGAGCTATAAATTTTGTGGACGCCACAAAGCACGGTTTCCGGATTGTATTGTTGGATTCATTCTTGGATTCCTATCTTGCGCCAATTCAAATTCCGACACTTTTCATAACTGCAATACCCTTAAAAACTGACGAATCTGCCGCTATTAAAATATCCTACCCAGACAATATCCGGAATGATAAACAGGTAAACTTCTAAATTCCACTATTATTAAAAAATTTGACCTTTTCAAAAAATGTTATTAATATTGTGACATTCTTTTGTGTAAAGTGAAATATTAGAAAGAGAAAAGACGAGTTTTTTTATCACACAGCGGTATGATCCTTTTAACTATTCCATTGACCGTTCCGGAAATTAAAGTCTGCTTTGCCGACCTATAATTATCATAATGGCTACAAGCAAGTTACGGATCCGTTCTGATAATTATATAGTAAAATAGGAGACGTCAATATAATTAATATGCG
Source organism: Wuchereria bancrofti (assembly GCA_005281725.1). NCBI lineage: Eukaryota > Metazoa > Nematoda > Chromadorea > Rhabditida > Onchocercidae > Wuchereria > Wuchereria bancrofti. The sequence continues at coordinate 1,293,050 of SSBO01000002.1, read as the reverse complement.
TTGTCTGTATCATTGCTATAAAGATTATGCGGGCAATAAATATTTCTTGATTTTATGGGAAATGAGCGGTATAAAAAAGATAGCAATTTCATAAATTTTAATAATTACTTAAAACAGATAAATTTTTATCAACTAAAATTCATTTTTATTAGACAATGACACAAAGTTGTTGCCATTCGGAGTTAACAGTAAGCTGCTATAAAGACTTAGTTTAGGATTCATATTTGACAGGAAGACGGGAAAGCAAATATTTTGAGATCTGGAATCATTGAGTTTTCCAAATGATACCAGTACCTGATCAGGTTTCATTTTTTGCTCAGACAGTATCACACCTTCAATTTTGAATTAGTCTTTGCATGCTTGTATACTTTTGAAATTTTCGAAAAATTTACTATCTTCAAGAAAACATTTGACCCATTTCAGGTGAGTATATCAGATTTAAGAGAACGGCAGTGGTACTATATTTGCGTTGAATGGGAAAATTTCAATAGACACAACGAATCCACGGGTACTGATTGCCGAATATTGCGCACGCTTGATCGGTCTGGGAAAAGTGCTGAAACGAGTGTTACAGACGTTGAAATCATTGATATTTCATCCACAGCAATGCAATTTCGGATACGGTCAATCGTCGAATTTCCAATCAGGTAATCATGCCACCCTTTTTTAATTTCAATTTTCCAATTAAGGCTTTTGATGGATAAAAAAACCTCAATAAATAACTCTAGAAATATTCGAAAAATTACGAAAAAAAGTCTTTTAAAAAGTGTAAATTTTTGATTTGTAAAACATACATGAAAGCAATTAATTCCTCAAAGATAGTTAAAGGCGATAATTTTCATGAAAGGTAATAATTTCTATTCAGAACCATTATATTTAGATGATAAACATGGACATGCTATAATCACTTAAAAATTTCATTATATATTAGCCAATTTTCAATCGTATTTCATCATTTTAGGAGGTAGTAATTGTAAGTGTCTCAAATTACTTATCATCAAATTCACGACATCCACTAACAATTACGACTGTAATTTGTTAAAATGGATAGCAATGCTCCAAAAAAGAAAAAAAAAATTGAATCAATAAGCAAAACGCGTAGCGAAAATGAATTTAACCAAATATTTGAAAAAGGAATGAGGAAAGAATTGAATAAATTTTTGAAAATTAAGAAAAGAGCAAAGAAAGAATAAAGACCGATTTCAATTTTTCATCGATAATAAATTAGATGTCACTGACAATAATTTCTTACTGTAAATAAATTTATGGAATATTGAAATTTTTATTTGAAAATGATACGATCACTTCACTTTAATAAAATTTACCATGGATAACTCTCTAGTTAAGGTGTTCTTGATGTTTTATCATTTTTTCCAACCTATCTGGTCAGTATCAACTACTTTAATGTCACCAATTTATAACTCTGAAAGAAGCATTTCGTTGAATAATCATTAAAAGGATGAAAGAATTTGACAGAATTGAAATGCAATGTACTTCTTAAATCCTTGCTGCGATTACCTTCACCAGTTCTACTCTATTTGTTAAAACAATTTTGAGTTAAGCATAAACACACACACACACACACACACATACACACACATACATACACATACACACACACACCACTATAATTCTGCTTCATTATATTACTTTTTTCATCAATTCTTTGATAGATTACCACATTTTACAGTAATTTTCTCCCACTTTCACATAATTAAAGTTTTGACTTATTTTCACCTTTTGTCTTTTTTTTGATTCGATAATATTTGAGTTATAAAATAACGAATTAAGGCTAACTGCAACGTTGCATAGTGCTGCAATGGCGCATCCAGCGTCACAGACATTCGTTTTCCGTGAATCTACCGATTTGGACGTATTTTTCCCATTCCTGAAACAGGATACGGATTACGGAAAGTTATGCATAATTGAAGAACCTTTAGTGACCGGATATACGACAATGGGAAGGTTAATTGGTGATATGTCTATTGAAAAATGTTATTTCGGTGAGTAATTTCATTCATTTTTTGAACTTCATGTTTTAATTTTTGAAATTCTAATGCAAAATTATAGCATTTTTTCTGAAATTTGCATTACAAAATTTGAAAACTAACCCATTTCTTACTATTTTAATAAAAATCCTTTGAGAGTTACTTAGAAAGAAGCAAGTATTTGCAGAGTTTAGTAGTGCTTGCAATGAAAACATTTGGTAATCCATAAAACAATACATTCGGTTGAAAACTTATTTTTTTAGAAATAAATAACTGTCATTCTTTGTCTTAAATATAAGATAAATGACACTGAAAAATGACAGCTGAACTTAGTAAATTTGGATAGTTAAAATTTAAATTCAATTAGTTGTTGAAGATTGATGAACGAGAAAATCATGCATAAACAAAAGCAAAAAAAGAGAAAATAAAATAATGAATTTAATTCTTAATCATTCTAATGAGAAATCAAATTCACCATTTGATTTGAGGTAATCCTTATTATCTCAGAGTTTCACTAACTTTTTTTCTGCTACTTAATCCTAAATTATTCTTTTGCAGGTAAGCTCAGGACCAAAGATTATGAGTTGTCAACTTTTGATGCAGAGGCTAGTGCTTATAGACGAGCTGCTTCATCTAGAAAGTTTAATTACTCATTTTCCACATTTTTGTTTTGTTTACTGGTCTTCCATGCTATTTCCATAACCAGGTGACCTTGTCGCCGTCAGCCTTCATATTTACTTGCTTAAATCAACATTTTAAATAATGTGACTCAAATGAATGCGCAGCTTTTGACAAATTTCATATTCAAATCTAGCGTAAATATGCTTGATTGAATATATTTGCATTTCTTGTAATTGAGAAAGTCAGTTTTACAATTCAAAAAAGCAACATCCTAATTAGCTGGCTAATTTAACATAATTGCTAATAATCTTTTTTTTTTCTTTTTCAATGAAGTGTGATGACATTTGTATTTGTATCATATTTGAGCTCAAATGACTGTCACATCTTAATGTGATGTGGGAAGATTGTGCATGCAGAAGGCAACGGAGATGGGAATTTTGATTGCAGCGATTAGTAATGGCACATTTTGTAAATCAGATATTTACTCATTCATTAATCGAGATTAAGCGACGGTTAATTTCTTCCTTCAAAAATTCCACTTCTCACAGATATGTGATTTTCAAACGCACTGAATTTTGGTTACCACAAAAAATTTTCTCAAAACGTTGCTTTTATCATTTCCATTTCTCAATTTCATCTTCAAATTTGATAACAATTATTCATACCAATGCCAATTTAATCCTATATTGCATTTCTATATTTGAAATGCAATCTTTTGAGTGTTCTAACCTTTACTGCTATTCATTAATTAATTAGGTAAATCTTTAAAAACTTATATATTATGCATTGTTCAAAAGTTTCCTCCAGACTAAATGACTTGTGAATAGGATTTTGCAGTCTCGAGAAGCACTTTTTAAAAATTGGCTAAAATAAATATTTTGATTCTATGAATTTAATGCAGTACTATGATAGCAAACTTCTATTCCCTTAGCAGCTAGTCGTCTTAACTTATTATTCAAAGTTTTTGTTAAAGTGCACATTAAGTTTGCTAGCAATACATGTTGTATTGTTATGTCTTACAATGAAATATATTTCGGTCTGTTAGGAATTTAAAATTTTCAACTCAAAAGTTCAATTGGAATTTAAAGATCCCGATAAGCAATAGGTCAATTAGTTATTAACGCTGACAATATTGTCACAAAGTTAAAAGCCTTCTCCGAAATATTTGACAAACAGGATATTGTTCTTTCTGTTTGCCTAGACCGTACAATCTCAAATTACTTCTGCAATCTCAAAATTACTAAATAATAACTATCAACTCCTACTAAATGTTCAATTTTATTCTTTTTACAACTTATCTAGCTAGATTTTATAATTCAACAATCTTTTTAATGGTTAAAGAAATAATGGTCGTACGTTGCTGTCTCAATCTTACTTCTTTATTTTACAATAACTTATCTTCAGTAAAAGATTTTTAGTGATTCAAAGAAATTCGAGAAGCACAATTAACTCTTGTAGAAATGATAATTTCTCTACCATTACCATTACCATCGAAAGTATTTCTAGAAAACAATCGTTTCGGGTAGAGTTGGAAATTTTGATTTTGATGAGATATGATTTGCGCCGGGAACTACGGTCCTTTCAACTAAAAATAAGCCTGAACTTTCTTAAATATATTTCTGGGACTGGGTTAAAATACACTTCGGAATAAAATTCGATATCTCTCTTCTGCTTTTTCCGGTTGATACCATACCATACCAAAGTGTTGTTAGCTCGATCTTGATATGCATTTTAATATAATTTGAAGTGTGCAAATTCTCACACCAATAGATATGAGCAACTGTCGCAAAAGTTACTCTTTGAAGTGACCGAACGATCGTTTATGCCACTGTAACGAAGAGAATAATAAAATTTTTATAGTGTCTCGTTTATTGCATGTTATCGTGTTAATTACTTAATGAAAAGTCCCAACAAATTCTTTTCTAATTTACATAAATACAAACTTTGTAGTAATTCTCGGACCCGTTCATTTATGAAATGTACGATAATGAAATGAGGAAAGAATCGCTAAATTATATTCGTTAAAATACCCATAAAATATTTGGCTTAACGTTGAAGTTATGAGAATTTTATGTCGCTGATCAGTTCTTGGCATTTTAATGCAAAATGGAAAGCAATGATGGGCTCAGATGTGCGGAATAGGCTATTTAATGCTTTTTAAGTCTAATTCCATCTGAAATAATTTTTAAATTTACATTTCCCAATGTCTTTCTTGAGTTTGTCATACGAAAAGGCGACGATGGATGATGGAATGTTGTCGAGGGAGATGATTGGACCGCTGGAATACTAGCGTTGACAACCGATGGTAACAGAACTTTGACGTCCATTTTAACTTCACAGAGCGGAAAAACTAATTGAAAAATGAAATGAATGTTAAAAGTGAGAAAAGGGAAGAAGGAAAAAGAAAGAAAAGCTTTTTTTTCATAAAAACAAAATCAATTTCTTGTTTATATAAATAAGCATCTGTATAAATTCAAACTTAGGGATAAAATTTTAAAATAAATTTTTGAAATTTGGCACCCATTTAGTTTTAATAATTAACAAATGTCTACCTATACTTTGCGACGTAAAATACAATTTTTCTTCCAACAATGTACTAATTTATCTTAAATAAAAGAGTTAGGTTGAAAAATTCTCTTTTCTATTGTTGACTTTTAAATAAATAACTAAAAAATTTTTATTTTGAGAATTTTATGTTGCAAAAGAGCGAAAAAAAGGAAAAAAATCGAAATATTACGTACTGATTTAGTGATAATTTCAAAAAAATAGATCATTTCCTTATAAAATTTCAAACTTTTTGTTTTTATCAGAATGATCCTTAGTGATGCAATATCTCTCTTTGCTTAATATGAAGAAACACATAAAAAATAAATGGAACAAATTATGGATACAACTAATTCCTTGCATTTATTTTTTTCAATAATAAATTTGCATTTTCCATTGAACATTCACTCATAACATTTCCTTACCATAAAGACAAATTTTACATTACTAGAAAGTGTCTTCATATATACATAAAAGAGAAAAATATATAAAATCTTTTGAACAAATACTTCTGTTGGAATTATCTGACCTCTGATCACCACTTTGACCCCTGAATCATTGTCTAATCTTTGAATCATCGTTTTATGCATCATTTATTGATGTACTGGAAGATATCTAAATTCTTTAAACATTCCATTGAAATCTCATCAGAAACTGATGCGCCAGATGTACCGCAGTGATAATAATTTCAGATCTTAATGAGTCTGCGAGTGAAAGAGTCTAACAGATTAAAATTAGTTTATTTCTTTCTGGAAACTATCATCTGGCATTGCAATTGGGCAATTGGTGTAAAGTTGGCAGAATTGGAAGAAAATCGCACCATACGTCTAATTTACAACTTTGTTATCTTTGCTATTGCATTTCGTTATTGCAACAATTACAATTTGCAGTGCAACGAAAAGAAATATGAATCATTGAAAAATCAAATAGAATAGAAAAATATGACTCATTCAAAAGTTAAATAGGATAGAAATTTTAAAATAATCTGTAGCACAAAAATATTTTAAAAAGACCACAACGACAGTGGTATTTTAGATTTAATTGTCATGCAAAATTAATATTCAATTTCAAAAATTTTAAAAATTCAATTTTTCCTTTTGAAGAATTTACAATCAAACTTATAGCATATAATTATCGCTGCTATATGCCATGATTGATGTCATTACTGGAATTAAAACTGAATTCAAATTTGAAACTTATATTTTGAAGTTCAGTTTAAATTCATGCGTGAATTTTACACTTCGCTCTTTTTTCTATGACTATTTTAAGAAATTGACAATTATAGTGTGATCCAGCATTGGATTTTTTTAACAGGTGAAGTGAAAATTTAATGTTACATGAGAACTTTCACATCTTTTATTGAATTGAAATATTTCTGATAAGTTAGTATAAATTATCAGTGCAAATCAGATTGTGTTGAAACGATTCGAAACAAACTGTTATTTAAATGAGTTATTTACAATGATTACAGTTTAGAGACAAATTTAAAATTAAGGAATGCGACAATAATTAATAAACAAAAATACACTGTGGCAGAAAATTCGACGAGAAGAAATATTAGACTGACAAAAGTAACATGAGTTACACTGTATTTACATCTTCCAGGTAATAAATGACTTATGATTTATATGTGTCACAGACCCTTCAACTCTCTGAAACATCCTGCGTGCACTTACGTGAAATGTGCTGTGCTAAAAAAGTGAGAGATATTAAATGAAAATTTTACGTTTAGTTATTTGGGATGATTTATATGTGATAAAGATGGACAATGGTTGATCAATTAGAAATACTATATTGTATCAATTGGTGACAAAGACACTCATTAAGATGAATTTTTCATTAAACTTAAGCTTCCTTAAACATGACAATTCATTTGAGATACTTGCACATGAAATGGATCAAAATTAAATTTGACTTTATTACGTATCCTTTTAGGAACGATTAAATTTACGTTAATCGCAAGCGTTTCTTACCCAATTTTAAAGTTACATACAGTGATTGCATGTTAGTAACAAATAACATTGAATGAGATGAAAATACATAGAGAAGATGTAAAACTGTTATCACAAAATTTGCATAATGCAAGAGACTTATTAATGATAAATAGGAATGTGCCATGTGGAAAAGAAGTAATGATATGATCAAAGTTGAAAGCTATTGATATATTATTGATTGAATCGTCCTATTTTCTTATTTTTCATTTTGTCATTTATGAATTAAAATCATGAAAATATAGCGTATATTTTGTTAGTTTCTGAATTTCAATCTTTTAGAGTTATTACAATTACAAATATATAAGCGTTATGGGGAGAAAAGCAAACAGTTATGAATATCAAATAGCGTTAATAGATTGAACGAAATTTGCATATGGATCTAATCTTGGCATTTTATGCAATTTGTTAATTTTGATTAAAATAGTAAAAATTGTGGAAATAATGATGCTAATGGAAGTTAACAAATAGCTTATTCAGAACTACAACTTAAATTAGAAATTGTTAAAGAGGAAGGAAAGGAATTTCAGAGTGAATTTTATTTGAAACAAAATCACATATAAGTTGATGAAATAGCATTAATGAATATTTAAAATGTGACCTTTTGCTTAACTCACTGAATTGTTTTAGATTATTCAAAGTTAAGCTCATTCTTCGAGTTCAAGATTTGAAAGTCAAGTAATTATTTATTTATCTAAAACATAAATCAGTAAACATAGTGTCATATATTACAATAAAAGTGCATAACAAAACCTTTTTTGCATACGGTAACTTTTGCTTGTGCACTGTAAAATTATTTGTGAGATTATTTATGCAGTAATACCTGCAAGTAATTTTTATTTCTAATAAATAAATTATTGCTTCAGAAAGACGAAAATCTTTATTTAGCCAAGCCATGCCAATCGCCAGTTTCTATTGGTACTGTAACATACAGTCAAAGATCAATTTACAATCGCTATTTTAGCACAGGTAAGTAAATACTATAATCAATCATTAAGCTAAGAAATCATTTGATAACATATAAGAGTAATATGAATTATTCCATAATTACAAACAATCTGATCGTCTTAATTCTAGCATGACTCATACTTTGATTCAGAGGTAAAATCTGGTAATCTATTCCCTATAGATTAAACTAAACTAAACTAAACCGAACCGAACCGAACCGAAATGAAACGAAACGAAGCATTGTAATGATTCTGATTGATGTCATATCATTATTATGTGATTAACTGCAATAAATGAAGAGGAAAATGAAAACGAAAAAAAAAAGAGAAGGAATTAGTTCCGGTTGAATGAAACAAATAAACATGGGTTATGGATTTTAGAATTGATAGATTGCTGAACTAGATGGAATTAATGTAATAAGCTCAAAAAACATCCCAGCTAATCTTATTACCCGAACGATCCAAACTTGTCTCTTTTCTCTTCCTGTCTCACATTAAATCATGAAATGAATATCCTTGCTTCCATTAATATACTCCAAATAATCAATTCCTTTCATTTCACATTACTGCTGGGACATTATTTGATTCGTACCCAAGGATTCACACCTCAATGCAATTTCAGAACTGGGCCTAGGACCTAAGGATATAGAAGGCATATGGAGACGGATTGATTACCTGTGCCTCTTCAGTGCTTCCACCTTGTAATGGTAATAGTAGCATATGAGATGTTCTGAGATGAAAAGCAATAAAGGTAGAATTGATTGTGTTTTGATTGAGTTAGACGTTTAGTTTCTTCACTTCTTCCTTCGTACTACTTCAAATTGAATTTTTTATTTTACAATCAGAAATGCTATTTGAAAAAGAAATACTTCAATTCTTATTGTTTATTAAAGATATCTTCGAATTTCTTCTTGTATCCTAAATAAACAGTGAAAAACAGAGTTCAAAAGTTGTAACTGTCTTTTTAATCAGGTATTCGGGATTTCTTTTTCAAGAAAAAAATACAGAAAGACAGAAGATGACTGGGATCATGAAAAGAAGGAATTTTTTTTGACAGCAAATGGTCAAGGAAACCTTTATATCAGAATTATCCTTCTCAAATCCCACTGGAATATCTGGCTCATATTTTTTGATTAGACCAACAATGATGACATGTCGTGATTGCTGCTAGGACCGAAATATTATTATCAATAGAATTGCATCTTTTCTCCATTTTTTTTTTTTTTTTTGAATTTTCATTATTTCTATTTACAACAATAAATTAATCAAGCAATTTTGATACTTCCAATCACTTTTTTTTTCGAATGAACTGATTGCTTATATCAGTTCAAATTAATTTCCTATAATTTCACAGTTAGACTAATTCCACTTTAATGCTCAGTCACAATAATAATGTCATTGCTTTATTTTTATTCTTGCAATTTATTTCATTTAATAGGTCTCATCGGAAAAAGTCAAGTCCTATCATAATGAGTGGTTAGGAAAGGAAATGGTAAGAAGGCAAAGTTTTTTAGTCCTTTCAATTGGTTACTGAATTCATCTTCAAATTTTCCTCTATTTCGCATTAATTCAAAGAAATCATTCATCTGCCAATTTCTAAAATTACGAAAATAAGATTGAAAATTTTATAGTGAAGTGAATTAAATTTATGAGAAAGTTTGAAGGAAAAGGAAGAATAGAGGACAGTGACAAATTTGTATGGAAGTGAAGAGAAGTTGCGCATTGTGCTGTTTATTAGTCTTAATAAGAAAAATTAAACAAGAAATGATTTTTCAAATTTAAATCGTTTTCATTCTTCATCAAATAATTCTTCATCTTTCGAATTTATTCCTTGTTTACAACATCGTTTCGTTTCTTCTAAGTATATAAAATTTTATTTTGAAAAGATTAGATTTTAAATCAGTGAATAAAAATGTTTATAGTCAAGTGGAATATATGAAGAAAGAAAGCTAAAATCATTGATTTTCATTTTTTTTTTAAATCTTTGGAAGACAAAATGAAAAGCTAATTAGCCAATGAAAAATTTTCCGTTTATTATCGAAATTTATGATAGCAATTGATGCACAAAGTTATTACTCTGAGACATTCATTACTTACTCATCTCTGCCACAAGCTCGCATCACTGCAAACCATCTTCACTTGTCAACATCACTGCATCAGAATTGTCACCCGACCCTAACTGTGTTTCTTCTTATTAGTAACTTTCATTATCATTCGATCTATCTGCTTGTCTCCAAACTAATCCAAACTCGATTTAATCATCGGTCAAATCTTCTTCATTAAGTATTACTGAATATAATACCAATCAATATTAGCCGTCATACCGAAATCAAAATTATGAAATGAGCATGTAAACATGGCGGAAACTGCATTATGTGACATTTGACGGAAAAGTATGTCCGTTATGAGTCATTATGATAACACAGACTCATCCAGTGTCCACTCATTAAATTCATCACTTTCCATCTTCTGTCCATACATCCTTAGCTGCATTTACCTTTGAAGTGAATGCATGAAAGGAGGAAAAGAGAAGGAGGAGCGAGGAAGAAGTTTAGAACTGTTTCTAATGAACCAAACAGGGAAGAAGTCAGGTAGCCCTTAAAAATATACATCAATTACCTGGTGTGTCACAGGTATGGACTGATGCTGATGCTTCACTCCTCTTCATGCTTTGTACTTACCGCCAACGTTGATGGGATGACCTTTTATGTTTACTTTACAATTGCTCTACTCTTAAGATTTTCGCGCATTTAGCTTGCATTCATCGCTCAAATATTATGTGTGCATGTATGTGATTGTGTGTCTGTGTACGGTGTCAAATTAAATTTCGCTTAAATTTTAACTAATTTATAAATTTATGCTTGTGTTATTGCCATTGAATAAATGTATTTCTCAGATTTTATAACGAACTGTGTGATATAATTGCAAATAATTTAAGCTAAATGATAAAATATGTTGAGAGAGAAGAAGAGTTCATTTGGATTTAGCGTATTACTTTAAGAATTTACAAAATTTTGTTTGAAAATAGAAGCATAAAATATTTTCCAGTTCAGTAAAGACCTTAAAAAATAAAAGCAATTAAAATCGAGTTTAAAATAGTTTCTTCATTGGGAAGAAAAAATCGGCGCGCATAAAGGATATTTCAGATTGTTTAACATATTTTTCAGTTAAATTCATTTCCAACCAAAAAGATAAAACAGTTGTTTCTTCATTTTCTTAATGAAATAAGATAATAAACGAGTGAAAATTTGAGTTTCTCATTTCTTATAGTTTTACGCTTTAAAAAATGTAAAACTTTAAATAAAGAGGAAAAGTAAAAAAGAAAAATTAAGCCCTAAAGCACATAAAATTTTAGTAAAATTGAATCCCACTAAAACTTTAGATTGGAAGAAAAACTGATTATGCATTTTAAATAATTTTGGATGCGATGAGATTTTTGACTGACAGTATTTTCACTTCTCGAAAATATTTACCGATACATTCATCGTTGATTTGTTTGTTGGTTCTTCTATATACTGTATCCATCATTAGGATTGCTTATTAGTTTATTTACTTACTTACCATTTTGTTTACTTCTTACATTGAACTGTAACTAGCTTTCCCGACTTTTTTATTTGATTTAGATCAAGGATTAGCACCTGCTACTGTCCTAAGCTCATCCATCCCTTAACCAAAGTTCTCAAAAAAGTATTAAAAAATAAGATTAAATTGTGTCAACCCACCATACCATATCATGAAAAATGCAAAAGATGTCAGGAAATGAATACAATTTATTCAACTCGATTTAATGTTTGGCTGATATAATTGTTAAATGAAGCTCAAAGAATTTTGAATAATTCCAAAATTACATTAGTTTATTTTGCATTAAGCTAATAAACACAAAAAAAAAATTCATTATTTATTTTCATTTAAGATATTTACGGAACTGAGTAAACAAATAGAATATATCACTCAGTTAAAGTTATAATTTAGAGAAATTTAAGAAAAAGGAGAGAAAAACTAAAATTACATAGTATTAAACATTTGATGAAGCAAATTATACAATTTAAACGATGCATAAAAAAACGAAAGAATTTCTTTCCTTCCTTCTTTCTATCATTTCACAAAATTGTAACTTTAACTAACAAAAGAAAAGATAACTTTTAAATTTTAGAAAGTCATTAAAAAGAAAAGAAAGGAAAAAGGGTAATAAAAAAAAAGCAATGTCCCAGTGGATAGTATCTGATAGATTGAAGATGTAACTATTTTCAATTTCACTGCCAAATTTCAGCTTTTTGCAGCTTATCTAGCAGAAGCTGTTAATTTTATGCAAATAACTTTTCTCTCCTTGTTTTCAATTTAAACAAGAAACTATAAAGAGTGCAAAAAATAGGCCAAGCCAAGACATAAATCATCATAGGCTGCTGTCTCTACTATTATATCACAAACATAAATTTTCTCATGTAAATAAGACATTCTGTTTTGATCTCATCTCTTGGCTTAATTTGCTTTCACTACGATATTATCATATTGTTAAAGTTGTTGCTGTGACGAATAAACTGACCAAATGACCAGTTGTGCTTATTAAAGGTAAAATCTAATTTTCAAACCATTTCAATTTAAATTTCATCCATTGTAGTTGTATTCATGAATACGAACAATGTGGACTAAATGTTTTTATATCGTCTTTAGTTTTTAGGGCTCGTTTTATGACTTTTGATTTAGCATCATTTCTTAAGAAGGATTAATTTCATGGTTCATTTCAGTTGCAACCAATTCTTACTTTGAATTAATTGTTATATTGCTAAGTAACCAGATCTTTAAGCTTTACGAAATAAAATAATTTTGTCTCTTTCTCTTATCATTTCTTATTTGAATTATTTTAAAAGCATTCATTTTCAAATTTTAGTAAGATTTACATATGAAAGTAAATATGCCACATTGTTTAGTGATATTTATTTGAGGCATTGGAAGTGATTTATGAAAACGAAATGAGTCAAATGACCTTGACGGTCTGTCTATACACTTATTAGCATAAGTAGTTGATTGCCATGGGACACTTTGAACAAATTAGCATATATATATGTATCACGTCCTTAACTTGGCTTATTACGTCTGTTCCACTTCTTTCTTTTAGATTCACTAATAATTTTTAAATGGCATTCATAACCTTGTGCTCAGTTTACTTATCCACAAGTAATGGCCTAGTTACTTGTAAAGCTTAGCAACATTTGTCACAAAGGATGTTAAGTGGCACTCAATAAAATGATTTTCCAAACACTAACAAATCATTATCCTTTGAAACATTAAAAAAATAAAAATCGGAATGTTATTATGGGTCAAAGGAACATTTTGGCTACTTTTGCATTTCGAAATATCGAAGGATTTCCATACTGGAAGTGTTGAATTTCATTTATTCAAGTCGTCTTTCACATTCCAATCTTTTTCTCCCATATTTTTAGGTACAACGAGGACGAAACTTTCCTTTCTCAATGAATACTAAAAAGTTTAAAGTTCATTTCATTTCTAAATCGAAAAATTGAAAAATCCTTTTTCCTTATGCAAATTTATGGCCTTTCTATTTTGATTGCTCTCTTTTAATGCAACTACCTTTCATGTTTGTTCTTCAAAGGCTTACCTTTTTATTTTTCATTGCATTGTCAGACTTTGTCTTAGAAAGCACACATTACATAGAACTTTTTATTATTTTTACTGCTAATTCTCTTTCTTATCTAAATTTCAAACTTATTTACAACTTTTGAAACATAATTTGCACTGCAAAGAGTATTTCTCGAGAATTTTACAACTTCGGGAAATTTGTTTATAACATACGGAACTTTGTTTATAACTTTATTTAAAATAATAAACACAAAGAAGAATTTTAGCTTACAGTAATGTTTGTGTATAAATTATTAAATCTAATAACACGGGGATTTAATGATAGCGATTCTAATCAGCTAGTGATAACGGTGATTATAATGTTAGCGATTTCAATAGGCTTACGTTTAAGAAAAATATTTTGGCCAATATCCTCAAAGATAGGTAAGTAATCGATAGGTCAATGAAATTGTGTTAGAATTACAAAAGGTGAGAAATAACATATTACACTAAATTTTTCAGAAATTTCAAATTAACAATTGAATATTTTGCAAGTACGAAAAAAAGGAAAATATTTAGAAAATGATTGTAATTCAGGAAATGAAACAAACGTTAGTGCATAAAACGACAAAATAAATCGGTAAAAAGTATGTAAAGAAATCACAATTAAATTGTTAGAAATTTCAATGAAATTTTAAAATAAAATAAAATTTTAAGAAATTTTAAAATAATTCAAAAAATTTCAAATTTGCATAAGTGTTTATTTTGTATATATATTAATTAATTAACTGTTAGCAATATATGCATTATTAAAATGCATCACCGACTGTACTAACATCATTAGCTCAATATTTGTCATTCTTTTAGTGCAATCTAAAAGATTTGCAAGCTTTTGCACCTTTGCAAGCCAACCATCAATTTACCTATACGTCTGTCAATCATTTCTTCTGCTTCAGCTTTGTCTTATTCTTCTACTGTTCCGATTTGCCTTTCTATTCTTTTCAGGTTCAATTTCTTGCTTTTCTCCATTTCCGTTTCCTGAATGTCAATCAAATGGAGGTGCAACACCTCTCATTCATTATAAATAAATTCTGCGTTCGTTTTTACAGCAAATTTGCATCGGTTCCATATTAAACACCTGTCCATTTGCTCATTCATTTATTCATTAATTGCATCAGACTTAATTAAAGGCGTTATGTCTTCTATGTATTATGCATTGCAGAATCTCTCTAATAGTAATATCACAGCTTTGTGTCTTTCATTCATTAATAAATTCATTAAGTAGACGAATTAGACTACCGTTTCTTCTGACCTTTTGAATAATCACATATCAAACACTTAATTTAGAACATTTTGGTCTTAAATTAACAAAATTTTGTTTGTCTTATGATTAGCTTAGTATATGCAAAACATTATTCATTAGGTCAAGATTTTTTTTTTTTTTTTGGTAATTAACAAGGAATTTAAGGAAAAATTTACTTGGTAAAAAGTAGTATGGGTAGGAGCACTCGAGCTACAAAATATTTAGAGGATGACTGTCACTCGTGATGTCATTTCCAATATTGGTTGTTCTATTCGTCTCGTCTTGATTCTTTCTTTTTCCATTCATTCCGGAGGAAAATTAAATTAAATGATACTCCTTCTTATTGATGATTACTTTGTATTCGATTTATCCAATTTGCATTCATTCCGGAACGAATCGAATTTCATAGAAGAGAAAAATGTACATTTATCATGGAAGTAACCGGAGCAGTAGTAGATTTCAGCCACTCCGATTTACGGTTCGTCTATTTTAGTTAGATTAATTTCCGAGTGAGGAACTAGTGGAAATTTGCTAGAGATATCAGCTAGAAATATGTTTATATGAAGAAGCCCTAACGTAAAGTTTACAATTGACCTTCAATTTGTCGCGACAAACGCTACTATCGTTAACCGCCATCTTTCAATTTTATAATTATTTGTTACGAATCTGCAAATTACTTTGGTTTTAAAAGATATTTTCAATTTGTTCAACATTTAAGTATTAGGTGCAAGAGAAAAAATTACGCTTTATTGAAAAGAGGAAATATTTAAGTGTTTGTATGAGTCAGTTAAACTAGAACTGTAATAGATGTTAATCACTTCTGTTAGATTTTTTTCAAGCGGTTTGTCTTCTTTCGATCTTTCATCTTTAAATTTCATATGCATTATTGAGTCAGCATATAAGCCGAATCATTCTGACTTTTTAAATTTATTTTGCTATCTTTTCTCATGGTAATTATAATATTAATTATTCAGTTCTACAGTGTTTTACTTTAATTTAAATGTAAATACAATTATTTAATTTTTCTCCAGATTAATCGTTAAGTTTGTTTTTATTTTTTGCTAATATTCATTATTGGTGTTAGTCAAATGAAAAGTGAAATATTTCTGTGAGACAGTAAAGATAACACTTATTAGCTCATCAATCAATCTACACTGATATAATTTAAAGTTTATTATAAAAATGCACCTATCAGTAATGAATAAAAACGATGATGAAATGCTCAAGTAATAATTAATTCTTCTTTTTCTTGTTATTCTTGTTATTTTCTTCTGTTTACTGATTGCATATACTGATTTCAATGTGTCATTCATGTAATACTTCATTAATAATCAATCTTTAACTCAAAATGCTTCATTCATCATTTTCAATTGAAGATTTCACTTGATTTCATCAACACTTCTAATTTTTCAATCTTTTCATTCTTTCTTTTCCACCAATCCTAAGATATATCCCGCATTCTTCCATAATTACTACCGTTATTCATTTTGTCATCTCGTATGCCTTTCCTGTCATCACTTCTTTATAGCATATGTAGGACGGATTTCATTTAGTTGAAATTAAATTTTAATTTTATTCCTTTTAAATGTAAAGCTGCATATCTATTAATAACTATTTTATTATTAAATTCTCATTTATATATATATATGTGAGTCTGAAAGTTATTCATATCTATCCATGAAAATTTTCTTTTTTTAAAATGCTTACTTTGTAATTCAGATGAGTCAAGGAGATTTGTTAGTTCATTTAGCTAAATGGATGGAATTCAGGCAGGAAAGAATTCTTTTATTCTATGCCTGTCATCAAATCTAATAAGCTTTCATTTTGATTTGCTGCATAAATTCGAACCTAAAAAGAGTAAAGGTTAAGATGGGCAATTCATTCAAAAACATTATCATATCACAAATTTGTAAGCTAATTAAGAAAAGCCATTTCTTATTGTTATTGTCGCTATCGTTGTTTTTTTGTTTTTGCTTAAGATAATCTTTCTTAGCTTAGCTAATCTCAGTTTCACTGAATGCGCAAATGAGCCATTGCAAGCAAAAATTTCTCATTTTGCATTTTTTATCATTGTATCGTTAAACACACTTTCTTCACCGTTTCCATCTTTTCTTTTCAAATGTAAACTGATTAATTCTTTATCACTTCTCACCTTATCACAACAAATGAATGAACTTTTCCTGTTCAGAGTACAGCATAAAGAGGCTATAAGTAAGTAAAAAAGCATTTTCTTAGAAGATTCATTTCTTATATATGAAAAGTGAGAGAAGCGAAGAGAGAGAGAGAAAAATGTAGGAAAGAAGGCAGAGAAAAGGAAAGAGGAGTAAATAGTGTGATTTTATTTTGCAAGTTCATAATATAATTTAACTTTTTAAGCTGTTAAATCGCTACTTTCTTTAAGCTTATTTCTGCTTTTTATGCCATTTTTGCATTCTTTTTCCTTGAGCTTTTTATATAACTAAAGGTAAAGAGAGAGAGAGAGAGAGAGGGAGAGAGAGAGAAGATGCATTAATGTTTCTGTGTTTGTCCGCAACTTTCATTTCAAAACCATTTCGGCACTATAAATGCTTCATTTATTTTATTCGCCATAAAGTCATCAAATCCTCATAGATTGATTTTCCTTGTTGCAACTTCTAATTTTGTCCAAGAACTGCAATTTATGATATAATCAAATTTCTCATATATATTTAAAATTCACAATATTAATTGAAAATATAAACTGCTTAAATTAATTGCAAGTGAAAAAGAATTGGCTAAAAATATTGTCCATTGGTTAGTCGTATAAATCTTTCGTATTAACAACCATAAATACTTGAGGAATAGAATTGCTAAATGAAATTAGGGTACATACTAAGTGGTCAATATGGCATTGTGGCCAAAGATATATGGCGATGATACTTGTGGCCAACAAACCAGTAGTCAGGCATCTCGCATTCAGCATTCAATCTTCTTCCTTAATTTTTTCTATGATTTAAAATATGCGATGTGTGATCTTTTCATAAGATTAAGTTTGTAGAGAGATTCTCCTTAATTTATTTATTTTATCATCTCTGTCTTTTCTTCTCTTAACTTATTTTTGATACCAAAACCAAAAGCCATGAAATATTTAATTCTTTCTTGCCTAAAGTTTTATTACTCTAAATCTTTAAGCTGTCACTATTGTACTGCTTGTTTTCATATTTCCTGCAAATTGCCTTATAAATTAAATTGATTATCAGAATCCGCAGGAAAAGTTGCAAACTTTCTGTTACATTTGAAAACTTTTCTAATTTTAGAAAGCTCTCATTGCGACAAAATCTAGTAATAAGGAAAATTAATTAATGAAATGAGTTCAGAGATAACAATCACTGTGATTAATGTGTTTTTAGAAATTCGATAAGTTGTCTTTTCAAATTGAGCAATAATAGGAAACAGGTCTCTCGCCAAAATTTCGAAAATGTTCTTTCGCCTTCAGGCTATTAAGATATTCTGCATTTTTAATTTCTATTTACTTTTCTACTATAACATATCAAATCAAATGACAAAGTGGTTTGAAAACTTTTTGATAATTGAACTTTTAATCGATTTGTGACTTTTTGAAAACCTAACTCCAGTCTTTTAAACTAAATTCAATTGGTTTTGGAATTAATATTAATGAATGCAGTGTAATTATATTTTTTGAATAAGTAAAAGCAAGAGGATTAGGAGAAGGAAAAATAGGGAGAGAGAGAAAGAAGGAAAGAGAGAGAGTTTATAATTCTGATATATTAGATAAGTAGTAGTGCTAATTTCTATCATATTTTGATTAAAGTAATTTGAAGAATTATATTAAAGCTTTAAAACTGCACTCTCATTATTATGAGATCAAGACTTCTGCTTTTGACCTTTGTATTTCAAATCTTCTAGCCAAGTAAATATAATCAATGGTCGATTCTTATTCAACATTTTAAATCATTTATAATTTGAAGAGAATGACAACAAAATCTTGTTTATTCCTAAATTTTTAAAATTAAAAATGGTGAAATAAACAGTAATGGGGAATGTGGAATTTAATAGAATCAAGTTGAAAATTTTCTCGTAAGCTGAATAAATAAAAAAGTAGAGAATTAAATAAATTACTGAAGAATTTGAACAAAACTTTTAACAACCAGACTTTTTTTGTGGTTTTGTATTGCTTGTTAGTTCTATGATTTCTGCTTCTTTCGGGATGAAATTGTTTTTGCCGAGAAATGTAATTTAATGCTAGTTTACTGACAGATAGGAGTATAACAACAAAGAGGAGAGGTCAAATGTCAACGAAATTAAGAATTGAAAACAGAAAAGGGATGAAGAATGAAGAAGAAAACTGAAAATAATTTTTTTTCACATAAAATAAACGGCTATTGAAAAGTGGAGAAGCACTGATGGCTTCATTTTTGCCTAAAAAATTTATCTGAAATCTTTCTCCCTCTCTTCTTCTCTCTTTCTACTAACATTCCAATCGGTTCCTTGCGCCGAGAAAAGGTATGAAATTTTTTTTAGGGAATGAAAAGAACTGAAATGAGTTGAGAGATTTGAGTTTTTTTTTATTTTACGAAATTTAGATATCAATGATTAAATAGCACAACAAATGGCCTCGTAAAGTGAGAAAAAACTTCTCGAGACTGAGTTTTTTCTTTTTAATTTTTTTCTGCAACTTTTTATTGTTTTTTAATTCCATTCCGATATGAAATTGTATTTTTTCAACTTTTTTATATATGAAATTTAATGTGATAAAAACAGAAAGATTTAAAAAGATGATTTTAAGATTTTGAAGTGATGACTATTGGATGCAATTTCTTAGCTTATGGAACATAGAAAAGTTTGTTCTGAAATTGTCCGCTGAAATGAGCTATTTCAAATGACCAAACAGTCTATAATTGCATGCATACTTTCGGAATATGATAATAAAGTGAAAAAAAATGCTTTACTCGAAAAATTCTTGAAGGACAAATTTTTCTTTTTCGAAACTTTAAGATAATTTTTAAATTTTTTGGTGTATTAAGTGTAAGCTTTATATAATTCCGATTACTTTTTGTAATCATTTTTTATTTATTATTAGCACATTGACAAATGTCATTATCTCATGGTTGAATTTATAATTACTCAGTGATTGAAAGTGTACAAATTATGAAGAAAGAATGAAACAGTTGAAAAATGATTTCAGGCTGATTGTCCATACTACAAGCAGTTCTAATTTATCTACCTTAAACTACTCTGTGATCATTTTGACAAAGAATTTGTGAAATGCTATTTGATAAAGAAACATTTGCAGTATTCAAATTAGGAAGGTAATTAATTGCATCATGACAATCTGCTTCATTCTTCGATTAATAATTCTTTTTTGGTCGGTATTTCATACTTTTGTTTATGGTAATCCGAAGTATCAACGAATATTCATCAGTGCAAGGTTCGTCTCTTCAAGCTTTCCCTTCTAGATTTTCAATTTTTAAATCACTAATCTCTACGGTTAAAATTGTTTCTCTTTTTTTTCAATTTTTTCATTCTCAAATTTTGATCCTAAAAAGTTTTTATTCTTTTTTTACGTTAATTAATATTAGAGAAAGGGAAGGTGTGAGGAAGAAATTATTCCTTAGATAGAAGCAATCACACTTTTTAGATAAATTTTTAGATAATTAGATAAATTCCAATAGCAAAGGATAATTGAATAGTTTGATTTAGGTTGTTTAAAGATTTAATTTTTTTTATCGTTTCATTTCAGGGCAATAAATTTTATAGACACAACAAAGCACGGCTTTCGAATTGTTCTATTGAATTCATTTCTGGAGGCCCATCTTTCACCAACCCAAATTCCAACATTATTCGTTTCCGCAATTCCACTAAAATCAGGCGAACCGCTTATTAGCAAAGTTTTTTATCCGGATAGTATTCGGGAGGACAAACAGGTCATCCGTTTAATCATCATTAAGTTTTCCAATTATTAAATATTACTATTAGTAATCCTTGAAAATATACAAGTAGTCAAGCGAATGGAAACTAAAATAAATTAAAATTTTGATTTTTAAATTCGTTTTCATTATTCTGATGTACTAACAAATTATTACATTGTTGGATACATAAAATAATATTAGTTTAGGTGTACTTATCTGATTTACGAGAACAATCATGGTATTATATTTGCATAGAGTGGGAGAATTTCAACAGACATAATGAAACGACCGGAACGGATTGTCGGTTGTTGCGGACTTTGGATCGATTTGGGAAAAGTGCGGATACAACAGTGGAAGATGTAGAACTGATCGACATTACGGCAACTACGATGCAATTTAAAATTCGCTCCATCACGAATTTCCCTATGAGGTGTGTTTCTCTCCTTTATCCTTTTGAAAGCAATCTTTCCGAATATCATTAAACAAATTTTCATTTTTTTTCTGATCCTTTTCCAATTTCGTTATTTGTCTTATTTACCACATCTCATTATTATTAATTCCGTGAAATTGTCGGACTATTAAATACAGTTTTTACGCTTTGCTCCATTATTGACCAACTATGTGAATTAATAGTATTTTTTGATTGCTTATCGTATTTCAACAGTAGGTTGTCAGATTAATCCATAAGAAATGTCACCAAAAAGTGTCGGCTGATCGTTATCGAATATTGCTGATAGCGTTTCGGTCCTTGAGGATGCCGTCCGGTTATCATTCACTAGTTTAACATATAAAAGCGAAAAATAAGGGAACGGATCAATGTCGCATCTTCTTTTGATAAAGACTAATTCGATGACATATATTTCATTTTACCATGCTTTGGTCGAATAATGAATTAGAAAAATTCATAGCTTTTTTATGTAAAGTAAATTTTTGGACTTAAATTTATTAAGTTTTTGGTCAATCAGATTTTATTATGACTAACATAACATTACTTCAAAATAATTTTTTATGCGTACTAACAACTTAAGACTTTGGAAAATATGTACTTAAATTGTTAAGAATTACAGACTTTGAAATTTGTAAATCGAGTTTTATATTTAAATGCTTTGTTTTTTTTAAGTTCAAATTATGCTCTTACCTAATTTATTTCAATCATTACTGTATGAAATTTGTCCGTTTAAAGTCCATTTACATTTGGCTTATGAGGTGAAATTTTAACGATAGTTGTTTATTTCAGAAGGTTAGTAAATGATTAAATTATGCAAGAAATTTGTGAAAAATGATAGAGTAAAAAGAGTTCAATTTAAAATTCATACAAATCAGAAGAAGTAAGCACACTGACGTTCTAATTCTATTCTATACATTAATTCTTAATCTTTCCTTTCCCATTGCTTTCTTTTTCTATGAAACGTTTTTCTAAGAAAAGTAAAATGAAGGGAATGTTAGATGAGAAAATTCATTAAAAATTAACAAAGTATTTTCGAAACGAATCATTCATTGAAAAGCTGAAGCATTGATTAGCAGAAAATGCCTTTATTGAACAAAAAGATAGTAGGTGTAAAGTGAAGAGTTCAAATCTTAAATGTATCTATTGCCTTTCAAGATTTTTTATAAATTTCAAAGAAAGATATGGCTTAGCTTAGTAAACAATCAATAAAATAGAAAGCCAAAAGGTCCTCTCACACAGATTTCCTTTTCCTAAGTGTAAGCCATTTTTTCTGCACTTTTGCAGCAAACAGTGAAATATTCTTTAAAACAACACAAACTAACTACATAATTTGTATTATAGAACGATCGCAACATTGCAAGGTGGTAGCGTACCTCAAATAGGCTCACAAGTATTTCAATTTCGTGAATCATCCGATCTCGACGTATTATTCGCCTTTCTAAAACACGACACGGAATATGGAAAGTTATGTATTCGTGAGGAACCACTTACGCGTGGTTATACTTCTATGGGTCGTTACGTGTCCGGTATCAGCATCGAAAAATGTTACTTTGGTATGATTTGAAATTATGTAAAATTAAATTAATTAGATTTCAACATGAATTATTATTAACATTTTTTTAAAATTGTCACTCTTCATAAAACAAATTTGCCTCAAATTTTCATTTTTCTTTTACTGTCAATGTATTCTGTTTTTTTTTTTCAATTTAGGAAAATTAAAAACGAAAGACTATGAACTATCAACGTACGATATGGAAGCGAGTCCGTACAGATTTACCACTTCTTCCGCTTCTACAATTTTCATTAGTCACAGTATCATCTCTTTCTATCTTTTTATTTCTGTATTTTTGATAAGAGTAAAATGCTCATAATATTTCTACCTTTGTATTTTGTATTACTTTGCAGGCATTTTTTCACTACTATCTTCTTGAAATTTATAAATTTTTAATTGCCAAGATATTTTATTTAATGAATACACTTTCATCCTCTCATATCTTTCTGATTGATCAACTGCCTGAATGAGGTTATGCTGGTAATATTTGCCTACAATGACTTCCGACATTTCTCACAATCCAAATATTCAGATTTTATTCACTGATAGTGAAATATTCGCAGTATTATCACAATAAACCAAATGACAGAATAGATTCCTTCTGTGACAATAAGGCCTACTCCAGGCTCATTCCTACTTCAGTCCTAAAATAAACAATTGCATAACTGCTAGCATTGATTATGAATAACAAGGATAACATTTCTTTATACCTTCCAATCATCAATATATACATTTTCAATGACACTGACAAATTATCATATCGGAATTAGTCTTCATGTCACCTCTAAAGGAGTACCAACTGTCATTAAATGATGAGAAGCCTTTTGTTCTTTCACATTTCCAAGTATTATCATCCATCCAGCATGCAGCAATTTACGCACCTTTTCACTTGTAAATTCATACTTACCATCTCTGTCACCTGTTTGGTTCCTCTTGGTGTCATTTATTTAGCATTCACAGCGCAAGCACCGATAAGTTGGTATCATAGTGTTAGGATCTTCAGTGGATGCTGTTCTGATAAAATAATGGTAGTAACTGATAAACACCTCGATTGGCACCTGTATCCTCTCGAAACAGATGTACAGAGAGTGAAATGCACAGGAGGTGCTTTCTTCTTGCAAGAACGATCGGCAATGACCGTGAAGGGATTAGTCTTTTGAGAACTATATGACATCAACATCCATTCGGTAAACATACATCAATAAGTATTATTCAGTGTTTGTCCTCAAAATTTGTTAAATTGCTATGCCAATAAACTGAGGGAAATCAATGATTTGAAAATAAACTTTTATAGTAATTATTTTTGCAAATTACCAATTAATAAATTGAAGGAAAATTCAATTAATTTATACTTATTATGTGATGGATTTTTTTTGGAATATGTAAAATATTAAATATTAGACAATAAAATGGAAGTTTTTTTTTTTACAATAGCAATAAATTCTAAAACTACAAAAATTACGTTCTTCAAAGTTTGATAATATATTTAATCTTTCTGATTTGGATTTACTGACGTTAATTGAACAGTTTCAGTTTCATTGAGATATTCTTGCTAGAACTTTCAAGTAAATGAGGAAAACATGTCACAAAATATGTTTAAAAAAAATGCGATATGTCGATGACATAACAAATATCTGTCACAGGGATTGCTGTCTAAACGTACAGCATAGTATTAAATGAAATGAAAAACCCTGCTAATTCTAAAATGTTATGTACTGAATAGCTTGTTGTAATATTTTACAATAGCATTACATTATTCAATTATGAATGAATTTACGGTTTAAAACATCACGAAACTTAAACAATAACGGTTCTGAAAATTTTTGAAGAGTATGAGAAACTGAAAATGAAGCAGATTCGAGTCATCTAATCAATCCAAATCATTTTTTGATAAGTGGAGAACGAACATATCATCCCTAACTACATATTCATGAATGGACTACAAAGGCAGAAAATGCTTTATGACATTAACGTAAAACGTGAAATCTATTGTTCATTGCATTTAAAAGAGAAGAGTTACTCAATGATTTCAGGTCTTTTGTCCCTAGAAGCATTTCTAGAAGCACCACTTTGCTTTTTGGAATCTTTTAAAATAGATATGATGCAAAAAAAGTGATCAAAACTTGTTTGAATGTGTAAGAATGTATATAGGAGGAAATGAGTGCGATATTTCCTAAATGATTATACAGATATTCCTCATCCGATAACTTCTTCCTTTGCAGGCAATGGCCTTCTATAAATACCACTTGTTATCAGTTCTTAACTTCTCTTAATAAATTTGATTTTTTACATATGCATTCCTATAAACATGTCCACCGCTGATACCAAATTAAATTGCGAGAGACCAGGCTTTGGGTTATATAACAAAAAACTAAATTGGTTTTTTTTTACAAATGGTTGGGTAGTAAGAAAATTAGGTGTAGGAATTTAAAGAACTATGTTCATGCAGTGAGTATGTCGAAATCTGTCATAGAATAGTTAATGCTACCGTCAGTTAATTGTTGAAAGTTGAACATTTGAGGCTAGTGTTTCATAATCTTTTAGCTTCTAGCATCTTTTCATTTTTTTCTTCCCTCAATATATATACAGTTTAGAACAGATATGAAGCCGTACACCACATATGAATCCCACTAACGGAAGAATTCCAAGATCTGTTAAAACAATAATTATAGAGGAACAAATTTGCAAAATCTGTAAGACACTCTTCTGTCCCCACTAAAACGCGCAGAAATATTTTGCAGAAAACAATTCGATTAGTTCACTTCGCATTCTTGACGGCTTTATTTAATTTAACCATACACTTATAATGTGTTTTACACATAAACTTATTCTGATCTCAGTTTTCCATACATTTCCTTTAACTTCCGATAAACAAGTCTGTCCTTTTCTGGGACAGACGGTCTTATCCTCTGAGCCGCATTTTGGAAGTGTTTCATGGTAACTCGACGACATCCATCTGTGTTACTTCCAGATATGCTTTCTTGCATAGCTATAATACCCGCTTCATGCACAAGTGCTGCTATATCTGCTCCTCTGGAATTCAAATGAACAATAAGTACAAATACATCACAATAATCGTTATATAATCATACATATGTAATGCACTAACGAATTCTAACATTTACATTTATTTACTGTCGAACGCTTCCTTCTCTTCTACATAAACACAATAAAACAGCAACTTCAAATCTTATGACATCACCAGAAGTAAAAGTCTCACAAGATCTCATACCGATAATGAAAAAATCCCAGGACTGAAAGTGCCTAAAATTAAAGAAAAAGGTTTAAAACGTACGTAAACCACTCGAGAGCAGGGTCCGCAGCAATACTTCTGTAAGAAAAATCGTCGGATAGGTGAGGACGTTTTCCATTCTTCGTTATTTTGCAAAGAATGTCTTCTTTCTCTTTTGTATTTGGAAAATCAACAAAAAGTATTTTATCTAACCTTCCAGGACGTAAAATAGCTCCATCAACAATGTCTGTAAATATAATTCATATCAGACATCAGCCGATGTTACTAAGATATGATATACCATGGAAGAGTTATGTAACTATGAATCCACAACCAACAATCAGACTTAAAATGGCTTTATGTGTGCTCCATACAACAACAGTCTAACTGCTCAGTGCAAACAAAACATTACGTAATTCTTGCAGTGTTACCATACCTTGCTAAGAAGGCAATGACAAATTGAATTAAATTTCACCTGCTAAACAACGATTCAGCTCATTAGTAAATTCAGTAGTAAACCCACCATTCTGTTTCTATATCACTATCAGTCATGGATAATATTTATAATTTTGAGGAAACATATGATAATAAGCTGCATACCCGGACGATTTGTTGCTCCTATCAGAAAAACTTCTTTCCGGCTTTCTATACCATCCATTTCCGTGAGCAGCTGGTTTACCAATCTTGAACTGCCACTTGTCTTGAGGAAAAAAAATACCATCACAGGTATAGATAGAACGAGACACATCAAATTTCGCTATTATTTAAAATGTAATACTTGAAAAAAAAACTTGTACAACTGAAAAATAAGTTAAAGAAAGAAATGAACATACCTCACTGCTTGTTCGTTTTGGACAAAGTGCATCAATTTCGTCGAAGAAAATAACACACGGTGACGAATCTCTCGCCCTTTGAAAAACAGTACGCACTGCTCTTTCACTTTCTCCAACATACTGCATAACATATGTAAGCTTAGGAAAATTGATGATTCCGAAAGAAATGTATGTGACTTAACTCGTTATCCAGAGTGTCTAAAGTGCTTTTTATTTTCTAATTTATAAGAGGAGCTTAACAAACAGTACCAATACTATCAGAATAATTATGATGTAATTAGCATATTATGATGGAAGAAAGAATTAAACAGATACCATGCTTAACAATTCAGGTCCTTTGATGCTGATGAAATTCATGCCACTTTCATTAGCAACAGCTTTAGCCAATAACGTTTTACCACAGCCCGGTGGTCCACATAGCAATATTCCCTGAGGTTTGCTTTCCATTCCAAATTCATGGAAAAGCTCGGGTTTTTGGATAGGAACCTGTAAAGTAAAACTTAGAATATTAGTCTAAGTAGCTAAATAACTGAATTACTAAGAACCAGAAAGTAGAAACTTCCAAAACTATCCGAAACATTGTAAACTGCGGATTCTCTAATGCTTGCTGAATTTTTTCCTAATGCAAAGGCGTAACTCCAGAAATGTCGATGAGGTGAAGAATAATTGCTGTTTGAAGTATTTACGTCTTATTCACATACCAGTATGCTCCATTTAAGCTCTTCGCGAATAGTTTCAAGAGCACCAATATCATTCCACGTAATATCTGGAACAGTGGCAAATCCTTCACGTTTAGCCGATGGATCTACCAATACCAGTGCTCTGTTGAAATCTTCCATCGTTATACGAATTTCCCGGAAATCGTTATTATCCAATTGTTGTGATGATTCCAGCCAAATAAGCACTGAAATAATTTTTAAATTCGAAAATCAGCAACAAATCAAATTTAGCAAAAGGTGAAAGCTAAGCAAACTCCGGCACTGTACTGCGAAGTATGTATTAAAGTACATCGAAGGATTATTTAAATCACCAATTGAAAATTCCTTTCGCTTTTAACAATCGATTGACATAATATGTTTTGTCGACGACTAGATAACATTAACTTTATATATTGTAGAATTAAAAGAAGAAATTAAACTGGGTTTTATAGGAATTATGTGAATAGAAAAAAGAATTTTTAAACTCAAGAAATTAAAAGCGAGTCTTACTTTTTTCCAGTTCTAACTGGATTTCTTCAATATTTCTCTCCCCATATTTACACATATTTGGTGTTTCGAATTTCCTTAAAAAGAATAGTAGCACATAAAAATGATATATTTCTCAATTTCAAAAAATGCATCTCAAGAATAGTGGAAATTATAACATCTCCCATAACAATGTACCCATTTACTGCTCTTTTCACTGCACAGGATGCCGCTTGACTCGACAGAGCTTTAAGATCAGCTCCCACATATCCTGGAGTAAGGCGTGCCAATTCCTGTAGTACTATTTTGTCATCCAGCCGAAGATCTCTAAAATGCAAGATGGAGATCCCAGAAAACAAAAAATGAAAAGACAAAAAATAAAATCCTCTTGCGTCCTCATTACGATGACAATCACAGTTCATAACACACTAAAAAACATAACAAAAAGATAAATACCTGCAAACAATCTCTAATATTTTCGATCTAGCACGTTTATCTGGGATTCCCAACGCAATTTCTTTATCGAAACGACCAGCTCGTCGTAGAGCTGGGTCTATAGTTTCCACTCTACTTGTGGTACCTGTAATTGAAACACATGTGTTAGCGTCAGTCCACTACAGTTTATCATCAACAAACAAAACTATGGCAAAATTTAGCAGCTGAATATTCACCTATTACGAGCACTCCATTTCCTTTATGCATCTTTCTGACTGAAATATCGACATCTGTGCTGTTCGCGTTCAGTTCTATATCTTTCCTCGGATTTGACAGATCTAAAATATTGCATTTCGAAATAAAATTATTAAAGATGAACAGTTCATACAATTAAGCGACTGAACTTCAAGTTCTTATTTACCATCAAGACAAGCAATAAGCTGTGATACAATACGCCTCTCCATTTCACGCTGTGCGTTATCCCGTTTTGAAGCAATGGCATCGATATCATCCAAAAGTAAGATACACGGTGATGCTTCAATCGCTTTGGTAAATAATAACCGTATTTTCTGCTCGCTTTCACCGGATACTCCAGAAACTAATTCCGTCACTGCCACTTTTAAAATTGGTAGGTTGAATTGCTAGAACATAGAAGATTCAAAAAAAGATAAATAATGCCTATACTATAATATTCAAGTGTCAAAAATTATTTTGATTTAACGGAAAAATAAAATCTACAACGCTTTTCAAGTGCTAACCCCTGCAACGGCTTGAGCAAACAATGTTTTCCCGCATCCAGGAGGACCATGAAGCAAAAAGCCAGTAGGATGCGTAACTCCAAGCACATCATCTATTTCCGGATGAAAAAGATGTATGACGAAACTGCAAACTTCCTAGAAATGGAAATGCCTAATTCAACTATTCTAATGAAAAGACAACATAATTTCACCACAGGTTTGAAACAAGTTCTTACCAAACATTGCTGTTCGCAACCACCG
Source organism: Wuchereria bancrofti (assembly GCA_005281725.1). Classification (NCBI taxonomy): domain Eukaryota; kingdom Metazoa; phylum Nematoda; class Chromadorea; order Rhabditida; family Onchocercidae; genus Wuchereria; species Wuchereria bancrofti. The sequence goes on along the minus strand of SSBO01000002.1, from coordinate 1,263,509 downwards.
ATATCTGAGAACTTAACGTACGATGCACTAGGTTCTACGTTAATGTCTGCTTTGTACAGCGATCCAAACGATGCATATGGTTTTCGACGCTTCTTTAGCTATAAACGCAAAGAAATCGATAAATTTCAAAGTGGGAATGGGAAAATGATAAAGATAATAATGTAAAATGAAGTTGAAAATTCTTACGTCAGCTTCTGGTTTGTCGTTAGCAGGACTAAGCTTCTTCATAGTTTCCGTCCTAAAAATCTTTTGAGCAATCAAGTGAGCAAAAAGCTGCAAGTAACCCTTTCGCCATTACCATTCTTTTTTCTCCGCAAAATATTGATCACGACAAGTGATAAAGACTCGGTACATGAAATTTATTGAATGTCCTTTGGCAAAGAAGGCAAAAATTTATTATTTTAAGTTCATCAGTTTGAGTTCATCTATCTATATTACAAAGATGGGAGAAAATGAGATAGCTGAAGACACCAACATTAGCTTCCGCTTTCGTTCTATAACTGTTGACATATCATTAGATTCATTAGTTAGATCGATCACGCCACTCACTGCGTTAGCATTCTTTATCTTTCCGAGCCCAATTTCTACTAACTTTAAGAAATCGCGAAATTTCCGTCGTGTATATTCTCTAAATCAATTGTTTTCGATAAGAACAGAAATTCTAGCAATAGGTAATTTAAATTTAAAGACGGTGAAATTAAAGTGAACCAACGGATAAGTCTGTTGAAGATAATGGGCAACATCCTCTACATCATATGCTTCGTTCGCTTGCCAAACCTATAACGCCTTTTTATATATCGTTAACACTTACTATCTGCTATGGGATGATACAGTACGCAATAAATGACATAAAACTAGAGAAAAGATGCTAAAACTTTAAAACCTACGTCACGAATACGTGGTAAGAGACGCGGATCGGATCGGAAACCGGAGCTGGCTTTCCTGACTTGCATCACAGCGTCAAGCACGCCTTCAATGAATTCTTCAGACGTGACTCATAAAAGTAACACCCACCACCTCGCCACTCACACTTAACAACTAAAGTCTACCTCCGCCTCACAAATAATCCTCCGTGTTTCAAACTATGCAGACAATGTCAAAGTTACTCAGCGAAACAGTCATCGGTTGGTTTCTGCTGATGTGGTTTACTATCTAATTGGAGGATATGAGGCCAAAGGGGAAGCCTTGAGCCTAAGAGGCCTAGAATGTTCAGTTTGGAAAGGTATTGATTCAGTGACTGTCATTTCCTTATTTATTTTTCTCTTCACTTCATTCATTGGCATTTGCATGGCTTGCAATAATGACGTGCTTATTACATTGAAATTGGACCTAATTTAAAAGCAGGTCGCATCGTAGTTTTGCAGAATGTTTATATCCCAGTTAAGATTGTCATCTGTCGTCCAGAACGGACATTTAGTACGTCTCTTTCGATATATATATAATTAAGTACGAATAAATATTATTACTGACTGAATCTTTTCCCGTGTGTCACTATACTTTTGTGTACTTATTTCCTTAATTATGCACAGTGACGTTGAGTAGAAAAATGTTTTGTCGCTTTTGTGCGCACTTAACTGTCATCGTTTCTGCTACCACTCATCTTCGTTAGCCTTCAATTCACATTTAATTTATGGCAAATTTAAAGGGATAATATTTAAATGCAAAATAGGAATCTTGGAGAGACCGGAATGAAAATCTTACGACTTTTTGAGAAGAAAAGTAACTAAATATTTAAATAGTCCGGAAATGGTGAGCAGTGATTATTTCCTGAGTTTGAAGATGTTATCTTCCAGCGGATTGATAACATGAAAACAAAGGCTTTGGATATGATAGCATTTGCCCTTGCGTTGACATCAAAATTAAAATATTCTTAGAACAATTCGAAGCATCACAACACTAGCTGGACGGCTTCTTCAGATCTATAAACTGTAATTCGGCACCACCGTTCAAGCGTTCGGGTTGAAAAACACTGAAAGTTATCAAATACGCATCTCTGTCCAAATCCTTAGTAGTATCAACTCTTCTGTGACCAGCAAGTTCAATGAAGTTAAGTCTGTGAGAAGTCATGATTTGAGTGAAAATTTTACGGCATATAACGAATAAGAACTATGTTGATAATAAACTACAAACAAGCTACATGCTGAAAATAGCTCCTTTGCTGTATATGAGAGATTAGACCAGTGAGTGATTCCACAACAAATGAAATTGAAACAAATTCAGTTTGTGCGAGAAATTTAGGACAAC
>SSBO01000002.1:1120053-1251770 GCA_005281725.1 Wuchereria bancrofti | reverse complement strand
CCGCAAAAAGGTCATAGAGCAATAGATCAGAAGGCATAGTCATTCACTGATCAATCAATCAATATTATTCTTCCTTTTGACAGCGACCAATTCTCATTTGTTAACAAAAATTTTGAATCTGAACTTCAAAAAAAAACATAAAGACACCTGAAGTGTCACACCACAACAAGTTTTACGAACAAGTTGTGAAGATAAATTCAATCAAATAGTATGTAATAAGAGACTTTTTCTTCCATCCGTTTAAAATGCTTTCATCGACGAAGGAATTGGATGGAGAAGGCAAATTCGATACATATTTGAATTATGTGTGAGATTTAACAACTTCTGGATATAATTTTCAAAATTTGTTTTCCGGCTTTACTTGGGTAGAGATAAACAAACTAGCCAGCTGTTTGTTTTATCTAAACTGTTACTAAGCAATTTTTAACAGCTATGAGTCTTGTGTTCAGGTAAAATGGCAATTAATTCAGATTCTGCATTTTATAGTGTTAGAGTGAAAATTTTACACTTTCTGTATGTTCAGTCAACCATAAACGATAAATTTAGGCTAATATTTTTTTTAAAATTTGTGAATTCCAATAGGTTTTATCTCAGTCAATTCAATTATGATTGTTATAAGATATAGGAAAATGTTAAGTTTCACTTAAATATTTTCAGCAATTGTTCCTTAGTTTTGATTATTACCTTGTGAAATTAGTCACTTAATTCATAAAAAACTTAATGAAATTAATAAACTTAAGTTCTTCCAGATGAATATGATCGTCAATTAACAGCAGACAAGTTTGTTTACTTTTAATATTTACCAATTTTGTATTTCAGTCAGCATGCATTTATTACTGTCCTTTCAAAGCAAAAGTTGACTGAAACAACCTATCCGATATAACTGAGAATGGATTGTTTCTTAATTACACGAAAGGTAATTATTATAAGATAATGGGACGAGGTGACAAATACTGTGACGAGATGATGTCGTCCTGTATGATTTACAATGTTTAGAAGGGAAAAGTGATTACGCCAGGTGTGGTTGCTAATTAGTTCGTGAGAAAGAAAAGGAATTTTTTTTTTCGAAATTTACAAATCCAAATATTTTAATTTCTGATTTGCATTCGCTTTTAGTTCAGTCTTTCGGTGATAAAACCATAGTAATTCCGGAACTGATATTGCAATTTTTGTTATTGAAAAATCATTTGAAAGTTTATTTTCATTTCTTAGAATTCATAAGGACACTTTCAGAACTCGCACTGCAATCTTAGTTAAGAAATGTAATGGAAACTCGTAAAATTTTGCACATAATTAGAAATGGAAATATTAAAGTTAAGTCTTTCGCTAAATATAAATGACTTTGCCAAATAAAAGCCATTGCTTGAGTTTTTTTTTTATAGTTCCATATTATTTCATCAGGAAACCTTGCTTTTTTTTATGGGAATAAAACTTTTGTAGGTTTGTACTTGAAATATTTCAATTCATTTTATTTGGGTTAGTCAAAAAGTTAGCATTGAAACGTTAACTGATTTATTTACCAGAGATGCTTTATTAAAATATTCGTAGTTTAGCTTTGAAATTTATAGAAGTACTATTTAAAGAAAAACCTTTTAAAGCATCAAACCACTCATTAATTAGTAGTATTTTACAAGCTTCCATTTATTCTTTCCTTAACCAAACATCATTTTCAGTATGATACAGTCATTGATGATATCTAATACTTAAATAGTTATTAAAAATGTTTGTTACTTCAAATCTAACAGATCTCTCTGATTCAAATGCAAATTATCTCTCAGAAGTAATCCATATCATTTCATTTTTCGACAACTAAGATGCTTGCTGTTGTAATTCATCTTCAAGTAAATTGTAAAATATTCTCTTGTTGCTTTGAAAGAGAGGTATTAAATCCAATGGGCCTGATTATTGCATTAGAATAGTTGATAGATAGGTGTTAGTTTAATTCATATCAAAATTTAAATTAACTCAGTAGCATCGAAAAGAAAAAAGCGGGAATAAAACATTATTTTTTTTAAAAAAAAGCAAACGACACAGAATCATTTATCCCTGTGAACTCTTTTGATCATAAATCAATAGAGCAAAGAAGCAACCAGGAAAAAAAGTTAAGAGTGGCGGTAAATTGTGCGTCCTTTCGCACCACAATTTCCCTCTCACAATGCTTTAAGAGGGGACACAGGGACCGTCTCTAGAAGAAATGTTTGTTGCACGGATGAAAATCTCTCAAATCCACAAAAATGCTTTATTGATGCATATCGATCGATTGGCAAATGCCACGATGAAACCAATTTAGAAAAGTTAAATGTATTTTCTGTGCATAACAGCTAATGTTTGAGGAAATAAAAAACAATGGAGCAAAACAATATGAGCGGAACTGGTCTGTAACGGATGTGATACGCTTTACTGCGACAGGGTCTAACGGATGGCCCATGCGAGACATTCTGTCCAATGTCTCCAATAGTCATCCGATCATAATAAGTAGCCAAAAGGTCTAGGACAACACCATTTGTCCATCCGAATCCATCCTGGAAAAAAAGAATAGAACGTGTGACTGCGTTGAAGTGATAAAGTGATCAAAATAAGTGCATAAATATTTCATCGAAATAAGATGAATTTCATAGGTGGAATACCTGTACGTCATACTCGCCCCCAGCTCCTGGCTTGGGAATTGTCCCAGTAACATCAATCTAAACAAACAGGAATGAGTGCTAAGGTGAGCTAATTGACAAGTTTCACTTGTGAAAAAGATATCCACTCTCTATTGATACCAATAATTGTTACTGACACTGATGAAAAGTAAATGGAAAGGTGGATAGCAGTACACAAAAGTTGTCATGAAGTAAACTTCTTGTAAAGATCAGTAGTTGGGCCTAAATTAAGAACTAGGCCCATTAGCTTTATTTATGGGTAGTTATGACTAACCAAGACAAACCTTTTCCCACATTTTTTTGGTTGTATTATATATCTTGTAATTGGCCAATATCCATTTTCGTGCCAATTTGAATGCCTATAAGAGTCTTACAATCAACCATTATTGATTTCAGAGCTTTTGAAATACTCAAAAAAATTTGAAAGGAATATATCAGCGATTTTGGATTGTTGCGCGAAAGATTATTCCATGCTAATTTACCATTTCCTGAGCTTCGGGATTGTCAGATTTCCGCATCCCTTCAATGATTATGTGTTGCAAGGGAGGCCAACCGTTCGGCAAGTCCCATTGCTGTCCGGTATTCTTTAAACTTGCCGGTATACCACTTGGATAATTGAAGACATTTGATTTCTACAATTAGATGCTAATGACTAAACGATTAAAGCTAATGACCAAGGAATCTGCAAAGTGTGAGAAATAATTTTGTTGGCGAAATTGTCTTACAATTTATATCTGACAACTCTATGAAACTTACGTTCATAAAGTCAATAACTTTTGCCGATTTACCGTAATCCAACATTGTATAACAGCCCGTGAATAGAGGCATCGCAACGGTTGGATAGAACAAGGTGTTATGTGATTTGATGCGTAAATTGTAGTCGAACCAAGCCTTTTTTAATTTATTGTAAAATATGGCATTTAGAGCTTTCCAAGCTTCTTGTCCTTTCTTCTCAAATTCCTCTGCCTTCTGTGTATTACCTGTTATAATTGACATTATTACTTCCACTGCTGCAAGAGCAAAGAAGCAGCGGGAAATGTACCGATAATATTAGCAAAATATTTGAGAATATTGACATTCCAACAGAGCAATGAATTCAGATCGACCGGTAAAATATCAGTTGTTTCAATGGTTTTCATTGTATTTCTATCACTGAACCACCGCGACGAAAAGTCCCAACCGGATTCTGCCGCTGATGCAATATCCTGCAAAATAGCTCTGCTATCAATTGTCGCCATCACTCACTTACACTATTCACAACACTATTTCGTCTCTGTTAGCGTTCAATGAGATTTCACCTGAAAATAATAAAAATAGTTCCATAACACTCTGCAAGCAATCGACTCACAGTGCTTTGTTCAGGATATTACTTTATTCTATTTTATTATATGAATATTAATACCTGAAAGAATTTCTGCCTGTTGTTTTTTCCAACTTCTGCGGCAACTTGAATATCAGCTCGGAATGATTCTGGACGAGGTACATTTGAAATAGTACGATACTGATATACATTGTGTTTATATCCCTTCTCATCTTTTACTGATATTGACCTGACCTTATATTTTCCATTTATTCCTTCAAACTTTAACTGCTCACCTTTTCAGAATCAAATGGCAACATGTTGACATTAGGAAACGATATATTTGGCACCGCATCAGAGATCATAGCTCTATGTAAGTTTCATTATCAACACACCAGTCGATCGTTCCCATGAGAATTGAGGAAAAAAATCGGTTTAAAAGTCTCCGAGAAGTTATTTCACTTATTAATAAATCCTGAATCCACTGATCATATTTACCTGTTTTGAACCCAAAATTCATATTCTTTCACAAGATGGTTGAAATTTTCTTTTATGAATTCAATATCTCCCGTGGCTTCGTAATATTCGTACATCATTGGGGCAAGAAATGGCGGTTGTGAACGTCTCAAATAATAGATGCGTCCGCCATTCGGTACAAATCCAAACCTAAAAGGAAAAACTATTCTGAAAATGCACAATAACTTGATAAATTGACTGAAGCCATTCCGGGACTAATATTCAGTAAATTATTCCGGATAACAGGAAAGGAAAAATCGCAGGGAACAACAATCGTTGAAGACAGTGAGAATTGTGATTCTTTCTCCAATAAATGCTACACTCTACCACAAATTACTTCAATCTACTACAAAAAATAATCTCCGACAAAATTTCTCTGAAAGGTCACACACAAACAGTTTCTAAAAAATCACATTAAACCATTTCTTTTCATTCGCTTACTGAGAGATCTATCACAGTTTGCTTTTAACCTAAGCTATTTTTTATATGTTGACAATCCTGTTTTTCCGATATCTATTTCAGATCAGAAATTACTATTATAGTTGTTGTTACTATTGCTATTATTATTAATTAGCTTTGTATTTATTTGGTGGAGAAATAAATGTTTGGAACATAGGTCATTATTAATTTGTTAATTTGAAGTGACAAAAACTCATTTTTTGACACAATGGATGAAGTTCTTCAGCATATTCTTGACCATTACGAGTAGGTCACTCACGATTAGACCTTTCACAATCCAATATGCGTCCCAATAATAAAATTCCCTGAATCGACCACCTGGGACGATGAATGGATGGGGCACTTCGATCAGGGAATTCTGTTTAGGATTCTCGATTCTAGTCATCTTGAAATATATGAATTGATCTTTCACCTTTGGTTTTGTGAAAGTTTGACTCCAAATAACTTAACTGGTCCTTTAAATAATGTTTTGTTTCTTACTTGTCTGCATAAATCTTTCCATCTTTGATTCAAAAATAGTGCAAAACGTTTCAGGTTTTCATCCTTTATCCGAGCAATTTTCGGTGGTAATTCCTTCCATTCCGGAATAACGCAATCTTTCAATTCCGTTCCTGGCTCACCAAAAAAACGATCTCGAAAATTTATAAGCTTCTGCGCACTAATATTTGCTACCTTTGTCTTTCCGAATTCCTTTTCAAATTCTTGTAAAACCACGTCTAAAACACGTGAAGTGCGCATAATCATCATTATTTACATGTAGAGTTGCCATCTTCGGCAAAAATATGGAAGTGATGCCACTTGTTACGAAGATCTGATGAATACATTCTTTCCGTATTTTACAAGGAGTTCGCTCTTTTTTCTGATTTAAAATACCATATAATGAATAAATTCTTGAAAAAAGTGTCTCTGAAACTTTGCTTCTACCGGGATCGGCTTTCAACGGTCTGTCAACGAATGTTTTTGAATCCATTTCCACCTGATGCAAATTCATTGCTGTGAGTATAGGACCACTGCAGTATATATTCCTGCAATTTGAGAAGGAAATTGTATTTAACTTGGCACTTGGACAGTTTTTGCAATTAGCACTAGGCCAGCACCAACTTTTTAACTGAAGCCGACACATTCTTTGGAATGTTAGAAAGATTCTGGAATCTAAGAGTGGTTGAAGATAAGTTGAATTGAGTGAAAATCTGCACAGTAGCAGAATGCAATCTAATCATTTTCTGATTAAATTATTTGGCAAATCTGTTTATCATCTTTGATTGGCTAACAATCCTATCACAAACCAATTTGCAATTTTATCGGTTTCGTCGCACACTTCCATGTTTTTCTGTTTTGTGCTCTCGATATCTGCTATCACCTTATCGAGTTCTAGAATAGATGGTTGTGATAAGAAGACGGATCTTATCAACGTAACCATTATAAATAGAAGCTGAATGCAAATTATGTGGTGCCGCATTCTGAAATATTGATTTGTGAGATTTCAACAGGAAATCTATTCGTTAATGGCTTCAACTTTAAATCTTGTGGATGACCGATGACCATCGGTCAGCTTCCAGCACTAAATTTATGTTTATTTTCCATTTCTATCATCCACTGGATTACATCCTTCCATGAATTTGCGTTTGTCTGATGTTTGTTGCTGATGAAAAATTTTGTTTAGGATGTAGAGGAGACAGGAAGGTGAAAAACTAATTAAAGAGCTAAAATTCTGAGTTTAATTAACTAATTATATCAAAATCCAAGCGTATAGAACCTTTATGTTGTCTGATATCAATGTCTGATGTAATTGTATTTAATAGAGAGACAAGACAACCTGAAATCACCTGCACAACCACTCACAAACTGCAGCACGCAAAGGACTGTTCGCTTCCCAAACACTCAAACATTTTTATATTAACAAATTTTAATTAGCTCTTTATTATTCTGAAATTTGCATAGACTGCAATAAATCCCATCTTTTTATTTGTCGATTATTTTTATATCATTTGAAGTTGTGAAACAATTGTTTTTGTTTTGAAAATGGATCTGAAGCTGAGAAGCAAAAGTTCAACAAACTTCTGTATTGAAGAAATGATTTCATTTTGAGATCTAAACTTATGCTTTGCTCCAACGAATAGCTATAAACTGTTAAAAATTCAAAAAAAACCATCTTACTCCATCTTATTATTTGTTCTTGTTCAAGTAAAGGAGGAAATAGTTTTAAGCATAAAAAGTAGAGAAGAAGTAAGGGTAATAAAAACTGCCAAAAAGAGAAGAATGATACTCTCATGTTTTCTAAAAAGTATACACTTTCTTCAGCGATTTAAAATGTTTCAAATTGCAGTAAATTTTTGATTGTGTTGGGGAAACCTCTAAATTCATTTCTATGAATTTCACAAACTTAAAAAGTAGTATGTGTAATGTTACAGTGCACAATGCTTTTCCGTCAGAAAGTTTGCCAAATATGAGAATCTCAAAGATTTACAATGTCTTGTTGAAATAACAGCAAAAAATAATTGACTCAACCGATAAGAAATCAACTTTCAACTGATTTAATGGATCGATTTTAAGGAAACAGATTTAAAGAAAAGGAAGAACGTTTGCAATTACAACTTAATTTTCTTCTTTTGAAATCACAACTTAATTTTAATTAAGTTGGGAAAGAAACAAACAAACGACTACCTTAGAGTTTAATAAAAATGACTGCAAAAATTTACATTTTGAATAATTTTGTTTTTTGAAAGTGTCGGAAAATGTATAAAATACGCACTTAAAAAGGATCTTAAAAAGGACGGTAAGATGCACTTTAAAAGGGACGGTAAAACAAAATTATTCAAAACAAATAGATGTAAAAATGATATTAAAACATGTAGTTTAAATTAAAGTGCTACACAAAAAAGTATTAAGCAAAAATATGTACTTTAAAAACACACGAATGTTTTATAATTATACAAAAGTATAGGAAAAAATTACAAATAATGTATTTTCCAAATATATGCAAAAATTTGTATAAACATATATCCACAGTGAAAAAACTTTGAATGATCCCTATAACAAAGACAGAGAGAACTGCTAGGGCAATTGAATGAGCATTGATCCCAAACCAGTCTGAAGTGTTATCAAACAAAAAGATTTATCAGAAGCAAAATTCAAGCTGTAACTGTTTTCAACATGAGATTATTGCAAAAAACAATGCCAAATTCTTACTTGTGCATGCACTTGATGTGCTTGTGAAAACGGAACATGCGTTGCCGCCGGTGCAGCGACAGACGGATGAACGACAACTGGTTGCGGACCATACGCCATCACAAAGCCTTGCTGTCCAGCAGTAATGAACGGAAATTGCTGCAACGAAGAAATCATCGATGGCTTCCCACATTTGTACATATCTGCTGCTTGCTTATCCTTTTCAGTTGAAAAAAGAAAACAAAATGAAGAATATTTGCAATATTCGAACATTTTGCAATCCAAAAATTCACATCTGACAAAATGAGTCCATACGAGATCACGTGAGTTTATTCACTTAACTGCGCATGAAGTAAAATCACAGTCATTATACCTTCACTAATACAAATAACGAATGACATGCAAGTGAAAATCTTAATCTGTAAGACCCCACTATCAATAAATATACTGTGGGATCAATTCATGAAATCACTTTTCCCAAATGAAACAGTGCAGCAACATATTTCTCATTTAAACGTGAGTTTGAAGCACTGGTCAGAATACTAAATGTCATAATAAGAAGCGTTACTTAGGATGATGCTCATCCCTCATCAACAAATCCATTATTTCCGCTTTTTCTTTGAAGTGGCGCCACAATTTCTGATTTGCCGCCCACACACGTCACTTTTAGCGTACACTGTTGGCTTCCACAAAACCCACTTATGCTCCATTTGAATCGTGTCATTTGTCATCATGACCTTTTGAAATTTAACAATCTTTAAGATTCGCAAGTGTAAATTAATTAAGGAAAAGAGTGAATGATCAACATACAAACAAGCAACAAACCGGTGCTTGGACGTACATGTGCGGCTGTGCGTTTAGTGGAGCTGCACCAGGTTGAAGTGGAATAAGTGCAGTATGCGGCGTACCGGACTGCGGATACTGTGATAATGACGCCGTCTACTGCTGCTGCTGCTGTTGTACCTATTTGAACGGTGCAAAGTGAACAAAAGCAGACTAAATTAGGATAAGTTTTAACAAGTGGATAAACAAACATTATGCATTCAGTGCATTTGGTACAAATTTACATACATATACATGCACACACACATATACACACACATATACACACACACGCACACACACACACACACACACACACACACACACACACACACACACACACACACACACACACACACACACACACACACACACACACAAAGCATGCGCTGTTTGATTTGTTGCATAATTTTATATTCACTCGATCCTTGAATGTATTAATTTTGGAAGATTCATAGCGTTGTGGCGATAACAATATAATCATGTGAGCACTGCACCACTTCTGCTTGCTTATTTATCGGTAGCGCAGGAATTTTCATACTTCAAATAACGGCTGAGTCTGACCGTATTCACAGCTTACATTAAAAAAGTTCAGACGTAAAATATCGGTTAAAATAATTTCCATCGAAAAAAAAAACTTTTTTTTTTTGCATCGATAACTTGGATTATTCTGGAAGGCTATTTAATATCGAAATCTATGAACAATTTGCTATTTATTATGGCTGACCGAGATCCAAGAAAGCAATAACTCATAATCATTCTACTCTTTATGGAAAACAGTAACGAAAAGTTTACAAATTCTTTATTGTTGAGTTGAAATATGAACATAGAAATGTTGCATAAATTCAAAATTTCTGGAAATTTCTATCTTTTCAGTTTCATTTCCTTACCATATGCTATGTGTATGCACAAGGGCAGATTTGATTGACTGCAGGAAGTTAAAATAGAAATTTTAATTTTTTGTTTCAAATTAAAGCTCCAGATCAAAAAATCTTAAAAGATTTTTGATCATACCTTCTTCTATCCACTAATTACTGTGAAAGTTGAGATTGCTTAAACAAATTAATTAATTAGAGTCAGATCTTAATCGATACTCCGAGCCCTTACAGTGCACAAAAAAAAAATGATGGAGAATTATAATAGTAGTGCCTTCGTGCTTTGAAAAAAATAAGAAAATGATTTGTGAATTTCCAAAGCAAAATCTTCATAGTGACTTGCCTAAAATTCCTCCCTAGTATTTTATGTTCTATTTCCACAACCTCTCTCATTCATTTCCGGTATCCGGAATTATGTTACAAGTATTGAGGTAATGATGCCATAAAATATTATGCCATGCCATTCTTACCACAATTTTTCATAAAGCTATCCTTAATAATTTACGATTTACAATATGAATTCCATGAATAAATTATTTCATAAAAAAGTGTATTAATGAGTTGAAATATGAACGTTGCAATGCTGTATGAATTCAAATTCAGTCTAAAAAAATAAAAAATTAAGATGATAGTTAAAATAATAATCTTATTGCCAAATTTGTGTTAGTAAACATTGTAAATTTCAGGGAGATGTAAGAAAATACAATTTATTCTTTTCATTCTTCCTGATATTTTCTTTTGAGACCTTTAACCCCACGAAATGTAAAAAGCTTTTTGAATTATGATGAGTTTAAAGTGGATTGTAGTCTGATTTTAATCATACCGGAGCTACAAAAGTATAAATAAAATGTATGTAATGAACAAATAAAAGTACTATACTGATTTGCAAGAATTAATTTGAAATTAATTTAATCATCGAATAGTACTTTCTCAATAACCAAACTTTAACAAAGTGAATGGAACATTATATTCAAATGTAAATATTTATTCAGTTTTTTATTTCATGTCAAATTTTATTAACTTATCAGTTTTATTTTCTCAATTGTAAAAGATTTGTATTCGGTTCAAATTCTTAATTCTTTGTTTGACTCCCCAAGAGGTCATTTATTGGTCAACCAATGTTCTGTCAGTATCCCTTTGAAGCTAATCAATTCGCACTTTTTCAGCAAGCGAACTGTGTAATTAAGCTTATTTTTTCATCAAATTAACGGAAGCGTTGTTTGGATATGCATGTTTTGATAGTCAAAATATATATCTTTCAGTCCAAAAAATTTTCTTGACTTTCTTATTGCATAATTCAATTGAAACTTACACAGATCAGTTTCACAATGTAATACTTCCTTTTTTCGTTCTATTGCATGAGATGATCCATTAGTAAAACCAAAATTCAACATACGTGTAAAACTGCTGTTATTGAATTTAAAATTTCCAAAAAATCTGTTGTTGACAGTAAAAATATTATTATTTGCACAAAATAAAAAAAATGAAACTGATCATAAGTCATGCACGTGTATAGGCTTAAACTAATCAAGGATGATTCATCCTATTCTCGAGAATAGTATTATTTATAATAAATCGTTGCAATATGAAATAAATAAATTTTTCATTTCAGATACATTTATTATTCTGTTTCATTTCAGTCTTGTTTTAACAACAGATTTTTGAGCACTTATAAAAACAATGTGCCAAATGTTTTCTGTGTTACAACGATTTACCTTTTGTTTTCTCCATTCCATCTCTGTTACTTTGTTGGACAGCAAACAATTATCGTTTCAGTTTAAGTTTGCATATTAATTTCATTTTGCTGATAATTTCATCTTAAATGTTAAAATGTAATTGTTATTATTATTATTACTGTTATTATTATTATTATTATTTATTATTATTATTATTATTATTATTATTATTATTATTATTATTATTATTATTATTATAATTATAATTATATAAGACTGATCTTGCAGGAATAGAAAAATGACAAAAATGAATGAGAAATGTGTTAAAGAGTTAATGTTACTGCTATTATTCGCAGTGACATATGCATCGTTAGCATCGAATTGCGAATTTTGGGTGGAAGATGACTTTTATCCATTTGTGATAGAGTCAGAGGAAGCGCGAGAAGAATACTGCGGTCTCTATGAAGAAGAGAATATGTCCAAAAATGAGTTAATGGATGTGATCAGGAAATGGGCAACAAAATATGGATTTTTGGTCAGTATTTTTCAGGATAAGATTATCTATCTATCTATCTGCCTAGAGCTATCTTATTTCATACACTTTACATAAAAATAAAATGAAATATTTCTCATAGTGATTATATCAAAAATTAAAAAAAAAAAATTGAGTCAATATTATTAAGGATTAGATAGAAGACCATTGAGCTTTACATCAAGAGAACGTAATTTAGTTCTTAAGTTTCTTTTCTAAAATGATATTCGTTAATGATAGTAAAAAGAAATGAAGACGAATCGACATAATTAAAAAATTAATTTGCATAATTTGCACTCAGTAAGTTTACTGGGACTGATAATAAAATGATATTGACACTTTGTTGATTTAGGAGATAAATAAGTAAAAGAAACCTTATTGCGAAATTAGATGTAATTAGAAAATACTAATGTACTACAGGAAGAATTTGACAACTACATTGATGAACAGCTACGATTCGAAGAAATAATTTATGAAATATTCGAGGATAAAGTTAACGGTACATATGCGAGTGAAAAAATGAAGGAAGCTCTTCTCGAAATAGCGTGTTTGATAAGAGAGAAAGATATTTCGCAACAAGAGATTCAGACTAAAATTGACGGAATAGTGGATAATTTCAACGAGACAGAAGTGATAGAATTAAGTAACTTATGGTTGACAATAAGTGAAGAAGCGATGATCGAGGCGCAGGGCAAATTTGAAAATGGAAATTATACATGGGAAGCAGTTGAAACAGATAATTTCGAAAATGAACTGCTTTTCAAAAAAAAAGTGAGTGCCGTTGAAAGGAGTCAACGACAAAATGTCAATCATAAATCAGTAATTAGATATTTTATCGATAGAACAGATATGTTTTACAATCTATAAAAGTAAATAAATGAATTTACTTTTTCAATTGTATATTTTAAAACTAAGCTGTGACCTTTGCACTTATCCTATCAATTTCTATTGGTTATATGCATGCTTGGAAGTTAGACCAGTTATGCATTAGTGTTTGATGAAGTAAAACGTAATGGAGCTACATAATTAAAGCGTACGTAACAATGCGTCACTTGGTGTTTGCATCTGTCTTTTTGTACAAATAAAATTTCTAATGCAAAAATTTGGGCATTATACATGCTTGCGTATCACACGATGGTATTTTTTGAGTATTTTCGTTACAGACATTTCCGGAAAAACGTTTCCGATATCAGCGTCAAGTTATCTTATTTGATTTAACCTTTAAATAATGCAACATTCATTTAAAATTGGAATTTTTTTGGATAAATTCTAAAGATAGTATTTTGTTTACCATCCGTTACTCTAATATTTTTCATTCGTTTGCTCCACATTTTTGTTTTCTCAAAAAAGATTTGATAGTACCATCGTAGAAACTATTTACATGTGACAGAAAAGTTTAGGCGAGGTCAACCGGATGAGATATATGGACAAAGAGGTTTGGATGAGGTCAACTTGATGAGACATGTGAACTGAAACATGAGAGAAAGAAATTTGTCAGAATGTATTTTTGTGAAGTTTGGACTTATGTTTACTCAGAATTTATAGAAGTTAAAATTCTTAATATGAAGTGAAATGCTACCAGAAATAACAAATTATAAAAATAAAAGTTTTGTATGCTGCAGGAAAGAGTGAAAAGAAGAATCGTTTCCTGAGATAAATAATATTTGAGGAAGATAAGATATAGGAGTTAGGTTAAGATAAAGAGGAGAGGAGAGAGTTGAAAGGTGAAACAGGAGACATCGATACTCTCTGAGGGAATTTAGAGAGAGAAAGGAGATGTAGTCAAGAGGATGAACATAAGCTGTCGGTAAACAGAACCGAGCAATCATCACTTGCATTTCATTTCGGTTCACGATGAGTTTAGTTTGGATCGTACAAACAAGTTCCTCAGCTGGTCATTGAGGCGAGGCGATCGGTCACTGCTGTAAGCGCTTTTGGACAGAACGGTTGTGCTGCGCTGTTTGAAAGTTGGTTAGCTACTGTCCTGCAAATTTTAAGCAGTTATCGATGCAATACAGCGTGGTCTATTTTAACTTTCTAATCTTCACAATTAGCAATTTATTTCACGTAATTTACACGCAGCAGCTAACCCCAATTATCGGTGGTAAATGTGATATTAATAGTTCAGATGTACCTATTGGTGGGGGAGGAACACAGTTCTTCCTCAAATGTGAACAAAGCTTACAGTAAGTAATTTTATCATTGATAATAAGATGAATCTATCAATCAGTTTGATGACAATTATCAATGAAGTTGAATAAATCATACCTTCGAGATGAACAGTGATAAAATTTTTTAGGAAAGTTAATCCAAGCATTAAATTTCATCATCTATATTGATGGTGTAATTGGATAAAACATATGTTTTTTAAATCTTTAATATCATTTAATTAATTTATTCCAGGAGAGATATGTGATCAAGTTATAGTGAAATTTAATAAATATTGTAATAAATTCATTCAGCATAATGAAATCATAGATATTGGTGGTTTTTTCTTTCTTAATTAAGCAATATAATTTTAAAAAAATATGTAAAATTAATTTAGATCAGAAAGCGGTAAAGGAGTTTGGGTAGTGAAAAGTCGTACTTTATCAACTACAACATCAACAACATCTCAGGCAAATTCTCCAACAATATCTGTAATTGCCACATTGCCAGTCGAAAACAAGCAACAATCGTATCAGTCTCTTAAATCAAACAATATCATCTGTGGTAGAATAAATTTTGATTTTTTTTTTCATCTTTCTAAAATTTTTGATATTATCTTTTTTGTATAATTAAATAGATTATTGCACGCGATTGTTTGAAATACAATTATAAAAGCAAATGCGAAACATAATATATAAACTAATAGCTTTTACCTTGTTTGAAATTTTAGCAGCAACCATTTTGTGAATAATTTTATTTTGCAGTAGAAGATAAAAGTGCACAAAGTGGCGATCCGTGCTCTGTGTCATCCGTATGCTTACAGCAGGAGCAGGGACAGTTGTCATCAAATTACTTGCAGTGTGATCAAAGGTGGATCGTTCAATTTTTCTCGAAATTAATCAAAAAAAAATATATATATTTTGATATTTTTTCGCCAATCATTGTTCCCGACAATTCATCATTTTGTTACCTATCATTCTATTAATCCATCTTATTACTGCCACTCAGGGCAAAAACATAAGTACTAAGCAATAAGTTACTTGATCAATTGAAAAATATAAATGGTTACCTAGAAAAAATCAATAAAATGTTTGGTGGAAAAATTTTTATATTTTTATGAAAAATTGTAAACGAATAAAGTAAAATTTCAAAATTCAAAACAAATTTTTTGCAAGCAATAAATCGTAACAATAATCAGAGAATTTAGTACCAATCAATGGATGAAGAAATCCTGTTTGGATGGACAAATGTTCAGTTTTGAGCACCAAACCTGCATCATATCAAACATAAGCGCACTCAAGCAAAGTCGTCTTGGAACACGTAAGTTTGCTCTGAAGTTAGCAATTTTTGTTGTGCAGTTTTATTGCGCACTTACTAATTAACTGTTATCATCATTTCATTTAATTATCATAAATAACATCTAAAATTATCAAAAATTTTGTGGCACTCTCCAAGGAATCTTTCCACTTTTTGTTCCAATCATTATTTTAAATAAAATACCATTTTTTTTTTTTGAAAAACCAATAAACATATTATTGAGAGCTATGATCAAATAGGTAAGACTATGATAAGATATAATAATAACTGAATTATTCAGTATTCCGTAAAGCGTATCTTCTCGTAACTATACGTCATTTACGAGAAAGAACGACGGAGTTATATCTTTAAATATTTCAATTTCTTCGCTAGTTGAATCATTAGTATAAATGTGTACTAACATAATTAAGAAAGGATATCGTTATAGGAACTAGAATTAATATCTGATTTAATAGCAATAAGTATTTATCTGATCAAAATTGTATGTATTGTACTTATGCTTTAAATCCTGAAAGCATTTAAATTGAAGAGGAAAATTAAATATTTGAAAGTTGTTAGATGATAATTATCGGTCATCCATGATATTCAGATGTTAGATAATCACATTTCCTCTTTGTCTTGCATTTATCATTTCCTTATCACAATAATCATTCAGTCTTCAAAAACGCTAGCAATGATGAAGCATACGGCTAAAAGAAGCTTACAATCTCGAAAATTTCAAGACGACATTCGATTTAATGCATTCAACCAATTGTGTTGGATAACAATTGCTTCACATTCTCGAAATTATTGTTTAAACAGATTGGTCAGAATTGAAAAACTAACTGGTTTTGCTGAATTTTTTTTGTTAATTCAAATGAAAGAACAAGCGTAAATACATCAAATCCGTTCATCACGAC
This sequence comes from Wuchereria bancrofti, assembly GCA_005281725.1. NCBI lineage: Eukaryota > Metazoa > Nematoda > Chromadorea > Rhabditida > Onchocercidae > Wuchereria > Wuchereria bancrofti. Next base: position 1,235,413 of record SSBO01000002.1, on the reverse strand, counting down.
AGGATTGCAGTAGCAAACGGAAATCTTTTCGAAGCACAAATAGAGCAGAGCAAATGGCTGAAGTACCTTTTGCAAGGAGTGGACACTAAGCTTATGAGCACACAATAGTGACCACTCATTGCTAGCACGACCGGTTGTTTCGGTCAATTGCTATTTGTTTTGAAGTACAACTGAGCCAATACTGAACAAGAAGACAGGATATTTGATTTTGAAGAAACTTCAACGAGAAGGAAGAAAATTGTAGAAAATGATGAATCAAAGGAAAAATTCAAACAAAATTTGCCGAACAAGAGAGCTGCTGTTACCAAAAAAGAGTTTGGCTTATTTAATCCGGTTAACAATTCGAATCAAACTATAATCAATTTAATGATAAGTCAGTGTTTCTTGTCGATGATTGCAAATATCGATTCTACTTCAACATTGACTCCAGCAGATGGATAAAGCAGCTTAATCGACCAGTGAAAATCTGGAAATCTGACAATAGTCGATTCGAACTGTATCTGTAAAAATGCAAAACTAATGAATGTTTGGTAATAAATGGCCAAGATGGATCAAAAAATGCGAATTTTCCGGGAAAATATATTTGCAAAAGAATGAATAAAACGCGCGCTTTTCAGAAATTCTACTAAATGTAATTTAGAGCAAAGAAACGGAAAGATTTCATGAAATGATAGAATAAACTGAATATTGATCAGTTGTTATGATGAATGAAATAAAGAAAACTTTCATTTATGAATTCTTAAAATCTAAAAGAAACATAACAAAACTCTGTCGGATTAATTTTCTTCAAATTTTTCAATCAGAAATATTTGTTAGATTTTCGAAGAAACTACAAAGTTTGATAATTGATAAAATACTCTCAATGATTTTGATATATTAGTAATCTCTGTGTCATATTTTCAGTTCTTATTTTTTTTTTTATTGTGTCTAATTTTTCAAGAAAAAAAAGAACATTCCTTTACATGAACGGTCTTTTGCCAAAACATGAAAAGTTGTGTTAATTAAAACACAATAGATGATAGATTATTTTTCGGAAATAGGTTAGCACATTATCCGGTTTATCTCTCGTTGCTCTACTGCCAGCAATAGTTGAGACATTTTAAACGTTTGGTAAATATTTAAACTATCAGAGGCATTTTTAAACACTTCAAAATATGACATGTTTTAAAAAAGAAAAGGAAGAAAACAAAAATCTATCTGCTAAGTAAATTGCGATTTTATCGTATGAACTTATGACAACAAATGATACTATTAGCAAATTCAGGACATTACGGACAATCAGTGCCAAATTCGTTTGGTGGAATTGCGTGTTCGTTCACGCAGTGCTCTCAGAATAATCCGTGCCATCGCGGAACATGCAATAACGGTTATTGTTGTACTTCCTCTAATGGTAAATCGAATATTTCTTTTTGCAACTGCTTCAATAATTCTATTTTTAATTTCGAATATTAAGATAATAATTAATTTCAAGGTTGGAAATTGCTAGTCTGCAGCGCTGGTCTGATCATTTTCTAGAATTTTCATATGAAACATAAGTCAATCACTTAGATCAATCAAGTATCACAATTTTCTTCACTTGATTCTGACCATAGCTGTATCTTTTAATTAGGCTGAAGTGTTTTTTTGAACTTCTGATAATTTCTCGAATATATAATTGGAAGGTAAAATGAAACTTTTTCAATTATATTTGATATTTAATTAGAAAAACACTCAAAATTCATCATTCCAATGTTGTGATAAATGTTTCCTGAAAATATTTACTTGTGTTGTGGAAGCAAAATTTCTCTTGGAAGATTTGTTAAGTTAATTTATTATTTCGGGAGAGGTTGTTGATTGCAGGGAGATTCGTTGAATGTAGATGTAAGTATGTGGGGTAACAGAGGAAGAGAATAATCCTTTATTAACAGAAGCAACCGTACAATCTTGATAAATCCAACAAAACTGATGCATTATATATTGAGATGTGGGAGTGGTTTATAATCAGACATTTTTACAAAGAAGAAATCGTTTAGTTAGATGATAATGAGTTACTTGAACAATAGGTTACAATGGACAATAGTTACAATGCAAGGGATTGCATGGATATCACAAAGAACTTACATTGGGTGGCAACTATAATTGGTTACAATAGACATTGAATGGTGGATGCTCATAGCATAGGATTGTTATAAGATCAAAGATCAGCTAAACGAGTGCGATGCATTGCAAAAGAAATTATAATGGATTGCTATATTAAGCAGTATTAACATTTATTTAGCTTCGCGATATAGAAATTCGCGACAATTTGTTTATGTTTTACTTATTTACTAGAATTGCTTTACAGGAAATTTTGTAATAGTATGTCATATCAAAAACTTCATAACAGGTTCCCTGTCACTGTTTCGTTTAATAAATCCACCAAGCTGGCATTGCTAATTATTGCAAATTTCAATTGTTTTATACAAATTAAACAATTCAATTAAGGCGTTATCTACACTACTTTATCACCATATCATCAGCAATCACTTCAAACAAATCAATTTCCATTCTCGATATCTCATCAAATGCAACCAGCACATAATCCTACAGCTTTTAGTAAATTTTTGAAAAATTCATTAAATTAAATGGAATTTAGGATATTTCATACATTCTATATATTTTAGTTTTAATACTGAAAATGATAAATTGTTTTTGTTGCAGAATTTGTAGCAAACTGCTCGTTCACTCATTGTTTTCATATATTTTGAAAATTTATATTTAAATACAATGAAAGCGATAGTTGAAATTTAACGTGAAGTATTATTCCAACAGATGGATGCGCAAATGGCGGATCACCGGTTGGAACCTGCATTAATATGCGTTGCGCTCGTGGATATTTCTGTTCGCCGGGTAACATCTGCTGTCCATCAAATGATTTTGGGACAGTTATAGGTAGCACTGCTAATCCGATGAAAAATCCATTTCGTACGTTTATTCAATTTTCTTTCCATTATATAAAAGTAAGATGAAAAATGTACATAGAAAATACACGTAAATAACTTTTAGTCAATTGATTTCTTGAGCGTAAGACGTGTTCATATAGTAGGAAGAAATTTCAGTAATTAAAAACTAATTAGACAGATACCTTTCTAATTTCCAGCTAAACGTGTCTGGTTCTGTTCTTTTTTGTTTTGTTTTTATTTTTACGTTTTTCTTCTATCTGTTGACTTAATTTCAGGAATGAATTACGGATTAGCATAATACAACAATTTTTAGCTAACTCTTCAAATGTTTTTCTCATGTTAGCAATTAACAAGAAATAGGAAAAACAACAATGCATTTAATTTCAGTTTCATGATGGATCTAAGCAAGAAAACTTGAATGTAAAATACAATAGAGAAAATTTAGATTTGACAACACTTTGCCATCTTATCTATTCAGAAATTCTGCTCATCGTCAACTGCAATTTAAAGAAAAGACTGATGGATAAAATTTAAAATGCTGAAGAAAGAAATTTCAGTTTGTACTGATGGAACCCAAGCAGCTGGGGCTTGCATTCTTGGCCAGTGTGGCTCATCATTTACATGCATGAACGGTATGACATCTTTTTATTCAATCATTTCGTTGATGATAAAATAAGCCTTATTGGCTATTGGCTCAATTGAGGACAGATCTAATCATATTATTTTCATAATCACATCACTTTTCGAATAAACCAATGAATTGCTGTAAAGCAAAAATGTAATTTAAGTATTATTAAAGGAATTCATTAGGCAGTGTTACCAACAATATTTAAATTCAGTTTCAATGCTGTAGTGCAGCATTTTTAAATGCTAATAAAGATAATTTAATAAAGATAAAATTTAAGTGCTAATAAAGTGCCAGTTAACAATCACCTCTTTGAGTCCAGTTAATTAACGAGTAAATTTAAGCAAAATGAATTAACTGAAAAATTCAAACCTGAATACTTGGTTGATATTATGAAAGCCAAAAACTTTTTCAACTAATTGCTAAATGACTGCGAACTTTGTATATGTGTGATCATTATTAAAAGAAAGAAAAGAGATGGATGAAAAGTATAAGTTAGAATAGAATAATTAATTATATTGTACTAATTACCTTAACTTTAGGTTTATGCTGCAATATAACAAACAACACACCTCGTTGCCTTGATGGTTCGGCATCTGTTGGTGCATGCATGTTCGGACAGTGCGGTGCAGGTTTCGTGTGCACCACTGGGAATTTATGCTGTTTAACAAATACCATCTCTAATATTATCCCTGGTAATTAAATTTTAATTTTATACTTCAAAACTGATATTGTCAAGCAATTCGGTCAAATTGCATCAAAATTTTCTGATTTCATTGATTACAATAACAAAAACATTAAGTTTTTTTTTTTTGCTTTTTTTTCTCAGTTTACTGAAAATGAATAACTTTAGGGACGTGTCCAAACAATGCTGCATCGATTGGTACTTGCATTAATGGCCTATGTCCAACTGGTTACACATGTATAAATGGCCAATGTTGTCCACAAACCGACAAAACTTTCCGTTGCTCTAATCTTAATTATGCTCTTGGACCATGCGTTGCTGGCCAATGTCCAGATGGTGGTTTTCAATGCGATATAACAATAAATTCTTGCTGTCCGGTAACGGATCCTGTTGGCCCATGCATTGAGCCAGGTTATTTTAACATCTCATTTAAAGAAAATTGGAATTTAATCTATATATTTTGAATAAAGAATTGTATGACATCGTTTCTTCTTCCACGTTAACAGTAAAGTGTCAGTTAGAAGACGTCTGTGCTTTTAAGGGGACATCAGATGACATCATATAGAAACTAATCACTCAGTGATTTGCAGTATTTATAGTGTAATTATGTTTATTGAAACTAAATTTAATATTATCACTGCATGAGTTTTGTAACTGTACTCTTCGTGGTACTTTCATATTAATTTGCATATTACAGGTGACCAGTGTCCAGCTGGTAATAGATGTTTCAAAGAAGGTCTAAGTCCGCTGTGCTACAGAGAATGTGATGGTCGTGGGACAGTATTTGGTCCTCCGGTAGACGGAGCATGCCCAACCGGAACTACTTTGATTTTTGGCTCTTGTTGTACCTTAAAAACGCGACTGCATAATCCAATACAATCATCGTTTTTTTCTGAACGACATGCTGATTTCTATTCATGGCCTACTACTTCCGGTAAAAATTTTAATTCGACTTTAAAAATACATCCAATGAATTATTTGAGAATGTGATTTAGTTAAATTTAGTTAACAATGAAAATTTATTCAAATTTTCAATCACTTTGTAAAAGATATTTTAAGGAATCAAGTTATGTCCGGATAATACCGGAGCTATAAGTGCTTGTATAAATGGTCAATGTGGACACGGTTATCAGTGCTACAACAATGTTTGCTGTCTTCCGCAGTACAACAATGTGATACTTCCACTTTCATTAGCAGGTAAAATTTCGACATTTTTTTTTTTATATTTTTAGAATTTCGGAAAAAAATTGATTTTTAATTGATTCCTGCTCAATACCTGTCATTCGAATGATGTGAATTAAAGAAGCAAAGGTAATACAATATCCTAAGCGATCATTCCACCAATTGTTTTCAATTTCAAATAATTTAAGCTTTTACTCATCTCATCTCCAAACAATAGCAATAATCTTCTATTGAAGATTTCAAACTAGAATTATTGACATATCTTTTAAAAAAAAATTTTTTTTTTAATTCAAAATTAAGTTCGCTAAGCTGATACATTTGTTTTTAATGTATTAACTTCACCTGCCTATATGTTCTTTCAATTTAAAACTAACCATACAACAATAATAACAACCATTTTTCCTGCAAATAAATAATCAAATGATAGGATAAATTCATTTTTCAAACTTTTCGTTTTTTTTTTCTGGCTTTTGTTTTAAGCTGAGATTTATCAGAAAAAAAAAAATTCAAAAGTGGAAATGCATTATAGCATTGAGGCCAATAGGTGGTTCATGTGAATTTACGCAGCAATGTGTTAATTCTATGGAAGGCTTATCAATTTGTGAATTAGGTATATGCAGGTGTTTGCCAGGTACTCAAGTCAATGGATTTTCTTGTATTAAACGTTTCAGTTAGTTTTCTTCCTCTTTTTTTTTCCAATTTCTTCTTGAAATATGTCCTCAGAAAATTGCAAATTAAAACAAAAATTTTTTATAATTCTTTTATGATTTAATGCTATTTTATTTCGGATCGTTCAGATGAGAGATTCCTATGAAATACAAAAATTCCTGTTGCAATTTCAACAAATGAATCATTAAGAAATTATCTGAATAATAAAGATGTCAACTTTCTATATATTGGATTAGGTATATGCAGGATCAGCTATATCAGATTGATTTCTTAGCAGCATTGATGACAATGTTTCTAATTAGCGATTTTATTAGATTTGAAAATTAAATTTTGTTTTTCATATGAAATGCTTCGAAGATTTCGATTAGTTTTTTCACTTTATGTCATTCAGTGTATTATCTCAAAAAGACGATGTTATTGTTTTATCAGTGAATTTATTAAATTCTTAATCCGAACTGTTACTTATTTATAATACTGATAGACTGTTTATTTACACTGTAAATGATTTGACACACTTTGGTTACTTTCAGGTATATCACTAAACGATGCAGGGCAATCGTCCATGAATGGTACTTCAGTAGATGAATCTGATGCAGTAGTGACTGGGAGTTAACGAACAAAGCAAGACTAAAATTTTTTTACCAGGGCATTTCCGGTTGTTACCTTCAGGATTCCATCATTTCTAAATCATTTACCGCAATTTCACCCACTTTTTTTCAAAAATAAATCTCTGCAAATATGACAACTTATAGATATGATATGACTTTTTATTAAATATAAGCTAAATTGTCATTAACTTGATGAAATTCATTTCCTTAAACAGAAATGTACTAATAACTTTACGACTCTCTCCATTTAATTCGATTTACACTAATAAGTTTTTTTAATTTATTGTTTTGCATATATGTCTGATCTAAATATGTTTTTCAGCAAAGTATTCGTTTTTATTTTTTTGCAACTGTAAAAATATATGCAATACTAAATGTGACAAATTTTATTGAAATGAATAAAATTTTATTGCTATATCATTTTTATCTTTCAAAAATAAAAAAAAAACAGGAAAAACTTTTATCATTCAATATTTATGTGTTAGATTTGATTATTTAACTGTTTCTATTACAATTTTGAAAAGCAAAATAAATGAATCAATTGAAGACATTTAAAAATAAATAATCTCAATTATTAGTTGAAAATTTTCTAGATTATATCCAATGCAAGGAAATTTTCTGTGTCACATTATCATGCCATGCATATTTACATCACATTGCTGTCACATCTTTGATATTGTGCGCAGGGTGTAATCATTTTTGTTGTTCCATCAATAATTTTGATTTAAGAATAAAATTGTAAATTTGAAGCTTTCTAGAGTGTCCTACAGTATGACTATATCAGCAAAATTTCCTCTAAGTAATTTACTCTGCTAATAATTATACAAGTGTTTCCCTAATGCAGTAGTATTCAAAAATGTTCAAAGATGTTGAATTTCAATAAAACAAAAAGAATTATCCTTTAATTAAGTTTACCTAGTTCCTAGTTCCTACACAACCAAAAATAAACTAAATTTCAGGTTTGGTGCGATAAATCTTCCTTATTAATTTTCTCAAAAAAATTCATTAAGTGCTTCTTTTTTCCAGCACTGAAATTATTTTCATATAGCAATCAAACAATGAAATTTTAAATTAATAGGAAAAAGAAGAAAGCAAAAATGATATATCCATTCTATATAATAGTCAAAGAGTTGATTAACATAATTGTAATTTATAAAAGCTTACTTATTACAGTATTTAGACTATCCCAAATCAAATTAATATTCCGATTAAGCTAAAATTAATTATTAATTACTTTTTAAAACACAGTCTATCCTATCTGTTAAAGTGTTATTAATTTTTTAATTTTTTTCTCTTTTTTTGCATAATGAAATAAAATTAATTGCTTCTGATATTATTATATGAGATATTATTTTGTACAGATGAATAACTCTCATCGCATTTGAATATTTGTTTGCAATCAAAACTTATAACTAAACTTATGCTATTGTCACAAATTACAAACTACGTTTCTTTTTACTTCAAATCAACCGTGATAACTTTTTATTTCGAATTTAATGACTGATAATAATTAGGAAGAGAAGAAGAGAGAGAGAGAGGGAGATGAGAACAGAGAACGGAAGAAAAGAGAAATGAATGTGAAATAAGTGTAAGATATCTATGTGTGCAGGAAAAAAGGGAAAGAAGTAAAAATCAAAAATAAAGCAAATATGATCGCAACACTAACAGATAACACAAAATATGTAAGACGAATTTTTTTTCTCGAAAAAGAAATAATGTAAATTAATGAGTATAATATGATGAAAAAGAGAAATGAAAGCAGGTGGTAAGTAATGAATAAAATGTCCCACTTCAGTTGGACTAACTTTCATTTCAAATATCTTTCAAATACATTTTACTTCTTTATAAGCTTAGACTTATTTGAAGTATTCCATAATATTCTCATTACTTCTCCTTTTCTTTCTCTTTTATTACTCTCCCAAATATCTTTTTTTTTTCACTCTTTTCATTTCACGTATATTTTATTTTCTTAAATTTGTCATAAACTTGACGTCTTATAGTAGAATGGAAAAAGAAAAAAGAAATATGAAATGAGAAAGATATCAAATACTGTTTTTTCTTTAAAAAAAAAGTAATGAGAAAATTTGCAAGGAAACATTAAAAGGAATGTTTTAAGCTATTAGCAATTACTAAGCTTACCTTTTTTCCCATGTTTAATTATAGGTGTGACAGGCCTTGAGTCATATTAAAAATTCGTCATCTGTCATAGCTTGGCTGCTTGAAAGTAGTAGTAATACTAACAATAGCAAAGGTTTGAACAAACTGTCAACCATTTACCGCTGGACAATCTTTTCGCTATGTTTTATTATAATTATTACCATTGAAATATGTGTTATTCTAATAAATCGGACAGTAAATACTTTTGAAATGATATCTGTAAAAAAGAAAAATATTAAATTTTTCATTTTTAGATTAAAATCTGTCCAATGATTGATCATCGAGAAAGTATGCTAACAGTGATATTTGCAATTTTGCTTTGTGTCATTTCTCAATGTTCGATCGCTAATGCAATTACTTATGATCGATTTTGTCAACACTATCCACCACTTTCACAATATCAATCTGAGCCACATTCTGGTTCATTTTCCTTTTTCGTCCTACAATTCCTTTCTTTTAGGCGAACACTCATTTTTTCAGCATTTAGTATTTTTTAATTTTCAGATTAAAAAAAAAATAGGATTCGAACATTTACTAATGATAATCGAAAAGAAAAGAACATATTTTTAAAAATTTTCGTATTTTGAAACAATTTTTCTTTTTTGAAAAAAAATTTTTTGCTCTTTTTCTTATTGATAAAAGACTTTATGAGAAATTTAAGTAAGATTATGACTTATTATTTCAAAGTATTATTATGCCAGTATTGCAAAGTAATTTGAAAGTTAGATCATCAAAATTAGTTAATACTGATGACATTTTGTGAGTAAACTAAAATTTTAGATTGTTGCTGAGATGACAAATTTAGAAAAATAATTAATCTCGGAAATTTAAATTTCGTAAAAAAAAAACTAATTCGTATGAAATATCAATGCACACTATCTTAATCTTTAAATTTCCTTATACTAATCTGAAAATGTTAACAATCAAAAATTTCAAGAAAGTTTCTGTACGTTCCAAAATTGAAGAAATTAAAAGAATGCTTCAACATTGCATTGAAAATTGTTCTGTGCACATAAACCAATCGATCTAATCAAATTTAATTATATTCAGATTTAATCTCATAGTTATATAAATTTCATGCAAACGAGATTTTTTTTTTCAAAATGCCATCAAAATATTAAATTATAGCAATAGACGGTGAAAGATTTTTACTATTTGATACTTTCCAGAGAAACTTAACATTAAATTTTTCAAATGATATTATAATAATTAAAAAATGAATTTCATAAATCCAACTTACAGTATCATCAAACTTTTTTTTGCAGCCAAACGGACGAATTATGATTTCATCCGATTTGGTCGTGGCAGAAGAGATGGTCCAGAAACATATGATTACATACGCTTTGGAAAAAGATTGTCAGAATTTCTGGCTAATCAAAATCCTGAACAAACGAACTTGGCAAGATAAATGCTAATAGTTTATTGAAATATCGGAAAATGTTGGGAATAACTTTATATTTTTGTCACCAATGAATGGTAATTAATGTTGAATAAAGTGGACAGATTAGATTCATTGGAATTCTTTTCGTTTTTACACATAAATAAAAAGTTTTAAAACTGTTTCACTTGAAATTTTATACATGAATTTAGCACTTTCGGACTTCATCCAAATTTTAATTGAATGCATGTATTGGCAAAACTGGGCTAATTATGAATTAAATTAAGAAATTATTCAGACAAAATAAAATAAATTGATATAAAATTAGTTATTAGCTACTTTGTACATTTCAATTTGAATCGTTCCAATGGTGACATTTTTCTTTCTACTAATTGTTGTTTCTCCTAATTAATTTAAATCTAAAAGACTTTTCACAGTATCACACAATCGCTTTCACACTAATACCCATTTCATCGATTTACTCACATTTCTGTTTCATAAATAAGTGAAATTTACATTCATTCCCGATTTTGTTTTCATCATTTTATCCAAACTGATGCGATAATGTATGTAGGATTGAAATTTTACTAATTTCATTTCCGTAAAAAGTTAGATTTATCCAACTCGAATTTTATAGCTAGTATAATAATAAATGACAAAAAAAGATGATAGTAACGGATAATCCTTGAAAAATTAAAATTTTGTCAAATAACCTGGCGGATGTGAAATTAGCACATAAGACAAATGACTACAATGACGTAAGTGATATGCGTGATATGCGACGTAAATGCATTCAACGAGTTTTGATTAACTCATGAAAAAATGATCACTGTATTTTGGTAGAGAAGAAATACGATAATGTAGTGTAAAATATTCATTAATAAATTTTAGATGTATTACGGTGGTTCATTTAAAAGAAACAATAATGGTGATTTTATTGGAAAACATTGAATAAACGATCTATCTACAGGATCGATTGTTTAAATGAAATTTCAAAATTGTAAAAGTTGAAAGCTACTTGTTCAGAGCTTTAGAAAAGAATACTTGTAGAAAAAAAAATAACAACTACGACAGTGTTACATTAAAGCCTAACTTTGAAGTACTGGAGAAGAAGCTAAGTAATCCAGTTCTATCATTTTCTTTTTTTTCGTTTCTAATTTAGTTAGTGAAGATGAAGTGTCGGAAATGAAGTATTTTCGAATTTAATTATCTATTTTGAATTATACAGCAGTGATATTATAGAAATTTAAGCATTATATAGCAGTCATATTAAAATGAATTTATTAAACTCACTATTTCGAGATTTCAAAACAACTGTTTTCAACAGTTTTTTTTAAAAAAAAAGAAAACAAAAAAGCTGGAGATAATTAAGAGCTTAAAAGTTAGCTACCAAATTATAATAATTTCAAACTTTTAAATGCTACTCATAAATGTTCAATTAATTTTGACTGAATGATTCTTATCCAAATTTTAGGGAAGAGATTTATCCAAATTCTAATTTTCAAAAGTGCAATCATAAATTAATTCAGTCGTTTTCATGGCGTAAAAAAATGAAGGGAAGATGAAGAAAATCTTTCTTTTTTTAGCGAAATAAGTATTCGTCTGTTTTTTTCTGAAAAAAGTTCAGCTTATTTAAAAGTTGCAAAAGGCAATTTTTTAACTAATTTTGAAAACTTAAAAATTAAAAATTCTTTTTCAAGCCATTTTACATTATACAAATTTCTGCAAGAAATTCTGAATATAAATTGAAAGTTTTGATTTTGCTAGAACTAACTGATTATTTTTCAGCAGTTCATTTTATTGAAATGACAAAAAATATGTGTTGGACTGAAAGTAATATCACCTGCGTAGAGAAAACAAATCTTTTAAATTTTTCATTTTTAAGCAATTATCAGTTATATGAATTATTTTTTGTATCGTTTTCCATTTTTTCATTCCAAAAAAAAAAACAACTTTAGTGAAACAATTAAAATTCGGCCGATTAGGAAGAAAAATAAATATAAAGTCGATTTTATTTTTCTCATATTTTAGCCATTCTTTTCAACTGCCAGTTTCATCTTCCCGGGATTCATCTAATAAGATACTAAAGTATAGTATAAAATTATATTTCCTTTAATTAAATCTCTTTTTAATTTTAAATGCTGTTGTTTTGCGAAATCTGTATGGAAGGAAATTGAAGTGTGGAACAAAATTATATTTGTGACAGTTGAATACTTTCTTAATTGCAAATTCGATTGTAGAATCAATATAAAGGATATTGAAATGTGGGGTGAAATTTAAATTCTGAAAAAGTACATATGGTAAGTATTAATTCATAAAAGGTATCAATATCCCAACGTAAAAGAGGAATGAATTAGATTCTGTCTTGGCTTCTTAAATAATTTTTCTAGTAAACAGCTTAGAATAACAGATAAACCAGTGAGTGATTAGAAGATGAATGAATGATAAAATCATATCAGTTAAATATGAATGGATGGGGCGTCACCACAATTTCAATTTTTGTCTATTTTCAATTCAACTTTTGAAGAGGCGAACATTTGAATTTCTTTTCATATCCTACCATTACTCTTTCAACCACGTTTTTACTCTCACTTTTCGTTCTTCTTCCTCAAACTAATGCCGCTAGTAAGTTATTTGAATTATAAACAAAACTGATAAAGTAAATGTAATGAAACTAATTAACACGTGATAAAATTAATACAAAATTAGACCTATGATTATCACCTGTAATTCTCAATCCTTATCATCAACTGTACTCATTGGGGATAAAGTTGAAGATGATTAGAACTGATATGTGCTTCTGTTCACAGTAATCAGTGGTATTATTCTTATTAATACTCTTTCCCAGTTTAATAAATCATTTGCATAATTTGACGTATTAGTGGAATAATTCAAAGTATTAGTAGAAAATATGGATGTTATTTTCAGCTAAAACAATAATTTAGATAATTCAAATAATATGTATCATTGATTTTTGCTTCAGAAGGCATAAATGCTTAATTCACTTTGAATGCAATTTCAGTAAAACTGCCAAATATTCCGGATCGTGAGGAAATCTCAGATGTTGAATTAAAATATCATGGGATGAACGATGAACAACGCTTATTCAAATATATTATCAGGAATTTCGACATTTCCATACGACCGGTTTGGAATGCAAGCAGTGTTGTAAATGTTTACATGGGTCTTACACTCACCCATATTTTCAACATTGTAATACTTTCTAAATTTTCTTAACTTCTACTTAAACCATAATTTGAGTAATAATGAGATTTGCTTTTGCAATAAAATAAGTGAAATTTTGATGACACAAATAACACCAATAACTATTCCGAGAATTTACGAATTATGGGCATATTTTTTTAGACAAATAAATGCAAACTATATTTGCAAATGCTTTTAAGAAATATTTTCATTAACTTATTTTTTCAAAACTTTATAATTAAAATTTTAAAAATTTAAGCCTAATTCTTTGCCCAAAATATTGCACTCATAATTGAATTTAGCATTTTTTCAGCATACTTTACTGTTCAGTTCTACCAAATCCGAATATTTACAGCGATTTAATTTTTTTTCGTTTCTTATATATGTTGCATTTTTCTTCATATTTCTTCAAAAATTTCAGTCTAAAGCCATATTGCAAACAAACAGAAAAGAACTGCAAGAAATGATATATTGTTTTAAAATATGTTTGAGAAGAAAAATGAAATAAAACTTGGCCATTGCTTGTTTAGGCCTAAGTCAATGCAAGGACTAACATATCAATTTATCACTTTGTTTCATTCGAAGAGAAAAAGAGAAAAATTCAATTTGTTTTGAAGCAAACTAAAAAAAATATGTTCCATTCATGGTTACACTTATTGTATAATTTTCCCTCTTCAAAAATCATTTCACTTCTTTCTTCTTTGATTTAATTATCTTGGGAATCCTCCGACAATCGATGCTTCCATTTTTCTTTAACACAAAAAGAATTTTTTAAATTATTTTGCATAAAATGAAGAAAAGAAAATTGGAGCAATTGCAAAGTAAAATAATATGCAAAAAGGACAAATAATTTATTTATTGTAATTTGGTTTTTTTTTTTTTGAATTTCAATGTAATATAAATTTATCTTTTTGGTTATTTTCTTTTTTTGAATTTCAACATAAATTTCATTATTATAAAGGATGAAAGGAACCAAGTGTTGACACTAAATGTTTGGGTGGAACAAAATTGGCACGACGAAAGGATTCGTTGGAATCCAATTGAATTCGGTAATATCAGCAAATTAACAGTCGGCAAGAAGTATTTGTGGACACCAGATATCGTCCTCTACAATAAGTCATCATCTTTATCACCAAATTTTCAATGATTTAATTTAAATTTCATGTACATCTTATCAAATAGTGTTTTGACTTCTTATTTTTTCCACAATAAAATTCAGCTATTCATGGAAATTTGGAAATTGCAAAATAAAACTAAAAAATTTTGCGGAAAGTAATATGCTAGAAGTAAACCATTGAAATCTTCAACTTAACCTAAAATCAAATCCGGATCTTTTTCGGGAAATGTTTAATTATATCATATGTTAAACTTGCAAAAACTTGATTTCCTACTATTTCATATTTGCAAATTTGAATATTCATTTTTTCATGCTGTTTTATGGAAATTTCAGTTACAGTTTATTTTTTTTAGTGCGGGAGATTTTTCACGTGGTTTTGTCGACACTAATCTTCATATTTTAAGCAATGGCGATAGTAAGTTTATACGATAAAATAGATAAACAGTTTGTTGGAATTATAATGTGCAAAATTAACATTTTCTTTGAAATTTAAATTTTCAAACTTATGGAATAATTTGATCATTGATGTGTAAGTGATATTATTTACTTATGTGATTGTTAGCATTTCCAGAAAATATGACGGAAGTACGCTTAGAATTTGCAATGCTACATTTCTCACGTTTTCATTACTATATAGGGGCATTAAATATAGTTAATTGAATAAAAAAAGCAATGGTTCATTTGAAATGAATTTGAAGCGCAATGGGCACCTCCAGCAAAAGTTTCTTCGATATGTAAATTGGATGTTACATATTTTCCATTCGACGATCAGTTCTGCTTGCTTGAATTTGGCTCGTGTAAATCTTCATCTATTACTGTTCAAATTAATATAATTAACCTAAAAATTTCAGACTATCATGTTGTTTAAAACTGAAGATAACAAATGAAGAACGTTTAGATAATCACAGAAAAACAAACGATTTTA
The DNA here is from genome assembly GCA_005281725.1 of Wuchereria bancrofti. Taxonomy (NCBI): domain Eukaryota; kingdom Metazoa; phylum Nematoda; class Chromadorea; order Rhabditida; family Onchocercidae; genus Wuchereria; species Wuchereria bancrofti. The sequence goes on along the minus strand of SSBO01000002.1, from coordinate 1,219,942 downwards.
GATGCAACTAAACAATTGAATTAAATATTATCAAAATCACTGAATTCATTTATTCAGCTTAAATAGCTCAGTAAATGAACTTGTAATTACATCGATGCTGATAAGATTTAATTACATTATTCTGTTAAAAGTACTCTCTGCTAAATATTTAAGAATCGCAACTGCTACAGCACACAACTGCGTGCCTGGCATGCTTGCACGATATAAAAATATTTCATTTTAGCAATATATGTTATCAATATGAAAAAAAAAATACAAAAATACGAATGAGAATGTAAAAATAAACACTTCAAGCTAACTTTACGTAACTTTAAGTAAAGTAACTATAGTATATGCTTTTTTCTACGAATTACTGTAAATTAGGGATATACGATCAATCACAACTGGATGTACAAATTATGGAACGATACGATGGTAAGAATCCGTTCACGCGCGATTCGTTTATTGAAAATGGTGAATGGGAAATTGTCGCAAATCGTACTCGTAAGGTATTGATTCGATGCCATTTATTGTGAGTTACGGCAAGCTTAAATATACGTACGTTAAAATATCATCATCAGATGCAAACGATCACTTATACGTACGTCAAAAATCACCATCAGATGCTAACACTGAGCATTAACAAGATGAGACTTAGTTGGCAATGAGAATAAACTAGCTAGCTTAGATTAATATTCTTATGAATATTTTAAAGACTAAAAGTTTCCTAAGGTACTTCGTGGCCAACAGACAACCTTTTCAACAATTGTGTTTGAATTGCATTTACGACGACGGGTACTGTACTTCATTTATAATATTATTGCACCGTGTTTCATGCTTTCTGTAAGTTTTATGGTAAAACAAATTCGAAATATACCGTAATCAATTTTTTATCGCGATAGTACATTTTGCAAAAGCATACATAAAGAAAGAATCATACTATACTTTTAATTATAGCCCTGTTATTTCATTCACTTCTGAGCAAAAAAAAAAAAATAGAAAATTTCTATTTTTTCCTACAGTAAGTCATTCATTACTTATCTGATTAGGTTAAGTAAGGTAATTTACGATTAAAAAATTCATTTCAGATATTAACAATGATGCAATTCCTATTACCGTGTGAAAGCGGTGAAAAAATAACGCTTGGCTTAACAGTACTATTGGCTTACTCCGTTTTTAGCTTTAATATTGCTGAAAATATGCCGGAAACATCAGAAGTTATCCCTCTTATTGGTAAATAATGAATCGTTAAAATTGCGGAAAGATTTTATTTACTAGTGAATACACCTCTAATAACCATCATTGTTTCTAAATAATACCACAAAATTTATTTGATTAGTATAACAAGAATCAAATAGAAAGGTATTGGAAATCGTAATTTACATTGTATTGGAAATCATAATTTACATTCGCATTCCTTATACAAAATAACTTTCAAGGGATAATTATTAAAAATTTCAAATAATTATATCAAATGATTAGAGAGATAAACGAAGGAAGAAAATTATTTGATCGATTTTTAAATTCTTGATTGCAGTTAAACGAAATTTTAGAGAATATCCATTTTATGCATTCGAAGATAGGTTTAGCATTTATGCTAGAAATAATAATATTTTACTGATTAATATCTTTCTTAAATGGCATTGAGTTAAAGGTTTTTCAACGAATGTCTTTTTTTCAACGAAAGCTCATATTACAAATTCAAAATGACAAATCTGAATAGTAGTAAACACATCTTTCATTAATGACATCGTAATATTTACTGTTTGATAAATAAATGATCATTTTGGCAAATATTTTAATTAAATACTAATTTTAGCGATATATTTGATGGGAATAATGGCAATTTCGGGTCTTAGTGTTTGTCTATCAGTCATCGTTCTCAATATGAGACATAGCGCTGAACGAAACTGCAGGTTTTCAAATCAATTTTAATCATTTTTCATCATAAAATGTTAATCATGAAATTCATAATTTACTTGATTGAAGCAGAACTTATACTCGAAATTTTCATAAATCTTTTGAATATGTTACATTTGAATATTTTAAAAATTGAATATTACATTTAGACCTCCACATTGGTTAAATTTTATTGCTTACCGAATTCTCGGACGTTTATTTGGTACAGCGACTCAAAAAAAGCGCAGAAAACTGGAATATGCAAAAGATAATACAAAAGATCTGATGAGCGAAATTATAGTAATATAATTCTAAAATTGCTTCTCACTTCATGCAGACCTTATAATTAGAAATTTTAAAATTTTATTTGGAAGCTAGTTAATTCCTTAATAATAGCAATTGACAGTCCAAGCAATGAATTCTTTTTGGAATGTAAAATATTGTTCAGCAACTAGAAATTTGCTCACAAGTATAAATTGAATTAATAAAAGAAGTATCCAAGATTCTCTCAGTTAACAATGTCTCACGTATGATTACGTCCCTGTTATGATCATCGATTGATGAAAAGGAATCATACGTGAAAGCTTGTTTATGAATTGACATAATTCTGATAGCAAACAAATATCTTTAAAATATTTTCAACACTAAAATTCATTTTTTTTTAGATGGAACGAATTGAAAATGAAAATGATCATGACGAATTGGTTGAAGAATGGAATCATATTTCGATTATTTTTGATCGGTTTTTCTTTTGTTGCATTTTTTTCCTCACCGGTGTTGCTACCTTTTTTTTGCTAATAGCTCCTCGTTTCAGTCATCGAGACTTTGATATGAATTTCTGAACTTTCGTAGTGGTATAAGTTGAGTTGTAGCTTGTAACTTTAGTTGGATAAAAAAGTTATACTAATAAAACACACGAGAAAGTATTATCGTCCAGATATTTCGAATAAAAATCTGTATCAAAATGGAAAATAATAACATTTGCGCAATCAGTACTTCCTTCCTTCCTTTTAAATTCACCGTCTATATTTCTGCACTAGTTTATGAATGTCATAGACAAAATAATTGAACTTTTGATTTTATAAAAAAGTTTTAAATTTATAAAAGAAAGTTACAACTGAGACTGAATTTCGGTCATTAGCACCACAATATTAAGGAATGTCAAAGTTTATTGTGAAATATGTTGGAAATGAAGTGAAAAGATCATCATCTATCAGCCATATTGTCAGCAGTGGCTGACATGCATATATATTTTAGCCTGGAAAATAGTGAATCAGAAATAAACACGTCTGAAATTGAAGCTAATAACGTGAGACGATTTCATGCAAGTCACTTTTACCTAAAAATTGACATTATTAATTAATTTGTAACAGATTGGTAAAATAGGAAGAAGGAAATCGGAAAGTACCGTAAATTGTCCCGAACTTCCTAACGTCTGGAAGAAACGAAAGTTATTGTTAGTATTATATTATTATTATTGTTGCTAATTATACTGTATTATTATACTACATTATTACTATACCATATTATTACTATATTTTACTGTTGTTACAGTACATTACTATTATTATTAATGTTCATCAGCTGTTCCTTTTATAACGTCAAGTTTCAGTTAAACTTTGTTTCACATTGTAGCCACAGCGATTCTTACTCGTTCTTAATATTTCATTTTAATTCTAACACGTTAATTAAATGAACAGACGTTTCGCTAATATTTGCTGTTTATTAGGACATAGCACTGCCATCGGAAATCGTCAGTGATCAATTTACATAAGCACAATTATATGATTAGTGTTAATAGTGAACTATTTTCATTGATATATGCCATTTCCTGTAAAGTTTATTACGGCTGCCAATCTGCCCAATCATTGATGACTAACTTTCCGCTTTTTTCACTAATCGGTAACAATGCACTACCAATCAAAATTAAAATGTTGTGGCGTCCAGAAATTATTTTTCGGAAGCTATTTTTTTTACAAATAATTGTTATACCGTTACATTTAATTTTAGAAAGGTTCAAACTGTAGCATTGATTTCGGAATAGGTTCAAACTCTTTATAAGGACGAAGAATATAAGCAATAAAACAATTGAACGTTCTAACAAACGACATTGAAATAAACTGAAGATTATCAATTTAGTGAGTTACTACCCTTCACACTGCTTCATTTAATCATCACAAATATCAGTTCTGTTGGTTTGGTTTTCGTTTTTTTCAAAATGATATTCGAGACTATTTTCGAGATCTATTTGAGTGAATAGATCAGTGTACCTTTCTAACAGTCGATTCCAAAAAAAAAAGATGAATTCTTTCATAAATAGAATGAACAGAGACCATCCCTACCAGTGATTCTGCTAGGCGTGTTATGACTACAAATACCGCCACTTTTTCCACCCGAGATTGACCAGCAGAATGCATCTACACTTCCAGCTGGCAATTTATTTGCCAATTTTTCCAATATTTTTATTTGCTAATTTCTTGGTTTTTCTTTAGAATGAGACTAGTAGTCATCTGTTCAATCATTTATTTAAAATGACCACAATCTTTTGTCAAAATGGTTGTTACAACTGCTAAAGCTTGCTTTAAATATTAAATATAAATATGAAAACTTTGAGTTAACATCATCATTCCCTCTTCACTAATCACATCCATGTTGAGTTTTCTGATGAAATAAGTCAATAATGAATTTCGAGAAGTTCTCTTAAAATACCCAACACAAATATGTATTTGGAATAACTAACCAATCACTTTCTATCATATTTTTAATGAAATTTTGTCACATTTTGAAAGCATTATTTTTGCTTTTTCTGAATACAATACTCCAAGTACCATTTCAATTATAAAACGATTCAAAAGATTCATAACAATGAGAAATCTATTCGTTTCGTTTCCATCAAAAACAATAATCACTCAATTATCACCTGGGAAACAGTTCCAATTCAGTTATTGCTGTAAAAAAATGATATTACTTGAATGGTTATTTAGAAAGTCACTAAATGATTGATACTCCTAAAGAAAAACTATTCATCCAAAAGTTAGTAATTACTTTAATGGTTAACTAGAAAATATTACAAGCAATAAGTACACTCGACGAGATCGACAAATGGTGGCGTATGACTCGTACGTATGTATTCATTAAGTCACTTTACAAAGTTAAATTATATTGTAAAGCACAGAACGTGGTCGTACACGTCAACCACGTCTATCAAAAGAATTAGACAAAGTTAACGTTATCCCACGTAACGCCGTAAATCAGTCACCACTTCATTCAGTTACAACGAACAATAAAACGACAACAACAACAACAAGCGTCATTCTAAGTCAATACGATCTCATTTGACAGTGAAAATCGTCCAACCGCGAAACAGCTCAACGTTTGTGGCGGTAGATACACTTTGTTATTGTCGTGTTGGCCGAAATTCACATTTGAACTTAGTACGTAAGTGTACGTATTTATGTATGAGACCATGAGAATTTGTATATGATCAAAGAATTTATTTATAAGTGATGTAATTATACTGTAACTTTACTTTCTGCTGATAAGAATGAAATTTTCAGGTTGAATAAGATTCGGTATTCTAATTCCACTTATCAGATCAATAAATCTTACCTACGCTTGATTTAGCCTTTGCTAAGATTCCTAGTAGCTATCATTATGTTCGTCATATTACCATTTTATTTCATCTCTTCTGATTCAATATTAAAATAGTATTTAAGGGGTGACGCATGTCAAACGAGAAAAGTGTGGAGGCAAGATCAAAAAACCTGAATGAACATTCTTCACATGTTTGCTGTAATGTCACAACAGGTGATCCAAGTAGCGAACGTAGATTGATCACTGCAACAAGTACTTCTTTACTGATTACAGCTGATGGATCACAGGTTAGTCAATATTTGTTTCGTTAAATATTAAATGAAACTGTGGCCGTTCATGTCATTTTAAACATTGTTTTTTCCAACTTCATTTCCCAAACTACATATAGTTTACTGACGCTGCGGTAATTTTAAATACTGTGGTCTTAGCAAGATGAGCGAAGTGACACATGGGAACAATCGGTACTGGAACATACTGAGCATTCTTCGATGCAAAACGATCTAAACAAAGAGAACACGAATAATGAATACGAAACAAATGCGGTCCATCCATCATTGACGGAGTTTTTTCAGAATTCTCGAATTGATACATTTGGTTTCATACGAAGTCTCAACAATATGTACGTCTTTTTTAACCGTTTCATGTTTTATATTGTTACTAGAGTCTGTCCAGTTAGTTACATTGTAATGAACAGAATGATTCATCACAGTTATTGACTGATTACCGTAATGAATTTGCAAACTAATAGCTAGTAAAATATATCCAAATCTTAAGAGAAGTACATATTCTGTGTAGTAGGAGGAAGTTATGGGTTGCTGAAACAGCGTTCGAAATACAGTACAGAAAAAGGTTAACAGACTTTGGACGAAATTTGAGGGTAAAAATTATAATTCTGCTGTCTTAAATATTTTATGGCTGTTGCAGAAATCGTGAAGCTACAGTAGACCTGGAGACGCTACGAAAACGTGAAAAGAAATGGTTGCATATGCTCACAAATTGGTCATATTTTATGGACAACAAGTATGAAAAAGTAAGGGAACGTTGCCGCAAAGGTATACCTCCGTCATTACGTGGTCGAGCTTGGAAACACTTATGCGGTGCTGCATTCCATATGGAATTTAGCGTAAATAAACATGTTTTCGAGGTTAACAATTTGTCCTTCTACATAACTGTTGACGATGAAATCCAAAACCGAAATTTTTGTTAGAAATTTTGTTCTAACAAACAAAAAATTCTCATGCAAACGTTCATATTTAAAACCAGTAAAATTTATACATTTAGGAAGTAAGTAGTCAACCGGGTGACTCTCGATGGATTGAAGACATTAAGAAAGACTTAAATCGGCAATTTCCTGAACATGTGATGTTTTCTCGTGCTGGTCCATATGGAAAAGGAGGGTATGTTTTACTGTGGCGGAAGTATGCTCGTTCTGTCAGCAGAACACTTTCATCATTAAACTTTCTTTTACTACGGTTTCTTGCATAATAATTGTAGTTGCTTATTCATCAAAAAATCTTAGAATTTCTCATGTATTATATTAATTTTCTGCTGTCGTTATATATTGTATTGATGCAGAATTGGAATTTTAGATTTCTTATTCACTTCATTAGTTTTACATAAATATGTTGCAGAAAATCAGATTTGTTCGAATTACTTAAGGCATACACGGTATTACATCCTGAGGAAGGTTACTGTCAAGGACAGGCTCCTGTTGCTGCTGTTTTGCTCATGCATATGCCACTGCGTGATGCTTTTTATTGTTTTGTACAAATTTGTCACAAATATTTGCCGGGTTACTACAGTGCCGGTCTTGTATGCTTTTTGAAAATTTTCTTAAAAATTAAGTGTGTTCGTCACATGTTCACTTTTTCGTTTTTCCTTCTGTTCTTTACTGAAACACTTCAAACAATTCTAGACGTACACCTTAGTTCTAACCTGATTTCTTATTCTTACGAAACGTCCAAAAAATGGGAAAGGAAAATTAGTTATTTCTTAATTAAAATAATAAGGAATAGAAACAAGTGTGTCGGATGTTTGGGAATAGATGTGACTATGAATTTCAATAACTGTTTCAAAGTAATTTGTAATTTTGCTATTGCTCTATGTATCTTTCTCCTTATTCGTAATGCTGTTTATAGGAGGCTATACAAATCGATGGTGATATTTTATTTCAAGTGCTGAAAGACAAGTCACGCTTTAGTTATAGGCATTTGGTTCGTTTCTTTTTTTACTAATAAACTTTTGTAAAGAAATTTGAAAAGGAGGAAATTTTCACAATAATGATTTTTTTAAAGAAGAAACATCGCGTTGAACCAGTACTTTATATGGTTGAATGGTTTATGTGTATTTTCTGCCGAACTCTTCCGTGGCCAACAGTACTTCGAGTGTGGGATATGTTTTTTTGCGAAGGTAAATAAGTATATCAACTTTTCTCTTATGTAGTGAGTGTTATGAATGCGTGTAAGAAGTAAATAAAAGCTAATCCTGTATATATTCAGTAACTAAGTATTTATGGGCGATGAAGATAAGTCTAGGTATTAAAAAACGATGTCTACGCTGTGTAAATGGATTGTGTCAATAAACTACCTTATGACTGACATTGCCTTTCTGATGTCTCTAACAAGTACTTTGTTGTGGTTACAGAGTTCCAATTTCAAGCATGTTGAAATGTAAAATATGGCTAATTTTTAGCGGTTATTGCATTTTTCACCAAGCGGTACTCAATAAATATCGCTGTGGTTTATTCTGCGCAACTGTAGACGCTTATTAAGCGCAAACTCTTAGTTAATTTACTGTTTATTGTTCACGAATAAGTGCTTTCTAATTCTCGCATGAAAATTAATTGCTGTAAGGATCTGTTTTTTCCAATACAAACATTTCTTAATATACTTTTAATACTCTATATTTCTTAATCGCGTAAGGTTACTGAACGGTCTGAACGATTGACAAAGTTAACTCAGTGAGTTAATCATTAATTAAACGAAATTATTTGGTAGACTTTAAAGATTATTTTATGCAGTAGTGAATAAGATGATTACTTGCAGTCAACTGTATATTGAAATTTCAGGCGTTAAAGTACTTTTCAAGATAGCAGTGGTTTTGTTTCGCTACAGCCTTCGCACAAGTGACCAGCTTAAAGAATTTAACGACTTCCATTCAATTGTGACACGGCTGAAGAATCTTCCTGAAAAAATAATGACTGAAGATTTTCTTATTCAAAAGGTATCAGGAAGGCATTAGTTCGAGCAGTGTTTATACAGTTCTAGAAAACAGAAACCCTTATGTCCCCTAATTCCTAATTCATTCATTTCTTTTGATTAGTAGCTCTTTTTTCCCAAAGTAAACTGACCGACCATTGCTGGTATAAAGACGGATTGCAGGTCATCGACCTCGACTTGGACGACGTTGAACTGGAGAAGATTCATTTTAGAATTATGAAAACCAGACAATTGCGGCTGAATCAATCATGTACAAATGACAAGCTTCTCTGCTATTGATGCATCAGACGTAGCAGAATTATAAGGAGGAAAAAGCGGCTGCATCGGCCGGGAATCGAACCCGGGCCGCCCGCGTGGCAGGCGAGCATTCTACCACTGAACCACCGATGCTACAGTAGTTGCACTACACAATTTTAGGAAATTGTATATGTCAATTTTGTATTGAAATGTTGTATTCATAATAAGCAGCTAGTTTTAGTCCGAGAAGTGCCTTGTGGATATTTGATTGTGTCTTTCGATCTATTTTATGGTGGTTCTTGTGAAATTTATAATACATTTCTGTTTTATTATGCATTATAAGATTATGGCAAACGAGTAAGCATCGTCGGATTATTTCAAAACCATGAGGACTGTGCCATTGTGGTGTAATGAGGAATGATGAATTTATGGCTACTGCTAAACATGAATCAGTTCACTTTTATTTCTGCTAGCAATGTACAGTTTACTACAAGTTTGCTTCTTTTTCATGAAAGAGGGTAATTAGGATGGAGCATGACACAGGGAAGTAATCATTGGTATAGAATTGGTAATTTATGTGCCTGAATTTTTCATCGTAACACTTATTTGTGCAATGGTCGTTGATAATGTCTAATGATTCTGTCATCATATCGTCAAGAAATATCCCTGCGGAATATTTCTCCCTTCCATATCCCTTATTTGTTCCCTTCCATTGAACTTTGAGTATTAAATGCAAATGTATCTTGACATGACAGTTGTCTTCTCAAGGTAATTTATGGAAATGCAGACCTATCGGTTCTGGCGGGGTGTACTGGTATCTGAATATCTCTTAAATTCTCGTATAGTTCAAATAGTTGTGATACATCCCCCACGTAATCCGTGAGACCGCATTTGCGCGCTATGAGAGCGTAAGCTATGTAGCTTCTTCCGGAGACTATGGTGAGTGGCAAGCATGGGCATTCTGTTGACGTACAGACGTGGCTCCGTCTGGCGGGAAGAAGTGTTGCACAGGGCGATAGGGGGAGAAAGAGTGCGGAGGTGTCGGAGAGGTAGACGAACAGATGGAATGTAATCAATTGCAGTGGTTGTGGTGGAGGAAATCGGAGTTCGGTGAGCGAGGGAGGTTGGTTAGGTTCGAGCGGCGGAGTAGTGGTCATCTTGTGTCCACTAGCGTGCGTGTCCATTCTGTGTGTATACGAACAGAATGCAAGATGCCTTCACCATCAGATTCTGCGCCTCATTTCTTCCTTGCATACTTTTTTGATGTAAAATTACTCTGTTTGATATAATGTAGTGCGTGTTCCAATACTTTAACAACGTTTAGTATTGTTTATCACGTAAATGTACTGATTGTTTCATAAGATTTCTAAGTTCTTATCAAATATGAATATTGTAACTCTCCGTCTTTGGTAGTTCTCTGCTTCCCTCTTTCTGTCTTTCATGTAAATGTAACTTCATTGATGTGAATTCTGCCGATTGAATCAAAAAATTCTTCCTATAGCATTATCAAATTAATAGGATTCAAGATGAATTATTCAACATGAAACTTAATATTCATTCATTCATTGGGATTATTTCCTGTGTGATAATAGAAATTCGCCAATGAAAGTTGTTGCTTTAAATAAAGATACTATTCGATTTGATCATTTTATAGCTTGCTGAGTTGACTGATTAATTGATTGAGTAACGCAATTTCGTTTGGAAATAGAATTCGACAAGTGTGTGAGATAATTACAACGGTAACGAGCTAAATAATTCGAAGTTGAATTTACAAAACAGCTAGCTGGTTGTGACTTTATCTAAGGTGGAAAATACTGTTGCTGTATTGACACAAATATATTCTAATCATTAGACGACAAAGATACCATCATGCCCCACAAACTTCAAAATGAGGTAAGATTTACATTCCTTAAATGTTTCTTCACTTAAATTTATATCTGCAAATTTCGCAGATTATGACTATTTACCAAAGCTATTTTGTTGATTATATTCCAATTTCTCAGTATAAATTTCATTTTTCCTTCATTTATCAGCAGTGTTAAATTCGTCATCTAATGATTGTGTTATTTAGTGTCATTTCTTTGTTGTCAGTATATCCAAGAAATTTCTACAGTGCTGATAGTTTTTCAAATCATTGGCATACTAGAAAATCCACTAAGTTGGACGTTAGAATATAAGAAGCGAAATTTGAAAAATTCAGAATTAAAATACTTTGTAGAATATATATGAAGTACGAGGAGTTTATGCAAATCAGGAGCTGTTGGTACTGATAACGAAAATGATTGTAAGTTGCTTGAGAAGTTATCTCCTTTCGTGTTTAACTGATTTGATGAGAAATGTGCCATGCTCATACTAACCGTGAATTGCTCTTTTCTCGCAGACTATAGTTATGATAATTTTGAAGTCAGAATGAAAGTGGAAGGAATCAAATTTACATCGACTAGCAAAATTATTGTAATTGTATGTTAATTTTTAGGGTAAGGAAGTATTGCTTGAAACCCGTGATGGATTAACATTTGAAGGGATATTTGCAGGTTGCTCTCCGGATGTGAGTATTTCTTTTTATATTGCATCCGTCATTTTATTGTTTTATATTTTGTCTGGTTTTAGTTTTATAACAATAAAGAATTTAATTTTTAGCCACTTTGCTGGATGTATCTGATAATTTGCAGTTCGATGTTGGCTTGAGATACGCGCATGAAGTACTCACAGATGATCAAAAGAACTTGTTGCCTCATAAAGATCAAATCATTGAGAAACTTCAGATTGAAAGGGACTGTATTTATAGTATGGGGGCAAAATATCGGGACGAAAAACGGATTGAAGGTTTCTTTCCATAATTGATTTGACTAACAAGTTATACAATTTTATTGTAAAAAAAAAACAAATGCACTTAAAAAATACGATAAATCAAGGATTTGCTACGGATCGTGAATATGCCGATCAGAGCGGTTCTGTGGCAGATATGGAACTGCAAGTCTGGGAGTCCGAAGATGACTTTGACAGTGGTCTTCTATTAAACGATGATCAGGAAGATGGTTGGTCCGTTGAACAAATGTTTCAGGCGAATGATGTTCTGGGGGTCAAAAGCACGTTTGATGAAAATATGCCCGAATATGCTACGTAATTTTTTACTCCTTATAATTTTGTATTCTTAGAAAATCTAACTATTATGTGTACAAAATTAGTAAATATTGAGAAATCCCTTTATGTCCTTTAGTTCATTTCTTTTATAAGACATCAGTGTGTATTTTTATTTAAATGATTTCTGGAATTTCAGAGCCGATGTGCAGGGTAATGCAGAAGATTTTAAGCGGGCAGAACGGATTGCGCAAGAAATCAATAGTAGCAGCGTAAGCAGAGCGCGTGCACAACTAGAAAATGATGACGAAGAGCGTGATTTGGATAGGGAGACATCAGAATTTCAAATGCAGCATAGTAATCGGAAAGCATCTAACACAGGGTAAAAATGCATCCTATAAAAAATTATTATTTACAGTAAGGCTGACATATCAATAGGGCAATAAGCACTTATGGGATTTTGGCACAGGTGATTATTTTTACCATTCAATAAGGTTTCTTGTGATTTCGTAGTTAATCATAAGAAAATAGTTCTAGGTTACCCGCACTGTATCCTGTTAAAAGCTCTTCGGTAAAAAATGGATCTAATATCTGTAATCCATTCAGACGTGGCAGCTATTCAGGGAATATTCGAGATAGAGGTGGCATGAACATAAACAGAGGGCCACCGAACGGTAGAAGATCGGAAGGTATGCCAGGTGCAGGAAGAGGTAGGATATTCATTCATGATTATAAAGATTTTAGTTTTTAGTAAAATATGTCCTAGAAAAAAATCTCAGTGTTCTTGTTGGATTAATTTATTTTTTTACTGTCCAATCAGATTAGTAGGACACCTGAAACAAACTGGAAAACTTCTAGGACGTGGATCATATGGATCCGGTAGTGGCTCATCACGTTTATTTACAAATTCATCAATGGGTCATGGAGTACGGCCTCAAAATTCAGTCGGATCAGGGCCTACTTCGCGTTATGCTCCTAGCGGTATTTTGGAGCGGCCGACGGCGCAGGAACTACACCTACAGTTTGGCCGTATGCTTTTTTTTTTTTGTTATTTGAATATTAGCTTTAATGTGGTATGTTGAACTTGGAAACTTCAAAAGTCAACTTAAAGGAATTTACAGATTTTTGTTATTAAAGTGAAGAAACGAATCTGAATACAAGCCGCATATGTATTCGAATTCATTTCTTTATTTATTCAGTTTCTATTGGAATTGATTTATGTATTACAGTACATTATCATTCTTTTGTGCACTTCACTGTATGTCATCAGTAATTTCATCTATTCTTATATTCTATTGTTCCGTTTCAGAGTGGGTCCGACGTGGTGAAAGTTCAGGTTCCGCTTCAGCCACAGATAATATAAGAGCTGGACGACGGTCGGAGCAAATTGGAAATAATACAAGAGTTTATGATCATCGTTTGATGACTGGTCAACATGAAGGACAACCTTCACGTGCTTTATTTATTAATTCATTCACATATTTACTTATTAAACCAGTATTTTGCCGAAGTTTGATTTAAAAAAAAAAAAACCTACCAAGAACAAAGCAGATGATTTCTATATTACCGTAGAAGCCTGTAGTATTTCACAGATGTTCATTTTATAGGTGATGAAAATAAGAACTTGCATTATTCGAATACATCAAATAACATGGGTGGCGCTTCGCGACAACAAACATCAAAACAAACAGAACGGGTCAGAAATTTAAAAGAATTTCATCAGAATTTCAACAGTACTTTCCAACCATCGCATTCCGTACATAACAGTACAGATGATGTTCAGGTCCGTTGTCATAATTCACTGAACCCCCTATCACAGTAATGAATTAACTAAAGTTGACACTGGATGCATGTTCAGCAAGGCGCGTTATTACAAATAGTGCGCAAAATATTGAAAGAGACTGAAGCAGAAGAGTTGGAACTTTTTGTGGGAGTTTAGAGACAGTGTAGCAGTAGTACTAAATACGTGCCATTTTTAGCGTGCAAGCACCGTGCAAGGAACAACAACATCTGGAGTAGCACCGAGGCCTATTAATAATGCTTGGAATAAAGGACCTCCACCTGGCATGCGAGCTCCATCTTCGTCTCAAATAGCCGTAAACCATCACCCAGGTTCAATTTTTCAAAGCATTTTTTGCTTAGTTTTTCATTAAGATTATTTTATCCCTGTGCTTTTCAATAAATGGTCACTGATTAGGATTATCTGGATTACAGAAATTTCATCTGCTAGAGATGTGGAAACAGCCTCTGTAGCAACAGCAGCAACAACATCCTGTCCACCATGTTCAGATCAGCGATCACAGCAAGAGATCGTTAAGGCTGGAGGATCTGTACAAGCAGCAATTAATTCTGGTGGCTGAATTAATTTTGTAGTAGCAGTGAGATCTTTCTAGCTCGTGGTTTTTGCCTGTTGTCCTATTGCTTTTTCACAATTAAATAAAGTTTGCAATGTAGTTTCAGGTCGTTCAGTAGCAGCACCAACAGATGTAGCACTGACGGCAGTTTCCGATTCTCGTCCAAACAAGCCAACAACATCGACGATCCCTGGATCTAGTGCTACACCACCTAATGTAGAAGCAACAGGAGTTGTGGTTTTAGATACGCAAACTGCAGCTACTTCTGTTACACCGCGAGAAATTCAACAAACGCATCAGTTATCTGCTGCAGCTTCATCATCATCCATAGCACCCACAGATCCAACGCCTAGTGCTGCTGTCGCTGATACTGCAAAGACTATTGCAGCAAATTCTGTGACGACGTCATCAGATGGGTAAGGTTATGAATACTTCCACAACACTTCAACTGTTTTTCAAGCACAATATTTGTACAGAGATGAAGTGATAGCGAGGTGTGCTGCCAACGATTTTAGATTCCCATTAAACCAGTACAAAAAAATTATGTGTCAAATATCAGGAAGCATTTCGTTTGGAATCCGGATGCACCATCATTTGTGCCCCGTAATTTAACTAACTGTCGCAACACTGAACCACAAAATCATCGCCCAACATTGCATAGTGTTCGAACACCCCCCGCTGCACCTTTACCACTTATGTCAACACACATCGCAGCACCGGGACAAATGCAGGGCTTGGCTCTTGCCAATCCACAAGCCTTGTCTGTTCAGGTAAGCATTTGTATTATTTTGAACTATTATACAACTGTGGAATAACAGGTTCAGATGATTACTAACAGGCTGGTTAGCTACTTTAGTAAAGGCAGTTTTTCCCGTTTTGTTGGACAAAATTAGTAATTCACTGAAGCTATTCTACCTTCTTATTATGCTTCATTAATGTAACAGTATAGAAATCAAAGTCGATATTTTTGGTCTTGGGAAAACAATAAGAAGTTTGGTAGATTGTCATGAGCACTGTTTAATAAAAGTAATTAATCTTCATTATGTTTTAGAATGTGCCATCAATTGCACATGCCGGACCACCACAAATGTTCCCTTATGCACATGCTAACGCATATGGTGCTATGCCGGTTTATTACAACACGCCGGTTGTACAGGTATATTCATCTAAATACTGACAAAACTTAAGTTATAAGAAATTTACAATATAAAGCATTACTCGAAGACAACTTAAACTTATCTGCCTGGAATGAACTTCAGCTTTTCATAAAAGGAAAGGTGTTTAGTCGTATCGTTCTTATCTAAGTATTTTAGAGTACGCCAAATGCCGCTGTAGCAACAGCAACTGCAGCAGCGAATGTTACGGGTGGTCCGATTGTTGCAAGTACCACTGGTTTACCGATTGGTCGTCATGGACAAATGACTGGGCAAACATCTTCAACTAATCGACGGAATCAACAGCAACAGTTCATGCAAGGTGTTGCTGGTATGTATGTTCCTGGAGCCAGTCAACCCTATGCTCAGCAACTGATGTCACAGTATCAGGTAAACAGTTTGGATACGACGATAGTTTAGCGGTCATTTGTAGATGAATAATTTATTTTTTTTTTTTTGCATACTAAGTGACATTTTGATGAAAACTGATAATGCAGTATGTATATATATATATATATATATATATATAACTTTTCAAAGTTATAAGTTTGGGAAGAGTATTTGCCGGGTTGCAGATTACAAGTGTCTAAGCCATCATTAATTCATACATTTGTTGTTTGAATTAGGTTTTAGATCAAAATCAGTATGTTTAAATTTGCTACACATGTCTTTAAATATTCTCCAGTTTTTGTTTTACAGTACTAATGATTTTGTTTAGATGCCATATTTCGCACCGTATCCGTCACAGCTCTCAATTGGAGCATCTAATATGCCACCACCGCCGATACCACCTCCATCCACGAATGCGGTGCTCACAGCTCCTCCACCCTACCAAATTATACAGGTTCGTAAAACAGCAACAATAAGTGTTTAAGGAGCCGTACGTTATCATGATAATATTATTGGCTGCAATACATTGAAGCCTGATGATATGGTATTTTATAAAGAGTAGTCTGTGAAAAGTAACTGTACCTGGTAAAGCGAATTCGCTATAAATTAACACTGTTTGCGTGTTATTTTCACATCGCGATACGATGGTGAAAGCTAATTTTTGATGCAAATATGTAGAATTACTGAGTGTTGAATATTTCCTTATACCAAGTATTTTTCTCCATTTACTTTACAGACTCAAACTCAACAGCCGAATGGTTTTCCACGACAGCTATATCAGGGCGATCATTCCGTCGTATGTTTTGTTGTCTTCACTCTATGAACACAGTCATTCACTTATAAAATCCTTATCAGAAAATAATTTCATAGCTATTTTTCATGTATTCATGCGACAATAAGTCGTAGCAAAGAGAAAAAATTTTTTGTAAATAATAGTTACATTTTATCACGTAAATTGGAAAGTGTGAATGAAAGCCGATTTGTGTGAAATAATGTTTTCATTTTTTTCTAAATTTTGTAGTGATATATTTTTCAGAATTATGTGATATCTCGTTTGCCGCAATTTCATCCAACTATTGATTTTACTGGTAAGTGTTAAATGAGTTAAACTATTGTTCTCTGTCTATTTCTAATTTAGTATAGTCAAACTTACTAATCATTTTAACGAACAAATTAAGCAATTTCTAGAGAAATTATCATTTATAGCAACGGCAGTGTCAACACAGCAACAGCCGCAGCAAGGATCAAATGCTGCTTCGAGCAATGGGACAGGTTCAAATGGTCCCAACAGTCAACCGGCCACACCTGGACCTGTGGTTTCACCTTCCCAGGTAAAAAAATATCATTACATTATGATAGACCATGTCATTTGGGCAAAATGTTTATCTTGCATTAGTGACTCGGGGTTTTTTTGAAGTGGAAGAATTTGTAAATTTTTCGTTACTGTTTTTCATAAAGAGTAGAATGATTATGAGTTATTGCTTTATTGGATCTCGGTCAGCCATAATAAATAGCAAATTGTTCATAGATTTCGATATTAAATAGCCTTCCAGAATGATCCAAGTTATCGATGCAAAAAAAAAAAGTTTTTGTTTTTCGATGGAAATTATTTTAACCGATATTTTACGGTTGAACTTTTTTAATGTAAGCTGTCAATACGGTCAGACTCAGCCGTTATTTGAAGTATGAAAATTCCTGCGCTACCGATAAATAAGCAAGCAGAAGTGGTGCAGTGCTCACATGATTATATTGTTATCGCCACAACGCTATGAATCTTCCAAAATTAATACATTCAAGGATCGAGTGAATATAAAATTATGCAACAAATCAAACAGCGCATGCTTTGTGTGTGTGTGTATGTGTGTGTATGTATGTGTGTGTATGTGTGTGCGTATATGTGTGTATGTGTGTGTGCATGTATATGTATGTAAATTTGTACCAAATGCACTGAATGCATAATGTTTGTTTATCCACTTGTTAAAACTTATCCTAATTTAGTCTGCTTTTGTTCACTTTGCACCGTTCAAATAGGTACTACAACAGCAGCAGCAGCAGACGGCGTCATTATCACAGTATCCGCAGTCCGGTACGCCACAATCGCCGCATACTGTACTTATTCCACTTCCACCTGGTGCAGCTCCACCAAACGCACAGCCGCACATGTACGTCCAAGCACCGGTTTGTTGTTTGTTTGTATGTTGATCATTCACTCTTTTCCTTAATTAATTTACACTTGCGAATCTTAAAGATTGTTACATTTCAAAAGGTCATGATGACAAATGACACGATTCAAATGGAACATAAGTGGGTTTTGTGGAAGCCAACAGTGTACGCTAAAAGTGACGTGTGTGGGCGGCAAATCAGAAATTGTGGCGCCACTTCAAAGAAAAAGCGGAAATAATGGATTTGTTGATGAGGGATGAGCATCATCCTAAGCAACGCTTCTTATTATGACATTTAGTATTCTGACCAGTGCTTCAAACTCACGTTTAAATGAGAAATATGTTGCTGCACTGTTTCATTTGGGAAAAGTGATTTCATGAATTGATCCCACAATATATTTATTGATAGTGGGGTCTTACAGATTAAGATTTTCACTTGCATGTCATTCGTTATTTGTATTAGTGAAGGTATAATGACTGTGATTTTACTTCATGCGCAGTTAAGTGAATAAACTCACGTGATCTCGTATGGACTGATTTTGTCAGATGTGAATTTTTGGATTACAAAATGTTCGAACATTGCAAATATTCTTCATTTTGTTTTCTTTCTTCAACTGAAAAGGATAAGCAAGCAGCAGATATGTACAAATGTGGGAAGCCATCGATGATTTCTTCGTTGCAGCAATTTCCGTTCATTACTGCTGGACAGCCAGGCTTTGTGATGGCGTATGGTCCGCAACCAGTTGTTGTTCATCCGTCTGTCGCTGCACCGGCGGCAACGCATGTTCCGTTTTCACAAGCACATCAAGTGCATGCACAAGTAAGAATTTGGCATTGTTTTTTGCAATAATCTCATGTTGAAAACAGTTACAGCTTGAATTTTGCTTTTGATAAATCTTTTTGTTGGATAACACTTCAGACTCGTTTGGGATCAATGCTCATTTAGTTCCGGTATTCAGTTGCCCTAGCAGTTCTCTCTGTCTTTGTTATAGGGATCATTCAAAGTTTTTTCACTGGTTTTTTCACAATTTTTTTATGATTGGAAGTCTGATTTTTTGATGTTTCAGCCGAGTATGTTCGAACAGTTCCAAGGAGCAGCTGTCGAAGCAGCTACTTTACAACAACCGCAGATACCAAGTACTTTACCTCATCAACCCTTTGTGGCTGGTGATCACTTTTATAGTCATTACATGCATGGTAAGTGTTAAATTTCTTCCTTTCTCATGCTGAATTAAGGGAAGTAAAAGTTCAAAGATGTGTGTTGTTCTTAAAGAAACAATCGAAATTTAAGATTTATTTGTGGTTCATTGCGGGATTTGTCGTGCTTTTCTGGAATTTCACTTTTTTCAGCCCAACATCAGCAGGGAGTATTCCAGCAACAGCCGCCACAATCGCAGCAACAACAAGGAGGCAGTGCTGGATCAATACGCCATAATTCGGTAAACAGTGTGGCCAGTGGGCCGCCACATCAACAACACCAATCTTTTCAGCCTGGCGGTACTGTTCAAAATACTTCAGTTCCACCAAACGGTCAGTGTTGCAAATTGTTTGGCTTTGACTATTTTCTGTGTTTTAAATAATCACTTTTGTTTTAACTGATATTTATATAAGGGGAATCATCCACAACATCAAATAACTTTGCTTCAAATCGGTGCAAAAAACCGAAAATCTGTGTTTTGAGTCAGACGGAATGTTTTTACATGAAATGTAATTGCAAGAATTCTTTTTAAACTAAAAGAAAAAATTCTTATTAAACTAATCAGTTTTTACCTTTGCAAATAATCAGTCGAAATTGCGATGCTCACAAAAAACAGTTCTTGTTGAGAAATCTTTTGAGAAATGTTTTGCTATCGGTTTACTGTCTGTCCATTTCCAACACGCTTTAAAATAGTAGTGTAAAGTAGTAGCTCCGGTCTTTGATCGCGGGATTTGTTCAACGTTTTCTTGTTAAGTATTAAGTAAATTCCGTATGTTTCAGATGCTAGTAATTGATGCTGGTTCGTGGTCATTTCATCAGAATATGCTGTCGTTGTTTTCGGTTCTTTATTTTGTTTATTCAAAGCACATTTGAGGATCTTTTTGCGCTTCTCTTCTGTGGTCTGAATACACTTATTTTCACAAAATCTAAACACATATCTTTTTCTTCGCGGCATATTTTTAACAAATCATAAATTTTTTTCTTTTTGCTTTGAAAAACCTCCGGCAAAATATTGAGATGATAATGGAATGATTCATAAATTGAAGCATTTTATTCATACCAGACAAATGACAGTAAACTGTTGTAATCTGCTTTCTTATTAGGTTTGATTCAACTCTGATTTCTTATGTCAGTTGTAAATTTTCCTTTATTGGATATATAATCTTACTCCTTTATAGGATATATGATCTGCCAAGCTGTATATATAATCTACCATGACGGTTTATCCTATCATTGGATGCGCTGTGTTCTTGTTTTGTTTATTCTCCTGTTATTCCTTTTTCTCCTAAATGTGGTTTTTATTCTGGAAACTTGTAACGTAACATAACGTAACTTCACTAGTTTTTCCAAATAAGATTTCAGTTTTGATCAACGGGCTTATTTTTATCTTTCTTCCGGTTCTCCAGTCTCTCTCTTTTTCTTTTTCCCTCATCTCAAGAATGCACGAATGTGCTATTCTTTATGTAATTTAGACATTCTTGCTGCAGGTTGTTTCCTCGCTTTCTTTTTTCCTTTAACATAAAATTATGATTTAAGACTTTCAGTTCGTTTCTTCCAAATTACTTCCGTATTCAAAACCGTAGAAAAAGAAAGAGGATAAAGCACCCTAAATTTATGATTTGATACGTTTAACTCAAAGATTGTTATGAGAAATGTTTGAATGATCGGTTGTGTTCTGCTGATTTGCTGTAAAAATTTAAATTTAAAGTCAGTTTTAGAAATTATCCTTTAAAGAGGAAAAATTCAGCAGTAAAGTTCCACTATTTTCAGAAACGAGTAAACGGTTGGGATTAACAACTGTTTTCATCATAAAGAATTTTTTTTTCCTAGGTGACTTTGTTCGAGGGAGAGAAACAGAAGGAGATGAAGCGGAAGGTCCGCCCTAATATTTTAATATATATGCTGAGTGATAATTTTCAGAGATGCGATAGAACGGCATGATAGGAAGGGAAGGATGATTTACTCCTTAGTTTCAGTATTAGTGTATCATTAGATTTTGGATTTAAATTTTCGAACACCCATTTTTGGATTTGAAGCTTTTTCTGGAGTAAAAGAATTACTATTACAGAAGAGGGCTATTTGTCTTGTGACTTGTTCTAATTTCTAATGTTCTCCAGATGTGGACAATTATATATGCCAAATGTATTTAAGAAATAAAGAAGAGGCACGAAAGGTTTCCTTTTGTAGTGCACAGTGTAAATTGATATCGTTGTACCGAATGGCAGCAAAGCTATATTCAGATCACTACTAGTTTGTTAAAACATGCCGCATTTTAGCGAAATATGAATGAATTTATTTGTTGGTGAAAGGAAGGAGGGAATGCAAATGAGACTGAAAAGTGGTGTACAGAGATATTTGATAATTGAAAGATTTCAAGCTGTAGGAGAGTTTGGCGTTGGAATTCTTGGGGCTAGTTCGTTTAGTAATGCCTGATGATTGCTTATTGTGTTTGTACTGCAGTGACATTGTAGCCGTTCATGAAATCAATTTATGTATTCGAGCTGGTTGAATACGTTACACGTAATTGTTAACTGTTGACTGGGCGAAGTTGAAGGTAGGTTCAAATCCATATCCTGTAAATTTAGGTGAATCCAGATAAGTAAAATGCCAGAATTGAGGATTCGTTGCGTAATGAATGGAGTTTTTTGATAAGGAGTATTGGCAACGTTACAGGATTGTTGCAATTTAGCTGCACAGTATTATAAAGGATTTACATATTGTTAGTATTAAGATATCACTAGAAATATTGTAAAGATAATTTTGCCAATAAATTTTAAAATTTTGTACTGATGTGGCAAATGATAAACAAACAGAAAAGACATAAAAACTAACAGTTCCATACTAAAAAATCATCACTGCTTGCAAAGACAATGGAAAATTGTCCATCACAATTTATTATTTTTTTATCCTAAATGATTATTTACAGAATTGACATTTTTGACTGATTGATTTTTAGATATGCACAGTTCAAGTCATCAACCGACATTTCTGTAAGCTTATTGCATTACGTTAGTTTTATATAAAGAAACGTAAAAGTATAGAAGATTGTCTGTGTGTTTTTTTTCTATACATACGTATTATTCTGCGTGCATGAAACATATAGGGAGGAATGGAGAGAATTTTTTGGACAACGGGTGAATTTGAAACGAATAGAAAAAGGTTGTTTGAGTGGTAAACTTCGCGGTTCACATGTTCGATCTATCATTTGGAGGGTTAGTTTCGTTAAACGTTCCTGAAGTCAAACATATTCATGTGTCGACAGAAGAAATAATTTTCAGAGTTTACGGACATAATATGCTGTGTAAACATATTTTGGATTTAAATGTATTACTGATTATTTCTCAAAAGATCACATTAGTTACAGTTAAATTTCATTTCTAGATTTTGCTTCGTTGTTTACCTCTTGAACGAGAAGAATGGTGCACGATTCTATCGCGAACCCGTAATTCATATAATAAATTGAAATGTGAGGTTAGTGTTAAGCGTCTTTAAACATGAATTCAGAAAATTTCAGGTATAGTTTCGCACGATTAAAGTCGGCAAATCAAACACAATTTACCGATTCCGTATTACACACTTTATGTTTGGGATGTATGGTATGCACTATGTAAATTTTATTGTCTATATTTTTAGCTATTAATGAATCCACGCGAACAAACATCGGGCTTAGATCCAAATATCAGTAATCCGTTATCACTTGGTGATGAGGTAATGCATTTTGCTTTGATCATTTTATCATTATGCTTCCTTCCTTTATACCGACATGTTTTTATTGATTTTTAGAATCCGTGGCAACAATATTTCAGTGACTGCAAGTTACGTGAATTTATAAACCGTGATGTAGAACGAACGTAAGTATTTATTTAAATGCGGTGTCAATTTTCCTTTTGATTTAAGTTTCGATTTAAATTTTCCTTTTTTGGAAAACCTTTTTTTCCAGATTTCCAGAATTGGAATATTTTAAAAATGAGAGTGTACGAACCATTATGTCGGATATTCTGTTTATATATGCGAAACAACATCCAGACATTGCATATAAGCAGGTAGTTTCAATTTTTTATCCATAAATTCTTGTTACATTCATATTTTCAAATTTAATAGTATATCAAAGTGTAATTTTCTAGGGTATGCACGAAATACTTGCAACGCTGATTTTTGTATTGAATTACGATCAACAAACGTTTGCGCATCTCATGGAACAAAATGGATTGAGGTAACCCGTAACATTGCCTTTTCATAAACATAAGAAAATTTTAAGTATATTTCTTTCTACTCATCTTTCAGTTGCATATGATTGTTGCTGAATTTCAGTTTTTGTATTTGTAGCAAATATATTTGTTTATTGCATTTCGTGTCTCTGTCAGTGTATAAAGTGTATTAGTTATTAATTTCAGAAAATGAACCTCGTTTATTTGATAACTTAATTTTCTATTTTGTTTCAAAATGTGAAATTTAAATGTTTTAGAGCGCTGTATTCATTTCAGAGAAGTACCACCGGAAGAGTTGAAAATTCTATGCGCTGTTAATAATCAGGACTTTCTTGAACACGACTCTTTGTTGGTTTTCATACTTTTTTTTACTATTAACTATTTATATGTGTACTTGCTTATGTATGTTGGCCTATTAATTTTGTATTCACATTTTTAAACAAAATTATGAAAAGCTTTTTTTTTCACATGTATATTTACTAGCGACGGGGAATCTAGGAGAAATTTGGGATTAGCTAGATATAATGCGCTTAAAAAAGGGAACATTCTTCAATCCAAAAAGTGCAAAATTTACTAGCATCAACTTTTTTCCGTGTTTTTTTCGTGTTTTTCAGTTATTTACTCGACTGCGCTCTGAAGAATATCATGTTTATAATTGTCAGAAATTTTAGTATAACTCCTAGCGAATTCTAGAAACGTTTTGCTTTGTTTTTTACCAGCCAACAGTTAGCAGTATTTCCTTGAACTTTTTTTTTTTTTTTTTCATTCTCCATAGAACAGATACTTGCATTCTTGCACCACAGTATGGTCGATTGATAAACATTTCTGTTAAATCCAGTAAGCGTATGTTATGAAGTGTCATTTTTTTTTCTATTTAAAGTTATTATTTCATTGGACTTCTATTCGTAGTGAAATATTCAATCAACTAATGATGATGTTGGAGCGATGGTATTTGGCTGGCGATGAGGAATGCGTCGAATATTCCAGTCGTGTTTCGGGAAATAATAGCAAATTAGGCCACTCTGTGCCATTTGTTAGTCCAGATGATGCTTCTGCTGATCAGAGAAATGAATTAATTATTAAGCTTCGAAGTATTACGAACGATATATTGGCAGTAATTGATCCGGCCATGCATCAGCATCTTTCAAAATTGAAGATTTTACCTCAGATTTATGGAATGTTAGTCAAAATTTACTTTCGAACTATCACATCATTTTTTTTTTTGAACGAATAAATAATTTCTCATATCATTATTGGAATTACAAAGATGAAAAGGTTATGTGAAGATATTTATGAGAAATTCCGCAAACTGAGAGATTAATATTTCTCCGTTTGCTTTCAAGTTATCCGTGCACGATAGATTGTTTTGAAATATTTCATAATAAAACTTTGATGATTAAAGATTTTAGTTGAGTATTCCTAAGGGAATCACCAATTCAAATTAGAGAAAGGTTTGAAATTTTGCTCACCAAATTTTTTATAGCCGCTGGTTACGATTATTGTTTGGTCGCGAGTTTCCAATTCACGACCTTTTATTTATTTGGGATGCTATATTCGCTTTCAGGCCACCATTATCCTTGGTTGACTATATTTTTGTCGCAATGCTTGAATATATTAGGCATTTAAGTATGTTAGGACAATTTTCCTCAGTTTCCCAGATTTATTTCACAACTGTGTATTATTGTATACTCACACAAAATATTCTTCTGACTGAATTGAAAAATATTGTTAAATTCAAGTCGGTCATTTGTTTATCACATAACATTGTTGTAAAATCATGTTTTCAGTTATCAATGAAGATTACAGTACAACATTACAGTATTTAATGCGTTACCCACCGGTAGCTGATGCCCATTCATTAATTCAATACGCTTTACATATCAAATCACCTAAAGTAAGACTTTGGTTTAGATTCCTATTATTTACAAATTGCAGCATTTATTCATTTCCAAACATTTATTTTTCAATAGTTTTTTTTTTCGACAGATATGGATGTATCTCTTTCTTCTAGGAACTATTTAAATTAAAAGATTAACTCATCATGCATGACGATTACGTATTTAAAGTGCAATTGCAATTTCTCGGTCATTTACACACATTATTAATTTTTGCAGTCTGAACAATTCTTGCAGAAGTTTGAAGTGCCACAAACTCTTAATGTTACTAATTTCGAAAATATAACGATTAC
This sequence comes from Wuchereria bancrofti, assembly GCA_005281725.1. Classification (NCBI taxonomy): domain Eukaryota; kingdom Metazoa; phylum Nematoda; class Chromadorea; order Rhabditida; family Onchocercidae; genus Wuchereria; species Wuchereria bancrofti. The sequence continues at coordinate 1,194,280 of SSBO01000002.1, read as the reverse complement.
TGGAATGATACATCCAAATCGAACCAAGGATATTGTCGGAACGAAAATTGTTATGGAAAAACCAAAGCAAACAAATTTAGCAAAACAATTCTCATCATCAGGAATGATGTCCTGTAATGCTGGTGAAAATAGGCATCAACACGGTGATACCAAATCATTTGTTACTAAAATTGTTGACACACTGTCGGATCGAACCATGGTTGAAAGAGGTTAATAATATTTTATAAAGCTGATAGCATTGTTTTCGTCATTTGTTAGGTCAAAATTTGAACCTGTAGTTGAATCCTGTAAATGCTTTAGTTTAACTGGTAGTTGTTTTGTTTTTCAACTCATAGACGTGATATGATTGCTGAAAAAGTCGAGAAAGCAGCTCCGTTCCATTATGCATTGTTTTCATTGCAGGATTGATTCGTCCACAAATAAATTACAACACAGGTGGACATACCGGCATGAAAGCTTCAGACGAGGTTTGCTCATTGTAATTGTTTTACTTTCAGGTAAGTCGGTCATCAGACTGCTTGCTTATGAGATCCATTTAGGTAATCGAGCTTTTGCAAGAGCAGGTGTCGTGTTTACAGTCAAGATTGAATGATATGGATATGATGGCTAGTATAGTAAAACAAAGGATTGAACTCGTAGTCAGTAAGTTCGAAGTTTTTTTAATATGTTTTCTTTTGGACATGGTCAGATATTCGTGGAGTTTTCCAGCTCGTATGTCAAATTTATCAGAATTGGTTTTAGAGCGCTAGTAACAAATGCATTCCACAAAATCTTTCCCACTACAGAGTGCTGGTTAGGGTTAAAGGAAAATCCAAGAAAATATGTTGAAGAATGAATGTATGGGTTAAAATTTTTAATCAGGTAACATATAGTTAATCGACAGAGCGGCCTGTCGATAAGATTCCATGAAATCTTTCAACAAATCTTTCTTTTTTTTTCTTTCCTTTAGAGATGGGGAAAGTTTTTTTGGGAAGTTTTTCTTTTTGAATTGGGAAGTTTTTTGGATTGGAAGATGAATTGGGAAGTTTTTCTTTTTCCACAGAAATATCAGATCACTTTTTCCAGATGAGCAACTGCCGAAAATAGTTGGTAATGACGATTTAAAGAACCTAATAGGGAAAGAATTATACAGCATTCGGTCCCAGATCGAGAATGCTGCACGGTCAGGTGATGCTAATCATGCAAATGTGACAGTTTCCGCAAAATGCACAAGAGATACGAAAGGAGTTGCTCGCCATACTGCTGCGGAAATTGGTGCTATCGAAGTTGGCAACGAGGTACATGCTCCAGCAATTCGACCCTTACATAATAATACCGGTTCTCCGACACTACGGCTTCAAACTTCTCGATTGGACACTGAAATGCGTGAAATAAGACATCACTCAATTGTCCAGTAACGCATTTGTGATAGTTTATCTGATGGTTGAACTACAATGTACTTTGAAACTACTCGTTATTAAAAACTGTCCCCGTATCTTCACTATGAATTTTTCAGTGATTGAGAGAAGTAATCTTTCATTTCTCAGTCATCGTGATAGGAATATCCCTGGGAGTATTTGTTGTAAACTTCATTCATCTACTGATGTTTTTGGTCAGATATTTCATCCGATATATATACTTACGTATTATGAAATGTTAATTTTATACTTTTCGAAATATCATTACTCTGTAAATTTACTCGATTCTTTCATTTAGTCCTCTCTTCCTTCATTATTTTTCCTGCTTCTTTCGCTGTATTTGATTGTATTCAAGAAAAAATTCTCAACTGCAGTATTCAAAAACGAATATAGATATTATTTCAAGTATTGTATAAAAATAGTGTCAATTTTTGATATAAATTATATTACACTTGACGTTGCGTGCACAAATCATTTTCAAGTAACACAGTACAACAGCGATGAGATTCAAATTATTGCTAATAATTGGTAAGTTCAATTTTACAGCAAATATGGAACTACCTTAATTTTCAGACATCTATTCGTCTATTTCATCCTTTATTTAATAAATCGTTGGATTCTGTTTGCTGCAGTATTTTGTTTCCCGTCAAGCATAGAAAAAGTTCTATCACAAGATATAAAGGTAATGAGTCGATCGCTGTAATATTGCAAATCAACAAACAACTCAACAGTTCCATCATAATTTTTGGCAATGATATAATTAGCTATTGTGCATTTTTGCTAATAAATTCCTTTTTATAATCATGTATTTTGGATTTTTCCAAAAATTCTCAAAATTGAATACCGTTGAATAATTTTTGGTAATCATTCGATCATAGCATCATCCATCATTGAGATTGGTTTCTTTGATTCTTTCAATGTAGCAGTGCATAAAAGTAAAATATTTAACAGAAAATGAATTTAAACAAATGTTAAGAAGTAAGAGAGCAGCTAGAAAGGTAATCAGTTTGAAGTGCAAACGTAAATAAAGCAATAAATCTTTTAACAGTATGATAAAATTGAATGTTGAAATTAGTAAATGTATTGCTAATTCAGGTAGTTTACCTTCTTTATATTATTCACTTAGTGTGATAATTATATTGTAAACCATTTGAGTAATTTCACTTTTTTTTAGTTCCTATTTTTGATTTCCCACACTATTCTGCCCCGTTGTTCTATTATTCTTTTCAATCATAACTTATGCAAAACTCGACATTTGATTCAATTTTTTTGTTTTTATTTAATTCTTCGATTTTTCAATTAGGAAAATAAAATAATTTGATTGTATGTCAGTCTAACATCTAATTATGCATAACATATTATATGTTTATACATCCGCTTCTGTGATGTACTTTTTAAAGATCATCAATCATTCATTTGTCACTCACACAAATTTATGACTCTACTTCTAATCTATATAAGAGTTATTAAGAAGTTATATGGTATCAAATACTTCTGATAAATTTTGTGATCGTTTTGACGATGAGTTACAATCTGTGATTAGACGGTATCGCTTAATTGTAATTATAGTCGTAAATACAATCATTTTTTACTTTTTTTTTCTTGATTTCTTAAGCTTAAATTCGACATTGGTAATGTATTGATATGATTGATGGGTGTTAAATATGATGATTATATCATTGACAAATTACATGAAAATGGATATCTACTTTTTCACTAAATATAAAGAACAGAGTAAAGAAATTCAGAAGATAATTTACACTATTTTCATAATGAAGTATAAATAATAATTGTAAGGAAAATTTCGAATATGCTAGCCCATTTTTCAATCAAAGTTTTATTTAGACTTTATCAAAATTAGTGCCATCAATTGAATTGTTGTCATCAATTAATGGTTAAATAAAAAAAGTAGAATCCAGGCCAATTGTTGATAGGGCATATTATATTTCTAATTTTGACAGCAGCACTTATAAGGTCACTCATTTTGATTCATAAAAGAAATCTATCTCTAAATGATTGAGTTGATAAACTGAAGTACTTCAGAAGTTATGGATCACTGTTAATCGATAGTCATCGGTTAATAGTAAACAATTCGTTGAGCTGCTATTCGTTAAAAAAAACTGAACCGAAATGAAATCGCAAATAATTAGTAGGTTTAATTCACTGCATTTTTCATTTCTGATATTGAAACATTGATTGAAAAAATATCACAGCACAAATCAATGTCTTTCTGAATTAAAAGTACACCGACGGTCGGTCCTATCCGATATAATTGAGAATGGATTGTTTCTTAATTACACGAAAGGTAATTATTATAAGATAATGGGACGAGGTGACAAATACTGTGACGAGATGATGTCGTCCTGTATGATTTACAATGTTTAGAAGAGAAAAGTGATTACGCGAGGTGTGGTTGCTAATTAGTTCGTGAGAAAGAAACGGAATTTTTTTTTTCGGAATTTATAAATCCAAATATTTTAACTTCTTATTTGCATTGGCTTTTAGTTCAGTCTTTTGGTGATAAAACCATAGTAATTCCGGAACCGATATTGCAATTTTTGTTATTGAAAAATCATTTGAAAGTTTATTTTCATTTCTTAGAATTCATAAGGACACTTTCAGAACTCGCACTGCAATCTTAGTTAAGAAATGTAATGGAAACTCGTAAAATTTCACACACAATTAGAGATGAAAATATTAAGTCTTTCGCTAATTGTAAATAAATGACTTTGCCAAATGAAAGCCATCGCTTGAGGCGAATTAAAAAGAAAAAGAAAATGAATGGAAGAGAAAAGGTCACCAAATGACCATACTTTTATTTCTGCTTACTTTATCTAATCTAGTAAATTCTTGAATATAGCATCTCAGTGGGAAAATTAAAAATTCGTAAAAAGTATATTTTGTCATTTAACATGAAATGGACAGATATTTTCTGTATAAACGGAGATTTCTTTCCACATTTCGATGTTTTTGGATTGAAATTGCAGTAATAGCCATAGCTTATCTCTAAATTCGTTGGGAGAGAGAGAGAGAGAGGGAAAGGGAGGGAGAGAGAGAAATTAAATGTTCAAAAGTTGCCGCTCATAATATTTAATATGGCTAGTATAAAGTGAATGCAATTTCATTGAACGGTTAAAAACGCATAAAAATCTGAATTTTTTGCTTTAAAAGATTTAATTATATTTCTTAGACTAAAAGATTATGTGCAAATGGTTCTTTTCTGAATCAAATATTTATCTTTTTTTAAATTTATATAGCTTTCCACTTAAAAAAATAGTAAAAGAATGTGCTAAATACTCAATCGATATAAACAATCAAACAACTTTTGTTATTTAATAAAATGTTGAAGTTTTCTCTTTTTCTACATTTTATGGACTCATCAAAATTCGGTTGTCCGAATTAAAATAAAAGCACCGAATTTTAATTGTATTAAAAGAGTTTTGCAGTATCTTTACATATTCAGATTTATGACTTGTAAGACAAGCAAGAGCAAGAAAGAGAATGAAATTTGAAAGGACTTAACTGACTCAATATCGTAAGTTTATACTATTTCATCAGGAAACAAATCACTGTTGCTTTTTTATTATAGTACTAAAACAATTTTTTGTAAGTATATACTTGAAATATTTCAATTTATTTTATTTGAGATAATCAAAAAGCTAGCTTTATTAAAATAATGCTTTTATTAAAGTAGGTTTAACTTTGAAATCTATAAAAATATTATTTAAAGAAAAACTTTTTAAAGAATCAAACCACTCATTAATTTGTAATATTTTACAAACTTCCATTTGTTCTTTCCTTAACCAAACATCATTTTCAGTATGATACAGTCATTGATGATATCTAATACTTAAATACTTATTAAAAATGTTTGTTACTTCAAATCTAACAGATCACTCTGATTCAAATGCAAATTATCTCTCAGAAGTAATCCATATCATTTCATTTTTCGACAGATAAGATCCTTGCTGTTGTAATTCATCTTCAAGTGGACTGTAAAATTTATGCGAAGCTAATTATAGTTGACGATTTCAAGAACTCTTCTGGTCAAAGAGTGAGGTCACAATACGTCATATTTGCTGATTGAAAGTCAGTTTAACTTTCTTTCTTTGACAAGTAAACATCACTTCTTCCTTCTGCCATCTGAATTAAAGATTTAGGATTGCTAAAGTTAAATGTTATCTCTTCTGCACTAACCGAAGGAGGAGCACTGATCATTAAACCACCTGGAATGGGTGGGATGTCCTTTGAGGACAGGTATAAATGAATGAGATCCGAGCATAGCTACATTTATCTTTGGTTAATACAAGTTATTCGTAGCATCACTTGTTTGTCCTTTGTTGGTTTCAGCGAGACAGCAGTGAAGGAAATGGAAAAAGTGATGACAAAGGGAAATATTACTCCTGATACGTCGGAATGCAGAAGTCCTGGACCACCTCCGCATCAAGCAACTTTTACGTCTACGCCATATTGTTCTCGTAAATGTACGTGTGAGGCACGAAAACAGCGTAACGAAATACATCAGAAAATCAGAAATTGGCTGATGGAGCGCGTTAGTTATTCGTAAAAGCGTAAACAGGGAAATTTAAATAAAGTGGTGATATCACGCTGTTTAATTAATTATCATTTTTATTCCTATTTTTACTGCTTGACATTGATTAGTTGCAATTTTTTCTTCCTAACTGCAGGAGATGATGAAAAAAAATGAACGTTCACTGGAAGAAGCAGAAAATAAAGATTCAGGAATTCACTTTTCCTATGATTCGGATAAAGAAAACTGCCCATGAATGGATGATTATCAATGCTATGGGAATGTCTGCAATACTATTATTGTTAATATTATAATTTATTCTATTTTTAATAAATTTTAAAATTACTAAATGAAGATAAAACTACCAAATCATTGAATTGCTCGTTTGGCATAGAAATGGAATGTAATCATTTTCGTCTAATTCTGCTTGTAGTAATATTCATTCTGTTATAATCACATTTGTAATCACTGCGACTGCATTCATTGAATTTCATTTCATTTGAAAATATCTCTAATAAATTAATTATAAACTTTTTTGATTTAAAGAATGTTTTTCTTATTTTGGCTTAATTGCAATAATTTTTAAGTATTAATAAACTTTTCTCATTTGTTTTGGTTTCACATACATACAATATAGTTAATATTAATGAATCTCTCCTAACTACGTTTCCATATTCGAATGTGAAATTAGGGACGAAAGCAAAATTAGGTCAAATACTCTCTAATTGCTTCGCACTCATTTAAATGATCGGTCAGTTCAAGAAAGAATTAGCACAGAGCAGTAAAGCAAATTTCTTATTAGTTCTTGTAATGCTAAATCAATAATCAATAAACCTGCCCAAGTAGATTTAAAATTGAAAATCAAAACATGAACAGCATAAATTAGACCTTAAAATATCAATTGAGGTAAAATAAATATTTGTTAAGAATGGAAATTAGAAAATATTAAAGGAAGGAAATTTTTTTCTTTTTGAATAATTTGTAGGCTTTACAATAATTATCTATATTCGAACATTTTTCTGAATCTGATCAAAAAGTTGAAACTCACTGAAAATAAATTAAATTTACTTGAATTATTAAAATAAGGTTAAAAAAACTTTCATATATGTTGCACATAAATTAAACAAAGATCAAACCGAACAAGATTATTAAAAGCTTAATAAAAATTTTTTATGTATACTACACGTAAATCAAAAAAAAAACAGATTAAAAATGCATAAAAGGATAAATTTGTTCCAATATCAATAATTTGCACTTTTTTCCTATCCCTTTCATTTTTCGAACTAATTTGGAAATAAAATGCCTTGAAATCCTTAGCCTTTCTTTTTTCTGAAAGGCATACTTAATTATAATTTTATGTTTTATTAACTTTTTAAAATTTGCTGCCAGAATTCTGATAATAAAATCGATTTTTCAACATGGTCGCATATTTTCAATATTTTTTTGTGCTGTATATACACTCCTGTTGTTTATCAATTAGGGAAAATATTATTAAAATAAAATTTTACGAAATAATTTTGAAAGCAATAGTTTAAAGTATTTTGATGAAATTATTATTAAGAAAGAAGATATTTCAATTCATCAAATACTTTAGATAAACTTATGTTAGCTATTTTCAATAACGCTCCTACAAATCTTATTTCTCCTAAAATCGTCTCTTTTACTCCAAATAATTTACTGAAGTAATTAGCATAACAACTTTAATAAGTATTAACACATTTATTTGCAAAAATGGACGGAAGGATTAGAATCACAGAACGAAAGCAAGAAAATATAATAATAATAAATTATATTTTAGCTTTTTTTTAATTAATGTTTACCTAATGTCCTAAGAACTCGAACTTTTTTGCATCCTGGAATGTAGTCGTGATGCAACATCAAAAAAAATTTTTTTTTTTTCGAAGGGATTTTAATGTTATTATTTACTTTTTATTTTGCTTGCTAATAAAAACATCGGCAATTGAAAATCTGCCTTATTTTCCTGTGCTTTTCTGAAATATTCATTCCATGTTTATTTTTTTAAACAATTTTGGTATCATCAGAGTTTAGTGGAAGTAATTAATCTAAGAAAAATAGAGCTGAATGAATAATTTCAAAGCGTATTTTATTCTTTATATCTTAATGGTTCTTCTTGATTATCAGTTACAATACGAGTGACTACTGATTACCAAACGTGAAATACATTTTCGACAGTTAATGCAAATCATCGCAATCAAATTTAACTCCAAACTTATTCATATGCTTTCTAGTAGTTATTCCTATTAGAAAACTATTTATTGCCGGAATTTTTTTTTTAATTTCAAATCTTCCATCTATAATCGTACAAATTCTAATTTAAAACTATCTTAAGTACTTCGCTTCTTTCACTTAAGCCATTTTATTTCAACTGCATTTTCCTTTTCTATTTCCTCATATCAAGATCAGTTGATAGCTTCCGATTTTTTAATAATCCACTTTTTTAATTTTAATTATTTGTGATTTTATTTGCTATTTATATAGAATTGTAATTTTGGTCATACAGAATAAACATTCTAATTATTAAAATTACTGTAATAGTCACCGATTTTGAAACTTTCAATAATCGTATTGGTACATTTATTATCAAATTTAATAAAAAAATATTGCTTAATTGAATTAATAATGGCCACTACGTATAAAATGTTTATCTTTGTTCTATGAATGGGAATTAAAGTGAAAAAAAACTACAAAAAATTGCAATCTAATTATATATGCGCAATTTATAGTCTGATATATATGGTTGTGTTATAACATATTTGGAAATATTAAGGAATCAATATTTGAAACTTTCAAAAAAAAAAAAAAGTTTAGTACTCAAATGAAATTCTTCTCTTCCTTTTTTCGTTGTTTGTTCTATTTGGCAACTTGTTAGGTTTTCATTTTTCAATAGAATCTTCACTGATTTTTGATCTGTCTAACTGAAAATAAAAATTGAGGAAAGATATGAAAAGAGAGAGAGAGAGAGATGAGACATTTGCATACAACTTTCTGGCAAAGTTTATTTTGCTCTAATTGTTGCCATATATCATATCCCATTGTCTCATTAATTTGTGATATATAAAAGAAAATTGCTACGTTTCATATTTTCTCGATTGTTCAAGTTATTTCGCTTTGATTAAAATTCAAAATTATTTTAAGCTTATCTGATCGAAATACATGTGTAAAATTAGTGAATGATAAGACACTGACTGCGTTAATAATTTGCTGTTTATTTTGTCTGTTAAATTTTTAACAAATGCTGCTCGTATTTAAGAGATTGATCACCTCTTGAAATTATCAGTTAGCCGTAAGAGTCATATCACTTGCTGATAACATTGCCCTGAACATCCCATTAGCAACTGTACTGACAACGGTTCGTAATTCTTAGTACAATTATTGATACTACAATTGCAATTTCAATCACTGCAATCATTGGAATGAGGTGAGTGATAATATTGATAAAAAGTTAAGTCATCTTAATAAGAAATTAAACTGTTCACTTTTTTGCTTGTTTAATTCAGGACTCTCGTTTTGCAGACGGTATTAGATGAGCTACAAAATGATTGTTTATTTATTTTTTTTAAATAAAAATGAATAACTGATAAGCAAAATTATAATCATCATTTTATTGAGATCTCATAAACAAATAAGATTTATCAATACATTTCAGCAAAATGAATTTTTTAAATTTAAATGAGCTAATACATTATCTTTATATTCTTACAAAATTGAAAAATTTTTAAAAATTTTTGAATTAAAAATTTTTTTAAATTTAAAATCTTCATTCTTTTAAATTTAAAATTTTTTAAAAAATTTTCCGATTTTCAATTTTTAATTTTTTGAGAATATAAAGATGAGTTCATTTAAATTTAAATTTATTGAAACTGTAGAATAACCAAACAAAGGTTGTTATAATTACTTAGAAATTCACAAACACAGCTTGCTATTAAAGGCTGTTCCTATAAGGCATGAATAGCGGAAAAGTAATTCTAAGATGAAAATTTTTAAATTGTTCGGTGCAGAAGTATGGAAATTGCGCATAGACTAACTAAACTGTATAGGAATTTCTTGAGATCGAAAGTTATAAAAATATAATTTAAGAGAAAATTTTTTGAATTTCATTTCTGCTTGAATACAAAGTATGGAGCATTTTTTAGCACTAATTTTCAAAAATATTAAATTTAAAATGTATTGCTAAGTTAAAATTACCAACTTATCTCGAGATTAAATATGTTGTTATGAAATTATTTGTTATATATTAGATTTTAGTTTTACAATTTAAGTGAAAACTTTTGAATCGCAAAAAAAAAGAACGAATATGTTAGGAACTTTATCTATTATTATTGTAAGCAAACAATATTTGGCTTTGTTTCTCAATTTTCGTCTCATTAAAATTATAATTTCTTCTCTTTGATATGTTATAGTACAAAAATGTGATGTTGAAATGTCAGTTTAAAAATACAAAATGATAATTTATTAATGAATTACGACAAGCATTAAATAATAAATCAGATAAATAATGTATTGTGTTGAATACGATGGCAATATTCATGGAAATTGTGTGAGTATACAATCACTAATTAGTACTGTCATTCATTTTTTCTTTAAAAAATAAATATGAAAATTTATGTTTGCTAAGAATCGCTAGAAATTAAACTTTATTGTATGTGCGTACTTTATTACATTTTTTTTTTTTTTTTTTGTAAAGATTGTTTCATTCTTCTTTTCTGACTGCCACGCATATTTTCATATGTAGTGAATATAAATCTCAGATTTTTTGATTTAAAAAAGAAAAAGCAAAGGAAAATAACGACGTGTCTCTCCTAAATAATATTGAAGAAAGGGTTTCCCTTTTGAGATTTGAAACAACAACAAAAAAAAAAAGCAATTAGAAGCTGCATTATTCATTTGTGCCTTATTTTATTTGATGAATTTATCATGCCTATTCCTCTCTTATCAAATCTTTCGGAAAGATTGAAAATATAATTCTGAAGCAAACTTAGATATGTAATCAAATTATCAATTTTAAATTAGCTTTAATAATTACAAGCGTCTGCATTAAGTAGCTGAGTTTTTCAAAAATTTTGCTAAAAAAGAAAAAGGACAAATCATGCACTGACCTTTTTCTTGTTTCTGTATCGATTATGTATTTCAATCAATTAAACTTAACTAACTAGCAGCAAGCACACTGTTTATCGTGAAATTTCTCATGACATATTTTCAGCATGTTAATACCCATACGTTCACTTCACTTTTCATTTTTCGCCATTCAATCATAAATAGAACAAAATTTAAGGATGCAAATGGATTAATGAAATTCATGAAAAATAGTTTGTTAGATAATTATATGCATGAAATATTGGTCATATTCCAAAATCTAATAGTTTTGGCTATAATTCAATTTGTTTGTTATATTTTTCTAAATGGGATTAAAACTAAAAACTGATAAATTTGTGTGATATGTTAAAAGATCTATTTCATGTCTTATTTTACATATTTAGTATTTCAATTTTGGTGGCAAGAACTGGGATATCATTCACGATATTAGTAAGCACTACACCGATGAAAGGGAAGATTCTGAAGGTCCTGAACGAAGTACAAGAAATGGATTGAAGACTGTAACAGATCAAAAACAATGAAAACAGCAAATTGATGACAAAATGAGAAGTGAATTACAGGTTGGAACATATGCAAATATCAACGATAAATCGGAGGAATGCCTGCAAAAGATTCCACCACAACTACAAAAGGAAGAGGAAAAAAAATACACAGATGGTAAAAAACAGTCAAGGAATACTGAAATTAATAAATGAAGGATGCATTGAAAACCTTTATAGTAAAATAGGATTGTTTACAATGTGTGAAGTAATCAAAGTAATTCTCATTAAATCCATATTATACAGACCATTGAGATGACGAGTGTCAAATCTGCCCCACCGTGAAGCAAGATATGGAGCGTTTGAGAGAAATCGATGCATGCCTAAATTATCTACAAAAAGTGTCATGTTGCAAAAAATTGCTGAAAACCAAAGAATCAGAAAAACTAAATGAAGAATGGAACAAACAATGACAAACAGGACGGTATCAATCAGAGACGACCCGAAGGTAAAAAGATTTTACTTTTGCTTAAAGAAATCAAACCAAGAGCTACGAAAATTTAAACGAAAAAGCTGCCACTATTTCATAGAGGCTCGCAGTTATCATTCAATTAAGCTTGTCGAATCGATTAAAATTTTGAGGAAGGTGAGAAATTAAGTTAAGTATTACTTCATTGGTAATAAGACATCGAAAAATACTATTCGACGAAAGCAGATATTGCTATAGAAATCAGAGAAGGAGAAGTCATCACTTGCGAAGTTAGCTTTATGAACACCTCACGAATTAAACTACAAGTGATAGAAATCAACAACCAGAAAGTGATTTCTGTAATAAAAAGAACGAATTATATGATAAAAGAATACTGGGAGCAATTTAATATATTCACTAGCATCAAAATTTCTTCATGTTCATCAAATTAGAGGAAGCACAAGTAATGCAAGAAATTTAATCAATCGCCAAATTATTGACAAATACAATATACAATGACAAATAAAAATCATACACTGTGCAACCGTTGTAACATAGAAGAATCGATAGAACATGTAATTTCCTTCACACAATACTACCGTTATTCAACTTTTTCTCTCTAGAAAAGAAATGAATAATGTAAAGAATGAGTTCTTTTTTTTGGAAACTGGTAATAACAATCTAACCAATCAAATTAATGCCAAATTCTTAGACGCATGAATACTTCTATCAAAAAATTGGCGCCAAGACAAAATAGTTGATAATGCTCTTCTTGCAAAACAATTTGTACAAGCTATTAATAAAAAAGATTAGTCATCTAACATAGAGCGTGCTGCTATCACTTTCCTCCAAAACTTGCCCATCCTCGATATAGTATTCAGCATTTGCACCAGAAATACGTTTCATTTCGTTGATCAGTGCTCTCATTTGATGTACACTCCTCAACATTTCCTGGTATAATTCCATATTTTCTTCATAAAGACGCCTACAAAAGCATCGTTGTTCTCGCAGTTTCGGAACTGACGTAGGATTGATAAGACTGAAATAAAGATATTAAGTTATTATGAGCGATTGTGCCATAACCCATAAGACAGAACAGTCCTGTATAAACCTTTTAAAGGAATTTCAACTATACTGGGAGGTCCTGTTAAACAGGGAAAGATGACTGCTAAATATTTGCTGATACTAACATCTCTTCATCCATAGCTGTTGTATCCCAATTCTGTTCATTCGATCCACCAGTGAGAAAGCTTTCATCCTGCTCGTGAAAAATATTGTATTCAGATTCCTGAAAACAATTTTTAAATCTTATGGATGAAATGAGTTTCATGTATGCAGTTCATATTGGACCAAAAATTTGATCGCAATATCTGCACATCAAAAACTTTCACACCTTAAACAGTTTAGTATTTTCAAAATAATATTGTAAAAAATAACCTATATTATATAACCCCTATATTAATAAAATCCATTTTTCCTATTGTGAGGTTTTCTAACCTTTGCTTTACCTACAGTTCTAAAGTTATAGTTACAAATTGGTTAGCCTGAAATGAGACCCTTAACCTAAGTTTCGATAATACATAAGCGTATACTATATACACACACACAAAAAAAAGAATAAAACACAATACTGACAATTACTGCTTTTAGAGGTATAATCCTACGACTTGCTACGACACAGAAATCCTTCAAGCCGTCGCCCAGTTCTCTCAGTGACTCCAGTGTTGATGGTGAACATTCTGCATGATGCGTTGGATACTCAACCACCAAATCACTTTCTGCTTTCAGTACAGTTCTGATGGATTCTGAAAACTATGGAATTATGAAAGATCAATACAAGCTAAACCAACTTTTTCAAGCAATGATTTTTCATTTTTCATTCATAAAATTTATTTATTACACAAAATCAGAAAAGTTCAGTAAGTCATTTCCATCATTCTAAATGAAAACTTATCACATATGTAAATAAATTTTTCAGTACATACCGTTATTTTCTTTTTGATACAAATCATCACATCTAGAACAGTAATAATGCGTCACTCCCTGATCAGCTAATTTACCATTCGCATCATAAATTCGTACTGATATTCCATCAGGTTCCGGTACAATCAGCGAAGAATAACCAGTACTTTTTGACGATGAAGTACCAAGAGAATAAATACTGAAATTGGGAAAAAAAATAAAAAAAGAAATCAGGAAGTTTCGAATTTTGCACAAACAACAGAAAAGTAACAAAATATATGTTGCAAAACTGAAATGATTATTTACCTTCTATGATCTGTCGCTTCTGCGATATTGTTGACAGATGCCTCGCTTATAAACCTAAAGCAAACAACCATACGAGTAAACCTATACTTTCTTCCAAATTTATAACTGAAAAACTAATATTCCCGACGTTTAAAGAAGCGGACTCAGTTGTACCATTTTCTCAAAGCCTACCTCAATAAACAGTCAATTTCTGACAGTTCACTTTCATTTATATCACGACTCAGAGGGTCGAATTTAAGACTTAATCGTTTTGGTCTTCTGCGCAAATTGTAGTTTGACTGGATGTCGATATTCGAGCTGTCCTCAAGTGCATGTTCCATCTAAACATTTATAAAAGCTAATAAGTTGTAAACAAATGTTAAACTGGATTTTTTTCAAAAAAAAAAAAATGGAAAACATGTAAAAAAAAATATCAGACGTATTCTAAATTCCATACTTCGATGGAATTTTTCGATGGACTGCATCAGTAAAGGTAAAATATTGCTGTAGGTAACCGTAACTTTGCACACGATAAAATCAGAATAAACTAAAGATGAAATTTTTAAAGATGAAATTTTGTCTTTCTCAAACAATTTCTCTTTGTTAAACATTAGTCTTATCTCTAGCTGAAAGTCTGCATTGGCACAGCAACCAAACAGATTCAAATGACTAACGATTTTTTGTGGAGACCTGTGTGACAGATAACTGGCTCTAATCTTGGCTCTGCAAGCACGATCCATTTCTTGTAGCTCCTGAATTTCCTTAGTTACTGCATGACAGCCAGGATGATGCTCAGGATGTGCATTTCCAACCAGTTTCCCGCGCAGTGTTTTTACATACGGTTTGTAACGTCTTGATCGGACACCACCTTTAATTGATATTAATGGAGACAAGACAAGCATCCATAATCAAATAAAATCATGAAAATGAATAATAACAGTTAAATAGTAAACAAAAAGGAAAAATTTTGCACTAAAGATACTTGGCTCTTATTCTAGAAACTTCTATGTTTACTGTAATTTATTATAGTGAATATGTTTATATTAAATCTAACTACCAAAGGCTTTCTTTTCGAGTGACTCGCACTTTGCACACCGATAATATATCGTAGATTCTTGCGGTTCACAATTCAAAGAACGATAAATTCGAAATTTCCTTGGATCATCTTTTTCTGCGATTGCGATTGACAGTACATTTAACTTTGTTGGGTGTATCGGAAAATCTGACGGCTCGGAAGAATTGGGCAAGCTATAAATGAAAAATATTATTAAGTGCTCCAGACTGGAATAATATCACTAAATATTGAGGAAATGGTCAAAGGACGGAAAAAGCAGTCACATCATTAGATAATTAACTTTTTTTATAAATCAATTTATTAACCCTTACTTATAAAATGAAAAAGAAATCACTACCCGCAAGAGTAACCAAACCTTTCCAGTGACCTATCTTCAGATATTTCTATGGGAAGCCTTTCTTGCCCTACAACACTGATATCAATATCATTTCCTCCATCGAGTGCTACATCTTTTCCAGATGATAACCAGTTCCTTTCAGTCATATGTCGCGTTTTTTTCCGTCAGCTATAATTGATTTATGGCTGAAATCGATGTCCATTTTTTATAACTATAATAAGCGCATCAAACTAATAGAAAATAAGCGTTGAAAAGCAAAGACCGTAAATAAAATCAAACTGTAAAATCACTTCGGAGACATAAATCGACCACGATTAGATAAGAATGATAAAGAAGAATATGGGTTTATATCCTATCTTTTATTACTTACTTTTTTACCTGTAATATGCCCATGTTCTTGTTGAAAATTTCTACCTAATAACAATTACACTTTAGAATTTAACAATCCTTTTTGAAAAATAAAAGGGAGCATTACTCGATATTTATGACATCCATTATGAAATATCTAATAGCGAGAAACGAAACACTTCCTAACATACTGGCTGGTACTTCATCACTTTTACGCAATTGAAGCGTTTCCTACCTTTATAAAGCGTCGCCTCATGTAATTTACATTCTCATTTTGCATTAGTTAAAACAACCACGTCACATGACGTGAAATCGATGAAAGTAAACAGTACAGCTACGTCAAACAGCTTCCATTCCGTATCAGTAATGTAACACGGAACATATCTACCAACTGTCTGACGACCTATTACTACTCCTTGCAGCTAATACTATCTCTTATGTTCTCTCAATCACTACCACCTCTCCCAATTCCAACATTACACATTCTACTCTTACACCAAAATCTCTCTCGTCTCTTTTATATTATCATATTATCACGCTACTCTCGTTCTCTGACCGGAATAATAACATTCTCTTGCATACGGTACAGTATTCCAACTGTCGTTGTAAGAGCTAATTTATTTTGTTGAGCTAATTTATTTTATCATTTGCTGGATGAATTCGTCCTCGATAACAGGAAATCCCGGGAAAGATATCGGAGTAGCTGACTATTTCCTTGACAAAGACTGCTGTGATTTCCGGTCAACAATCTGAATTGCATAGTTTCTTTTCTTTTCTCGAATGACAATCGTATTTTGTATTATTCGTTGATGGCATTTTCATGCATAACAGTCTTTGAATTTAATTTCTGCTGAAGATTCGGATGCACCAAAAAGATAGAAATGCACGGCTAAGTGATATAAAGAACGAACGAATAATTTTTTTTTTTAAATTTTGTCTTATTATTCATAATAATCAGATTATGCGTTTAATAACATGCAATTTTAAACATAACTCTATGATTTATAGCATGAAGTAAGTATTAGATTAATTATTTATAGCATGAAATATACATGAAATAAGTATTAGATTGAAAAGGTTTGCTTATATTTGTAAATTTAATTTACGTAAAAGAAAAAGTTTCTTTTTGTGCATGCGAATGTGGCGAACTACTTTCATTGTCAACGAGATAGTCACATACGACCATCATCTCTCATTGCGATCTGTCGCATCTTAGCATTGAAGGACAGTACTTTCAGTATCAATTCATAATAGCCAATTAATCTTTTCTTTTTTCATTTTTTGACGATCTTATAATATTTGAATTTTGAAATATTTTATCTCAAATTCAAGTTTACAAATCATATTTTGGAGACGTGAAATGTTTGCATTTCTATTTGCTTCATTCACATTTTTACGAATGCAAATTATTTCTAAATTTTAATTATTTAGGTTTTTTTTAATGGTTGTACGATTTCATTCACAATATTTCAATGTGGGCCGAAAAATCCTAAATATCATATTAATATTTATCGGAGTATATAGCGTTCTAAATAAGCATTGTGATAACTTAAACGGAATTTAAGTGCAGATCCAAAATATGTCTTAAAAAAACAAATTTTATAGCATTATTCCATCCATAAATTGAAAAAAATTCTTTTTTTTCATTTGTTTTGAATTCTTTTGAATTTTTCTTCCTTGTTCTAAATTAAAAAAATTTCTCTTGTTTGCTAAAATCTGATTTTAATTTTTCAAAATTCTGATCAATGTAATCACACTCGTTGTATTCCAATTTAAACTGATTGGCATTTTGTCAATAATAATATTCCATTTATTTTTAAATTTCATTTTTCATTTCTACCCATAACTAAGTGTATTTGCTTTATTTCTGCCCGCTTATATGATACATGGGATATAGTTATAATGAAACTTCATACGTTGCAAAACAGATAGATGACCAAAAATTTGAAAAGCTAAAAGTAGTGCAAACATTCTTCACACACCTCTTCATTGCATCAGTTAGCCAGCTCGTAATATATGTCCAAAATCTATCATTCGATGTCATTCTCTGGTTTAATTGATTCGAAGATCAGAGGTTAATTTCTTTTGTTTGGTTTTTTTGTAATGTAGATGATATCCTAAATGAGTCACAAGATATTTCATATTTTAATTGGGACCAATGAACTTCGTTAGAGAATGGGAAGACATTACAGAATCGTAAGTTGTGCCAAAAGCAATCTGGATTTCTTCCAATTTCATCAACAATGGTATCATTATTTATCATTCACAGTGGATGAATTGTAAATTCATATTGCATTATTTTTCATTTCTTTGAAGGTTAAAGGTTAAGAAATTAGTTCACTTCTATAGTGTCAAATAGCTACCGTAAATGATAAGCAGTTTCACGTCGTTTTTCACCTTCCTTTGTGCTAAGCATTCGATTGCAGTTGACTCTTAACAAAACTAACAGAAAAGCTGATTGAAGCACTGAGCTATTGAAATGATAAAAGCACTGCGAGTTTTAAAATGTATACTACAACTGAAGTGAACTGAGTTTAAGCATAAAATCATCGAATCCAATTTAAGGATTTCATTTCTACCAAAAATTAATTACTTATCATCAGGCTAACAATTTCAAAAATTAAATTCATGACCACGTTGATGCAATAAATATTGGTTCATATGTTTTATTCAATAATATCAACCCCTCTCTTTTTTGGCTTATTTTTAATAATAAAAGCTCGAAACGACTACTAAATTTGAATTCAGTTACCTTACGCTTTATGAATTTTAGTTTAAATAAAAATATTACACACAGTTTAGTTAGTCTTCCATGAAATTTTATCCACAAAAATTAAATTTTCTTTTTTCAACTTCCAAGCAAAAAACAGAATTTCAGTCTGAAACTTGACTAATTTTGTTTGAGAATTTGAAAAAAATTAAGTGCTTTAGAACAAGAAGCAAAAAGCAAAAATTTTATGCAAATTAATTCATACCAATTAGATTACCACAATAGCAACAGCAACAGCAACATCACATTTTAGCCATGTTTTCAGTAAGAATGTTAACTTGTCACAACTCTTGTCACATCCCTATCGTCTACAATGGATTGTCATCGATTTTAGCAGAAAGTTGTCAGATTTCATCAATGCGAGTAACTGATGAAATACATTTTGACAAGATTTGTGGTTTTCTGTCCACAAATAAACGTCAGATCAATGTCAACGATATTTCACCACTGACTCTTCATCAATTAAAAGTGATAAATATTAATGCTACAAAATATTTCTTAGCATTGACAAAAACATTTTGCTTTAAACAAGTACGATCTAATAATTCTATTTTTTTATAATCAACGTCAATCAGCTCATTTATTCATTATTTATCAATCACTTATAGCAATCTTTATTGTACTAACTATCTGAATAATAGAAGCGAACAATAAAAACTAAAATTTTGCTCAAAATGATTCTATCAATAAAAAATTGTCAAACTAATAAATACATGCATTACAAATAAGGTAAGGTACGGTATTACAAGGCATAAAATGTAACACATAACTGGTTAATGCATCTAATTTATAATTTAAAAAATTCTTTTAAAATTGAACAGAAATGAAAAACAAAGGTAAGAATTAGATAGGAATATAGCAGTTATGCAAATTTATCCAACAAATAACAGATATATCAAATTCAATGAATTGTTTGCTATTCTGTTCTTTACTATAATAGTATGTAACTATCGAATGTTTAATTCAATATAATGATCAGTTGTTAAATAAATCAGTTCATAATATGCACATAAACAGATGAACTGATTCAATAACATGCACATAAACAGATGAACTGATTCAATAATATGCACATAAACAGATGAACTGATTCAATAATATGCACATAAACAGATGAACTGATTCAATAACATGCACATAAACAACAATCGTCCGTTGTATTGAAGCGGACGTTCGATAGTGACGTACGTAAAGGGAAAAAGTAGCAATTCACCGAGTTTGATGTATTTGCTATTTGTAGAATAAATTTACATAATTGTTATCTTCCGATCCAATTTCTGCTTTCGTTTTTTCTTTTTGCTCAATTTTAAAATAATTTCTCAATCCAGTTATAGAAGTGATATAACCAAACACTTATCGCTAAATGAGTAAACATATTCTACAGATATATCTACAAAATTTC
Organism: Wuchereria bancrofti; assembly: GCA_005281725.1. NCBI lineage: Eukaryota > Metazoa > Nematoda > Chromadorea > Rhabditida > Onchocercidae > Wuchereria > Wuchereria bancrofti. The sequence goes on along the minus strand of SSBO01000002.1, from coordinate 1,174,110 downwards.
ACATATAACGTCATTCACGTACGTCGTGAATTATCTTATTCATATGACAATTTGTACAATTTTATTGTACTCTTGAAAAAGTACATGTGATTTAATAATTGGAACTAAAATTAAACATCAATCCCATATTTTAATTCACTGAAATCAATCTTACGTTTCCGTTATTGATTCGCAGCAACACAGTTTGTACAACCAATCGATATACGTTTTTTCAAACATTTCTTGATACTTACAGATAGATTGAAGGAATGGAAATTTATTTTGAAACTGTTTCTGAGAATGACATTTTACGACCTTTTCAGTCGTTCTTATCGAGAAGTTTGTTTTATGTGAAACATAATTCTTTGATACTAATTTAAGTTTATTATTTTCATTATATTTTAATTTTGAATAATCTCAAAACAATATAATTTTAAGAAAGGAAAAAGCTTTCAGCTAAATTTATCATCGAATTATAGTACTCCACAAATTCTTATTTAAGCGTAAAAGATGAGTTTTTCTGAACATTTTTTTAATTTTTTTCCGCACTTTTAATTTTTCATATTATCGTTAAATTTTGTAGTGAAGTGATAAATTTCTTTAAAAATTATTGAAATAATTCTACAGCTATGTGTTCCATTTTACTAGGCTACTCATAAATCATTAATAGTATTAATTACTAATTACTACGGATGACATTCTTGTATCAATTATCCCATTTAACATTTTCCTATATACCTGTTTGTTTATTTTATCTTATCGCATAACATACTTAGCAATTTGTAATAATTTTATTCCAATTGAATTTAGTTTATTCTTTTAAATATACTATTCTGCTCTGTTCTATTCCTGTTCTACTCCATTCCATTATTATTCCAAAAATATTTCTTTGCATTTTTTTAAGCAAAAAAAAAGGAAGAATTGAAAAAGAGTATATGGAACAGATGGAAGTATTAACTTTGACCTTGAAAATCTTCCAAACAATTACTGCTGATGCTGTTGCTTGACTGCTTACTTCCTACCTTCTTTCATTCCAATTACCTTCTCTCTCTCCCTCTCTCTCTCTCTCTCCCTCTGCGTGTGTGTGTGTCTGTACGGAGCAAATAATTTTCCCAAAAATTTTCTTTTTAAAAAATTAAAGATTTCACTTTCGTTTTGAAAATTAAATTTCCGATTTTTTAAAAAGAAAATTTTTTCCTACAGAAAAAAAAAATGAAAATAAATAATGTAACATTGAGAAGATGAGGAAAGAAAAAGAGAAGAAAATGGAGAAATATGAAGAAGGGAAGAAAATGACAGAATGCGGTATATGTCAAAGTGCGCCGGTTAATCATCAATCGTAAATTGTTGACCTTGAGAACCTTTTTTTTTTCATTTTTTTTTTGTGAAAAAGCTACCCAACGAAAGCTATTTTATCATGATGACAGTCTATTGATTCTATCACTCAAATATCTTCTTTCTTTAAGGCAGTAACCTTCTATACATACCTTTATTCTCAAGAGCAACCTTTGAACCAAATTTCATTTTTATTGCCTTTTTTTCTAGTAGCATATTCATGCGAATTTATTTAGCAACTTACCATTTCTTTTTTAAAATTTGAAATTTCATCATAAATATGAATGACATATCGAATTTTTACTTCGATACTTTGCTTGTCTCATTACTTCATCCTTACTTGTATTGCAGTAACCATAGCAATACTTTTAAACAACCTATTGTGACTGAATCTCATTAGTTTTTTGATTAGACTTTTTTTGTTTATTTTCATAATCTTTCTGGATAATTGTACTGAAATATTTTTGTTAATTTAATTTTTTCTAAATTTATTTTAGATCAAAAAGTGACAAGAAATTGTTTCCGATGACGAATGGCACAGAGTAATTCCAGTTTTAGTGATAATACTCCAACATTTTCCGAAAAAGGCTTGAAAAGGTGCATAATTTTCATTTTACTTGTATCATTACCGAAACTTACAATTTGTATTTGATCTTCAAGCCGAAAATTTAGTTTTTAAAATTTCATATAATATGAATCTGTTTATTAATTTACTTCATTTCTTTTTCTATTTTTCTTCAGAAAACAGTTCGAAGTAAAATTGAGGTTTTAGATCAATATGAGAAAAAAGAAAAATTAATTATACTCGTCTAATTTTTCCAATTAAGCAATTAATCAATGCTACTAAAGTTGTGAAATTTTATATAGTTGTAAAAGTTTCAAAAAAAAAATCAGTGTTCTTTTCCCTTTCATTAAAGTATTCGTTTGAATTGGATAATATCCTAAGTCTTTGATAAGCGATTTCTAATATAAGCTAATTAAATTTTTGAATAATTGTGGAAATATCATTATTAAGCAGTCTATAAGTTTCCAGTATAATTAAAGATTTAAGAAAAATTAGAAAAAAAAGATCGGAAAAAATTCTGGATAGTCTTTTTTTTCTGTCTCTCTTCCCAGAATTTGCAATTTGTAGAAAAACTCGAAATGAAAGTGAAAAACGACGAAGAGATACTTTCAATCAATTAATTGGTGAATTAACATTATTAGTTGCAAAGGACGATCGTAAAATGGATAAAAGTAGCGTACTGAAATGCGCAATTAATTTCCTCAAACAACAACATTGTTGGTTATTTCATTCTATCTTATTGTATCACTCATATTGTCATAGCAATTACTTTAAATAAAATGTTACTACGTAAGATTACACGTTGAGAGATATGAAAAGCACGTTAGGATGAATTAGTACCGAAGATAATCACTAGGTTAATTTAACTAGGAGATTAATGATCGCATGAAGAAATTTTAAGACGCTAGAAGAAAAACATTCGTAATTTAAGTTATCGTCTGTAGATGACATATAATTGTATTAACTAACAGTGAAATCTTGGAAAATTGGAATTTTAAAAAATTTCACATCAATGACTGTGTCACAAATTGTTCAATCTATTACTTAAAGCTATTAGCTATCACAATGAATTTGAGTATAAATCTTGAAATATTAAAATATGAAAAGCGAAACTGAAACAATTATTGCAGTTCAAGCTGAATCAACAAGTGATGAAGCATCGAGTGCAGCACTGGATTCCAAATTACGTATTACAACCGGTTACAACATTCCGGATATTGTTCAACTTTATATGGATGCTTTGGCAGCTGGAACTTTTTGCATTCACTGTTCCGGACATATTGAACATGCATCTACAAGTTTTGCAACACTTTTCGATGATACAGTAATTATTTTCAATCTTTAATATTCTTCCTCATATTTGCTCAATCATTTATTTTTAGGAATAAAATAAAAAGAAAAGATTATGGCACTGAGAAGTTAAAAAAAACAAATTTGCTAAGTTGAAACTAATAATGAGGAGAAGAAAATTTTCTGACAAAACTTTCACAATGGAAATAATAAAATTGCGAAATTATTTTCTCCTATTGCCTTCAGTTTGATTTTTACATAAGATCGATACAACAAAATGTTATTCTCAATATTTGTTTGTTTACACAAACTATTCATGCTTATTTTTAACTAATTATATCTACCAATTCTTTTAACATTTATTTACAAATCGCTTCTTTTTATTAGATGGCCAACAAATTTTTATGCCTTAAATGATTAACCGATTTTTTTTACGTTAATTGTTTTTTTTTTTTTTCAAACAGTGAATAAAAAATTTTATTTGCTATTACAAATTTTCACATTTTCTTAGCTTTTCACCCTTTTATAATTTTTAATATTCATATTTGCTTCCTTATTGTTGTCCATTTTTTACCATTGTAAATCACTATGATATTAAGATTGGCAATCAAATAATTACAGGTATGTTTGAGTTACCTTTGGTCTGCTTGATATGCATGTGAAATCCGTAGATTAAATTTTGATCTCATTTAATCTCCGAATTTCGATTAAATCGCTGTTTTAATGTTTATTCACTAAGCTTTGAGCTTAACTAAATATTTTCCCGCATTTTGATTGTAATTTCCTTGAAATATTTACTTTTTCAATGAGATTTTTCTTAAATAAGAAATAGTGAACAGAGATTTTAAAACCAAGAATAAATGTGAGATTTTATCCTGTCAGATTTACGAGTTCAAAGATTACATAAATGGTGGGTGGTAGTACAGACGTTTTTGCTTAGTTGGTACGCAACCATGATAACCTTGTGCTAGTCACGTGATACGCATAACACGTGTCACGTGGCTATACACACATAGCTGCACTAAACTACATCACAATCATGTGGTATTGCATATGTTACGTGAATACCGTATACAAACATGAAATACGTAAACAAAATCAAGGAAAATTTTTTAGTGTCGATCATTTAAATTTAATTATTATTTATCTTATTTTTAGTTCGACTTTCATTTTTTGACTTTAAGATTTATTTAATGAATTCAGAAAAATTTTTGATTTTATTTATGAATTTATTCGGAAAAAAGATTTTTTTTTTTGAAAACTTCAAATAATCCGATCACTTTTTTATTATGTAGTTTTCTGCCGAAAAAACACAATGAATTTTTCAGATCTGCGAATTACAAGGGAAGAATTTCTTCGATTTACTAGATGACAAATCAGCAGAAAGTTTCTGTGGAACCATTTCCACCGAGGTATTACATTCTGTACCAAATGGTACCACTATGCACAGTACTGTTATTCAAGAAACTGTTACAACGAAGAAATTGCGTCGACAATTATTAGTCATTGGTTATCTAAAAAAAATAACGCATAATAACGACCACTTATGCATATCGGATAAAGTTGCAGAAAATGAAACCGATAAAAGCAAAAAAAAGATTGTTACAATCACTGTAAATTTTTTTTTTTCGAATTCTTTCATTTTCTATTACTTCATTAGTGAGAAAATTTAATCTAATCTAGCTTTTTTTTTAATTAATATTTTTTGTTTTATTGGAATTAATACATTTTATTCCGAATTATTATATTCAATTTTATTGCATAAATATGAGTTTTCAAATAATAATAATAATAACATTTATCAAGAATTAAATTGAAGTTATGTTCATATTGTGCAAAAAAAAAACTGTCTTCTTATGATTACATTTATATCTATTTGTGAAATGTGTCATTAATTTTTAATTCTTTCAGTTAGAAATAAGATAAGGAAACTAATGTATTATATCTATAAAATTAACGATTTTTTTTTGACGTATTTTTCATACAAAAATTCATGAACGAAATTTTCAACATTTTCTCTGATAATTTCCATCATCAATCAAAATATATCTGACTTTAAAATTCATAAACTAGCAATCTTAAATCATTTTTCATAAAAAATTATAATATTAGGAAGCGAATGAATCTCTCCGATTTGTTGGCGTCATTATACCGTTATCAAATCGGCCAGAATCAGAAATAACGTTGGAAACGATCAGTTCATGGGAACGAAGAAATGCCAATTTCATTATACTCTATAATACCGAATTTGTTTGTGTTGATGCCAAAGGATGGTAAATTTATTAGTAATTTAATTTGTAATTAACAGTCCATTCGAATTTAATTATAAATTATTTCTGTCTGATAAAGCAGTATTGATGCGATCTTACGTACATAAGCTACGAAGTGAGGCTTTTAACCGTAACATTTGAATGATTTTAATTTATTTCAATGGCATTAATTATTACTTATTTGAATTATGATGAATGAATTAGTAAGTTGAGATATATTTCATTTGAAAAAAGAGAAAAACCATCGAAAACAAAAGAAATCTCTCTAACTCTGTTGAGAATAATACTCTGTTTCGTTTTCTTAATTAAAATTAAAAAATAAAAAATAAAACGAATTCTCCATAAAAGTTATTACTAGAAAAAAAAATCTTGATATATGTAAATAATTGTCAGTGTTTATTTTCAGTCAGTTATTAGGTTATAGTCGATTTGATTTACTTGGCACAAGTGGTTATGATTATATTCACACGGATGATTTATTGCAAGTAGCTGAAAATCATACACAACGTAATTTCATCTCATTGTAATTTCAAATTAAAATTTAAAAGAAGATATTTCTGAATGAGAAATAAGTGATTTATCAATTACAATGCTTGATTATATGTTTCTTGTTTGTTTGTTTTTGTTTTTTTTTTTCAGTAATGGAACTTGGCACTTATCAAATAAAATCACATCGGCTACGAACGAAATCACATCAATGGATTTGGGTTAATTGTGTCGCAGTTATCGAAAATCAAATATCATTTAAACGAGTACGATGTAATTATCGTGTAATAAGTATGGAAAATGTGGAAAAATTCAAAGGAACCGTTACATCTACGAAGAAAAAATCCACCGAATTTCTGCTATCATTTTCAACAAGTAAGAAAAACAACATAAATGATCAATTAATTTTGTTAAAAACGAAGAAGAATGATTAAACATACATTTATTGATTAATCAGTTGATCATTCTTTTTTCTTTAATCTTCAAATATAACAATTCACATCACTTTTCTAAGTTATTTTTTCACATACAAATTTCATATCTTTTCATAATTTCACATAACTGTTTTTTTTTTTTTTTTAGCAAAAAGTAGTTCAAGCAGTTCAGAAAATCCTCATTGCACTACAAAAGCTATTAGTACCAACATTTGCCCTTTATCAATTTCTTCACTATCATCATCGATTGGAAATGCTTCCAAATCATTTTCCACTACAGGTAAAATTATTTTTTTTTTTTTTTTTGCAAAATCTAAAAATGAAACATTATCCTATTTTGTTACGAAAATGTATACATTTTGTTATAACTAATATATATGCATCATTTTAAAATTATACCAAAAATAATTTTAGAAAAAATTAAAGAAATAATACATTTTACACAGCTTATCGGTTTATTCTGATACCTTTGAAATGCGAAATATTAAGTTTACTTAATAAATGGATGCATAATAAGGATCTCACAAATAATAGTTTTAAGTTACTTCAAAAATAATTTTGAAAATTTATAATGAAATAGGTCATTCTTCATCGGAACAAGCCAACAATTCCTTATCAGCTACTTCTCCCGAGAAACATACTAATAGCAGTTGTACTGCTAAAATAGTTATCGCACCGTTACCGCTAAAAAGAATTCGAAAAGGCGAATCAAGTGAAATATCAGGTATAATAAATAAATTTCATTTGGAAATTCAAGGAAAATTAGGTCATACATTTCAATAATTTCATTTAAAATATCGAAAACATAAAAATTTTCTTCGCTCATATCCAATTTAAAATTAGCAAAATTTTGAGACATATTAATGCAAAAGTTATAGTAAATTTTTGTTAGTTCCATTAGATGTCATTGCATTGAAATGGCCAAGTTAAGTAAGCCAAGCCTTATGATAGATATATTAGAGGATCATGCCGTTCCTTCTACTCAGATAATAGTCCGTCAACTTCATTCAAATATTCGTCGTCGCTTTGTCAACCACCATCCACTGTGCTCTCTTCATTATCAGCAGAGATGTTGCAATCAAAACGACGCAATCAAATTCCTGTCGCTGTCATTGAACATTATCCTTTATCAGATTCAAAACTGAAAGCCACTGAAGCAACATTAGCAGCATCAAATAGCAATGAATCACGCATAAACGTGTCAAATTTGACGTCATCCTCCACGTCAATGGTAGAATTTTTCCATCTTTCAGATGTTAATTTAAAAAAAAGAAATCTGTGTATCACTCATTGTTTGCAATCAGTAACTTTAAAATATGATTTAAAAAAAAAAAGTTTTTTTTTTTACTATACTTTCAGAAAACGAAGAACCTAATATCAGTTAATTTTAAAATTTCGCATTAATTGATTTGAATAATTTGACTAACAGGTGACACCGGCAGCTTTGTCAATATCACCAATGTATCAACAAGTTTGGGAAGAGCTTCAACGTCGAAGCGAAATATTACGTCAACAAGTGCTTCAGAAAGAAATGGAACTTCGTGAATTACATCTTAAAAGATTTCTTGCATCATTACATGGTGACAAATATTAAGAAATTCCCTAACAAATTTTAAAGTATCACTCAGATTGTTTAATTTGAATATGAAACAATGGATGTATTGTTAATTCATTATAAAGTGGTAAGTGAAATCGTTTAAGTTAGAATAAACACTTCTTACTATATTAAAAAAAAAAAAGATGTAACTACTTGGTTAAACTGCCGGATTGTTTTATCCTATTCAAGAGATCACTTTAATTTTAATACAGAAAGTATTGCCACAAGTGAAATATCATTGAATTATCTAGAAGTAATGAGTCGAAGCGAAATTCAAGAAAGTATTTGTATATGTAAACCAATTGAAGTGTAAACAAAACACATTTTCATCATTTATCTCCATCAGTAATATTATTTAGTAAGTGAAAAAAAAAGGAAAGAAAGATTAGTTAAATAATCAAAAGAAATTAGCAAGTTAAAAATTCCACATAACTGAGCAGTATAGTAAAATTTTTGCATTAAATCTGTTTAATTAAGATGACAAAAGATGAAAAGAAATTTATATAATATCTCTCATTGATTAGGTTTCTCAGTCAGTTTCTAGTTGGTTAATTAGATTCTCTTTGATTCTTTCCATCTTGTTGAATTTAAATATATTTCTATTACCAGCAGGCATTCATTATTGGTAGTTTGCAATTTCAAATAAACTCAAATCTTGTAAAACAGTTATATTTCAAGCAACTTTAGCATAAATATATACATCCAGGGCTATTTATTTGACTTAAATAGAAATCTTCAATTCCTATGGTATGGAAGTTCTTAATTGTCACCAATATTTGATGCAAATGTCAAAGAGATCGATTTACAAAAGTCTCATTTTCTTATCATTCTGATCTTTAGTAATACTTCTAGAACATTTATGCAAATGTTACTGATTCTGTTTGGTACTTCTATTGCTTATCACTGATCAATTTCTCGAACCATTCAAAGTTTTTCTGGTTCGTTTCAGTTTTTGATCTTCATGCATTGTCGTCTCCTTTTCTGCTCTTTCTTTCTTCGTATAAAAATTCAAAAATTAAAAATCCCACAATAAACTGTTCATGCGAAATTCATGGTAAAAAAATTTAGCCTTTTGTTTTAATCGTTTTTTTTTTATTGCAAAAATGGAATTGAAAAAAAACTTCAAATAATTGAACTTTAAAATTTTTTTCAAATCTTAGTTATATTTAAATGGCTGAAGGTATGTTAACATTTCAAAACGCAGCATTTAGTAAATTTCTTCTGTAAATGATAGTCTAAAGAGAGTAGCTATATTTTCCAATTATTAGTTAATTCTTCAGCATATTTTTTTGTTCAAATTTAGAATCACTTATTAATCACTTCGAAATAATCACAGGTGTCACTTATAACGTGTAATTTCAAGCGTATCTTATATTAATTATGATGTAAATGTTAAGTAAAAATGATAATAATTATGATCATCTGATGATAAATGACGTTAGACAAACAAGTAAATGTGTATTTAATTATTGTGACACAATTAGAAAATGTTAATGGTGAATTGGCAGACTGATAAATAGATTTCATTTTTCTTTTTACTTCTGATAATTAAACCATGGATGCGTAAATGATACGTTAGAAAACAAGAGTCTTTGACGTAAATACAAACATAATCAATCATTATGTTTAATTATGTATCTATAATAAGTTCTTATTTTTTCAATAAAAATTTTTTACTGCAATCGTTTACTATTTAAAATCTGGCCACAAAAACGATGAAATTACAAATTTCTTTCCTGATAAATTCATTGCTTGTTAATGATTATTATTGTTTGAAAAAATTTCTTTAATCAATAAAGAAACATTTTAAATTATGAAAAGTAAACCTACTGGAAAGCTGTTCAAATTTTCTGTCAATTTATTATTTTTAATTGAGAAAATTAATTCATATGCTATAATGAATAGCAAAAAACAAACGTTTATTGTTTGATAAGATGAAATTTTGTAATCAAATATTTTTTTCGACTACGATGAAAAAATTGTCATATATGAGTGACACTTGTGTTTAATACTTTTACTCTTTTCAATGATTTCAATATTGTAACTTTCTAAATTTTCATATATTTATTATTGATTATTGTTTTTCAATAACATTCAGATTGTGGTAAATCTTGACAACTGGTTACTGTGCAAAGGCAAGACATCATCCAGTAACAGTAGTCAGCTGAAAAACAAGAAAAGTTTACAAATATATTTGTGGAAGTGTAAATTTTTGACTTCTTAATTGATAAGTTATCAAATTTAAACTTTCAAAATTTAAAAATAGAAGGAAAAAATTAGAATTATATTCGATATGTTTACATAAACAAACCAAATGGATTCAGTACGGATGCTTGAAGAATACAACGACTGCATAATTCCCGTGTGCATTCATCGTAACGATCATTTGATTTTAAACAATGTGACATAATATCATCCGGTGAACAACCTGCAAAATATCCTCTTTCAAATTTCTAAATAGCTTTTGTTTACTTGCAGTTATGCTTAATACATTTGATAATTAACCTTTTGGAATGATAAATTGTGATAATTTTTAATCATTTCTCCTTAATCAATTATTTTTCATAATAAAATTTTGCCATTTTCATTGATTTAGCTAGTGTACACATATAAGCTAATGTATACATATTTTAGAATATTTTTTATCAAAATTATAAAACAGCTTATAATATTAGAGCAATCATTTCTCATTTGTTAAATTCAATTTTAATTAAAAAAAAGGCAAAAAAAATCAGAAATTTTTTTTTTTTTTAAACTGACCATTTAAGTTCCTGCGTAAATAACGTGGATATGCAGCTGATCCAGCTCTAACAACAATAGTTTGATTATCATTAAACAAGTTTCCCGAACTAACAGATATTATCAGTAGCATTATACATAGCTTACTATCAGCATGCATTTTACCTGTAATATTGAACATAAATAGGTAATTTATTAATGTTATCACATAAATAAAATTACTTGAAATTTTCATATTTGATTCAATTTTTGTAATAAATAAACAAAAAAAGGATACCAGTACTCTAAGTGATTAAAAATACGAAAATAATGAAAATTATATGACACAACTGATGTTAACTCTAAATCAATTTGACATATAATTGTTTTCGAATATAATATCAAAAAAAAAAGAAGAAATGAATTGGAAAAATTTTTCTTTTTTTAAAAACAAAAGTTAAATATTAGTATCACAATATGTCAGCAGCATAGATAATATACAAAAAATATTAAATTATAAAAAAAAAAGTAAAAAACTAATTATAAGTAAGCATTAAGTCGTAGAAAATCTAATTTACTGCTTTTTCAATTCATAGTAATCGAAAAGCAGAAAAGCAATAGTTTTTTTTTTCCTTGCATTTCATAAATACATATAATTTCTTTTTCATTTACTTTCTTTTGCTTTTTAGCACAGAAATAAATTTTACAAATCAAACTTTTCTTTTGCAATGGAACCAAATTTAGCACAAAAACAATATGAAAATTAAAAATGGTAAGCTAAATAACATCAGTTTAATTTTTTAATTCAAAAAATAAATTAACAATTGATCTAGCATTTTACAAAACCTATTCTTTATAAGATCAAACTACAATATTTATAAATAGGATTTGAATTTCTCATTGAAGGATAGTTAAGGTTAAATGTTTAAAAATGTATGAGTTTATAATATTATTTAATTAGCAATATTAGATATAATTTCTTATGAAATAATTAAATTTGCAAAATTTTAATTATTTTTGTAAAATAAATATTTGACTAATTTTTTATAAATATTTATAGTTTAAGAAATAATGAATTAAAATATATGAACACACATGCATGATGACCACAGAATAAAGTTTAGTTTCATACTAACTGATGAAATTTACAAATTTAAAGATTAGACAGAAATTTAAACTTATGACGCGATAATAAGTGATGCTGTTAGCAATAATTATAATTATCTGTTGCCTTGTTGTAATTCTATTACATTTACATTTAATGTAACAGGTAATTTTCAGAGCAAAAATTCAACTATTAATGGTAAAATTTTATTTTCAATTCAATTCAATTTAATTCAGAGTTACCTAAAAATTAAATAAATAATAGAGAAGAAAAACTTAATGGAATAAGTTGGAATATAAGTTGGAATTTAATGACATGAACGAAAAAAAAATGAAATGACTTTTAGGCGTGGTGGGTAAAAATAAAATAATATTTAAATATAACAAATAAAAATGAAATTATATCAAACAAAAAAGATAAAAATAAGATAACATTTGAACATAAAAGATGGAGATGAAATGTTATTTAAACATTTAAAATGCTAGGCAGATCATAACGCTCAATAAGAATTTTGGGAGGAAGAAGATAAAATGATATGTTCAAATGAAATTTGAATGATTGAAGAAAAGCATAAAAGCGATTTTTTTTGGTGTAAATTTAGATGAAATTAAGATTAAAAATGAAATGTTTTCATTTCTTCTTTCATCATTTTTTTGTATTTTCTAAATAATTTATAGTATCTGTCAAATTATCTCAATGATTGCACTTTTATCTTTTATTTATTCCATTTTTCTTTCATTCATAATAAAATGTGGAAATGAATAAATACATTGAAGTAATAAATTTCAATTAAATTGCTGTATTATAAATTTTTCCTATTGGCTGTTTTGTTGAGACGACCAGTACAAGATTTCCAAAATCTTTAAAAAATTCTCAAAACCTTATTTATTAAAAATTTATGCAAACAACAACAAAAAAAGGTTTTTCTAATCAAGAAAAAAATACATTTATTCATTGCGATTTACTAAATTCATCCATCAAATCTTGCTTAATTGAATTTCAGCTTCATATGTATCATTTTTATATTTTCAAACAAATTTTAATTTTTTACAACATAGACGCTATTTGTTAGATATTTATTTCATCTGATAGGTAAGATATATAAGTTATATTTTAAGTATTGTCAACAAAAGAACTTTTAGATGTCCAAAAATTGAATTTCAGCTTCATATGAAATCTTTTATGGTTGAAAACATAAAATCATACAGGCATTTTCAGCTGTTTAATTAATTAAAGTGAAGGTTGTATTTCATAAGCAAAGAAGAGAAAATGATACGTGTTTATTGGTGAACGATATTTATGCAAATTAAAAATCAAAAATTTTTTAATTTTTTAACAATTGTCCTTTATCACAATTATAATAATAATTTTAAATTGAAATAAGTTAAATTTGCTATAAACAAGAAAATAATCAGAATTGTTCTTTCCATTTATTCGATGAAATTTTCTGAAATTTTCTGTTCAAAGGATTGAAGCACACATTTTAGCATACTATGTTAAATTTGAAATACACAACTAGGAAAGAGCAAAAAAAGTTTAGGACAAGAAATTCCTTTCAACAATGCAAAAGTAGCTTAATTCGTGTAAGAGTTTCATTATTTTCACTAAAATACCAGTAATGAATGAAAAAATGCTCCTTGTCGTTGAATTTAATTTTCAAAAAGGCTACTAAGAATAAAATAAAATCATTTGAGTGATAATAATTTCTTTTTCAACTCTTTTATGATAATATTACACATAAGCTTACTTTAATGATAAAATTATGATGCAATTTTAGCATAATTATTGATAAAGAAATCAGCCAAAATTCTTTTACTTTATAATTTTTTGCTGCAGAAATTCACATCTCGCAGTTTTGTAATTTCAATATTAAACTGATTGTTTTGATATTTCATATTAACTAGAAATGAATTGAAGATTGGATCATAAAATAATGAATTATTTAGTGAATTCATCATTTTCTACGTGACTGTCTCATACTGCCTGTTCATCTTTTAGACGTCTAATCTAAGTATTCGCCCTTCAAAAATTTCCTTTTTTATGACTCATTATGTGAAATTACGTCATGTAGCGTGACCTTATATTTAGCATTACACTGTAACAAATTCCTTTTACGTTATGTAACGTGACCTGATATGTTGATATTACGCTGTAACAAATTTCCTTTTTTTTTTCATTCATTTATTCTGTTAATTCTTTCTCCTTCACATTTTATCGTTTATTAGTGGCGTCAATGTCGAACAATTCAGCCAGATAATTAGTAATTGTTTCGATGAAATTATTGAGGTCATTTTGGATAATCGGAACACTCTTGATAGCTTATATGATCGATTTGATTTGTGGACCTTTGTGCTAACCTTGATATTTCTTCTCATCACGTATAGTCAGGTAGTGTGACTCATCATCATCACGTTTCGACGAACTGCTCGACAAAGTAGGCTTATCCTAAAAATCCAAATGATATCATACTGTCATTTTTTTTTTTAAAAAGATACTCCTGAAATTAGCCATAGTTGAGTATTTCATATTAATTAATTCCTACTTATTGATGTCATGGATAAGTTACTTTGACAAAATTACTTTCATAAACTCAACCATTTCTAATAATACTACATTTAAAATGTCTTCTTATGTGCTTATTTTGATTTTTGCAAAAAAAAAAAAATCACTTGGCGCAAATTTATCTCATCATAACACTAACCATTCTAATTTATTAAATTTTACTAAATTTCCACTGAAATAAAAAATATAAATTAAACCTGATCCATTTTCTCTTCAGATATAATATCATCTTCATCATCTTCTTCTACCAAATTATCATCATCCATTTCAGATTCTGATTCTGACATATTTTCTCTCACTGAAATCACCAAAGTTCATTCAATGAATTTTTTTCAGCGGTATTTTATATTTATAACATTTGGCAAATTTGTTATATTGACTCTAAATAAACACTCAAATGGACTTAAAGCATCGTTGTCATTTGTGACAACGATGACAGTAACACATGATCAAAGTTTCAAAGTTTATTTCTATTTTTGAAAGTGTGTGATGAAAAGTTAAATAAAGGTTGCAGAAATAGTTCGGTGCAAATTGCAATGAAAAAGAAAAAAACTTTTTTTAAAAGAAGGAACGAAAAAAGTGTTTGTTTTACTTAGCGAAAAACTGAGAATTCAATAACCAAAAATTCAAATTGGTCAAATATAGCGAATTCAACAAACTTAGTCAATCATCAATTAGCCTCATTTTAAGTACTTGAAAATTGTAAAATTAGCAAGAAATTCAAAGAATATATTTTAACCCACCGAACTGAATCTGAAGATACATTTCAAATGTTCGGAAATATGCCTTAATTTGATTGATTTATAATTAGTTCGACCTAGTGATAACTAAATATGTTATCACTTTTTTAAACACCGTTGAAAGCAAGCATTCTAAATAATATTTTGCAAATTTTTGCCTATGGTATAAATATTATAGTAATTTATAACATTTCAAATTAAATTTAAATCATTATTCCATAATTTCTTTCTCTACGATATATGAATTGGCAAAAATTTGCAAATTCTTTTTCATTTCAATAAAATCTATTGAAATGAAAATGGCGTGCGCAAAAAAAAAAGCTATGCAAAAAAGAAAAAAAAAATATGCAAAATGAAAATGCATGAAAGCAGACTTGCTTGAACTCGTGGTTGTGCAATATTGGATTGCAATTCCAAAATGCGCAGTATAGGTGATGTCAAGATGTCACCCAACCGCGACACTTCATTTTGTTTTCCTGGAGACGTGATAAGAAGCATAGAAAGCTGCTATAATAAGTGCATCTTTGGTACAAAACGAACTACGTGACAAGCTACGTACGTAACAAAGAAATTTACCCATAACAAACAAAAAAAAAAAAAATGACATCAACTGCTATTGCGGCGACTATTACTATTTCTTATCACTAAAATAAATTCCCTCAGAATGAAATTATTTAAAGTTTGCAGTTGAAATACCTTACCAAGAATTCCAATTTTATGTCCTAACCATCGTGCTTTCTGGACGACATCATCTTGCATCAATTTGAAACACATTGCAATTAGCGCCATACCAAATAATAAATATAATGCGCAAACAATTAGCTTTTCCTGCGATCCTTCACCGAGACTTTGTCCAGGTACTATATCACCAAAACCAATCGTACTGCAAATTGAAAATGATCTAAGTGAGAAGTGAGAAGTAGGCAAATTTTAAAAATTTAAAATTCATATATTTTTTTTTTTTGAAAAGTTATAAATATGCATTATATTTCTATCAAAATATTGTTAGATTATTTAATTTTCGGATAATAATACTAGAATATATAAATACTGCTTATACAAAAGAATAATCAGAATATCACTGTAATCTGATATATTATAATCCGAAAGCATTGTATGCTAAATGATAAACGAAACAAAAATGATAATATTCAAATAGAATAATTTGTTTTCTATTCAGATTAATGTCAATAATCAAATAAAAATTCATAATGTTTAAATAAACTTACGTCGTAATATTTATAGAATAATCCTAATTTTATGATCACTTACCACAAAATTATTAACTGTCTGAATTAAATTAAATCAAATAATGATAAATGATAAATAGATATTATCATCCATCATTTTACTATTAATACATACAAATAGATACCTTAAAGTAATAAATGACTAGTTTACCTTAAAGTAATAAATGAGTAGTTTACCTTAAAGTAATAAATGAGTAGTTTACCTTAAAGTAATAAATGAGTAGTTTACCTTAAAGTAATAAATGAGTAGTTTACTTTAAAGTAATAAATGAGTAGTTTACCTTAAAGTAATAAATGACTAGTTTACTTTAAAGTAATAAATGAGTAGTTTACCTTAAAGTAATAAATGAGTAGTTTACCTTAAAGTAATAAATGACTAGTTTACTTTAAAGTAATAAATGAGTAGTTTACCTTAAAGTAATAAATGAGTAGTTTACTTTAAAGTAATAAATGAGTAGTTTACCTTAAAGTAATAAATGAGTAGTTTACCTTAAAGTAATAAATGAGTAGTTTACCTTAAAGTAATAAATGAGTAGTTTACTTTAAAGTAATAAATGAGTAGTTTACCTTAAAGTAATAAATGAGTAGTTTACCTTAAAGTAATAAATGAGTAGTATGCACCATCAAAAAGATTCCAATCTTCCCAAATAGCAAATAAAATAGCGCCACCAGCAATAAACAAAATCACCGTAATTATTCCAACCGAAACAGGCATTTTTTCACGTCTGTACGGCATACCCACACGTCTTATTGAACGTAATGACATTTCATCAGATCGTTCACTTCCCGCACTGCGAAACGATCGACTATCTAACATTTCTTGGCGAATTCCAAAAAAAAAAAAAGAAAATAACTCATTTTTGAAAATTTTATTTTTTGATTTCATTATTATTAGCATAAATCTGTTGAAAAGTAAAACACATGTGAACTGATTTCTTACATTATCTCTCATAGAACTTTTCCAATCTCATTTGCAAATTTTTACAAAAATTCGACATTTCAAGAATTACAAAAAAAGTATGCAAAAGTATTATTTAAATTATTAACAGTAAAAATACTATCTGTGATTGAAGCAATCATTTCAAATTACCTTTTTAAAAAAGAACTGTCAACGGATGATGTCTTATTTCTCCTCATTAAGCGTTCAATAATAACACCTGTTGATCGTTGTTGTGTTAATTCCTGTGAAGATGACGCTGCTGAATTTAATTTCTCAGCCGCTAAAATACAATCATAGAATCAAGTTTAATATTTCAATTTAAAACTATTCATTGTGTCACATCGTCAACAGTGTCAATTTTACCAAAATGATCATTAAAAAATTAGCATTGAGATTTTGTAAAAATAAGATTAAAGTAAAAAAGCAAAAAAAAAAAAGATACCTTCGGCGTATTCTTGTTCCTTAATTGTGGCTGTAGCACTTGTTTGTTCAGTACTATTTGAACTTCTTCTCTACAATTAACAATTTTTTATAATAATTTTGTGAAAAATATTAAAATTTATTCAGCCATTAAAAATCGCATTTGTTTATAATAAACTTTATTGGCTGAATAAATTGTAATAAAGAAATCGATTAAGGAGTGATTTAAAAAATGCCAAAATTTATTTAAATGGTCAAATTTTAGCAAAACAAATATGTAAACTAAAATATATACCATATAATATATAATTTAGATGAGTAAATAAATTTAGTAAATGATTGGATTTAAAAATAAGAATGAATTCAATTTTATTTGTTCTAAAATACATTCAATTCTCATAGCAAATATCACATAGCATTTGATGACATATATGCTTTATTTATTTATTTATTTTTTTTTTTTAAGAAAATAAGAAAAGGCAACCTGACGAATAGTTTCATTTTCTACATTATCACTGACTGTAATTTGTGGTAGAGTTATAGAATCACTTTCTTTACTATTTGAATTATTTGAACGTTGACTGAAAATAGAAAATTTAATTTTTTCAACCTCCAAAAAGATCAATCAGTGATAATATATTTTGATAGCAAAGTTTGACGATTTATGTTAACGTATTTGTTGATTAGTAATTCTGCAAAAGAAACTAATTTCATTCGTTAGTATTTTAATACTGAAATGTTAGTCAGTTTTATTATAAAATTTTTTTATTATAAAATATTACAAAGTTTTATTATTTCAAAATTTTTAGTTATCCGAGACAAACTGATTTCCAAAGTTACAATTCAATAATTTATTTCGCAACAGTAAAAATTATCAATCTTTCTGCACTTGCAACATTAATAATTTTAGAATTAAAGTAATACCAAGCAGCGTTTTATCTTTTCTATTAATTAAACTAAAATGAAAGTTTACTTAGAGATCATTCTTGATTGCGTAATTGTTGACGTATCCTTTTCCTTTTCTTCTTTTAGTCGAGCTTTAGCTCTAGCAATAATAAGTAATGATAATAACATTAATAATAATTAAAACTTCACAGATAGTAAATGATTATTTTTCTTATTAATTAATTATCACTTGTCTAATTAAATTTTAAAAAGCCGAGGTATGTGAATGTTTTTAGAGTTAAACAAGAAATTAAATAATTCTTATTATCATCTAAGCAAGTATTTTAGATTCATACTTCATAATAGCAAATGTTTTTATTTCAAGAGTAATTCAATTACTTTAGTAGAAGAAATAAAAGAGAAAACATTTTTGTGAACTAGAAATTCAGAATTTTTAATGATAAACCTGAGTTGTGGCACGGAAATATGACCGGTGACATTGGAATGTAAATTAGTTGATGTTCCAGCTGCAGTACCACGGACGTAACTTTTAACTTCAACGAAGGCACCATGTGATTTACCGTCATTTTGATAACGTACTGGTATACCACCTCAAAATATTCTAATTTTTCATTCTTTTTTTTTCTTAAATAAAATGAGAACATTTATTAGTAAATTTAATGCAATGAATTAACTTCGAGATAATCAATATAAAATCGAATTATTACTGGAAGAATGGTATTATATTCATTGCTTACTAGAATTTCTTAATGTTTATTTGTTAACAAACGCATAAATACAAAATTTAAATACAGAATTAAACTTTACTACAAAACTTAAACTTTTAAGCAATTAAATTTAAAAAATGTTCAAAATAATTTTTTCCTCATAATGGAAGAAAGGCAATAAAAAATTAATATTTCCAGATAATATGTTTGCTTTCATTTTGACAATATAATAAATAATTGAAATGAAACTCGGGAAATGCGTAAACTTAGTGAATGTAACAAATAAAAGCTAAACAATTTATTAGTTCAACAATTATCACTGCTTAATATTTCGTTATCTAAATTTTAAAGTATTTGTCATCCAATAATGAAATAAGTAACACATTTATTTGCATGCTAAATTCAAATTGTCATATTTTAAATACGCAAAAATTTCATTTTTGATAATTTTAACTGTAATTTAAAAATGAATGATTTATACCTTTGGAATAAATGTATGAACGTTCAGTGGCAGATCTCGGTGATAAGCTAAAAAAGCCATGCTTTTGCTTTGATTCACCGATACTGTGAAGTGACGAGTTACGTAATGAAATTTCATTTGAACGGATACGACTTGCTATTCCCGTGCACTTCCTTAATGATAGTCTGAAATGTTCGCATTTCACGTTAAAAATTTATTTCATTAACTTTCTTCAATGATAATTCAATAAAATCCAATAATGAAATAAGTAATCATTTGTATGCCAAAGAAAATGGCAAACTTTTATTTTTTTTAATTTTTTCATTTCTTTTTTCTACAAAATTTGCTTCGAATAAAATTTAAAAAAATTGAAATTAAACACTTTTTTTTAATTAAACCTTTGCAAAAAAAGAAAGAATTTTAAAATATTTTTAAGTAATATATTCTTCGACGAATCATTATGAAATAATTTACTTATGATTGATGTCATAAGTTGTTCGAACGTTTCTACGTCCTGGTAATGAAACTGTGTCAAATTTGTTATTAAAGCTTCTTGAGCTACGAATACTTTTCGTATCAGTGAAAGTACTCTTCATACGTGTTGCGTGTATTCGTGTCAAACTTCCGTGTCGACGAATTCCAGGATAACGTTGATTGTAGCGATTTGGTGCAACTAAGTATGTCATTCATTATTATTTACTATGATTAAATTTATAACATACTAATATTGTTCAGATTTCAAATGCAAAAATAAGATTTATTACACTAATTATTTAATGTAAATAAATTTCAAATAATGAAATCAAATAATGAAAGAAAATTTAATTCAAATTAAATGATTCATAGCTTTGGTTTAATAAAATTTGCTCATTTATTATACAATATGATCGATAATTTCCAATTCTGTAAAGAAAAAAAAGTGAATTTCTTTATTTTCCGAATTGAACTTAATAAGTAAATTTAGTAAATTCAAATAGTATATTCAATTAAAAAATTAGATAGGAGAAAAGAAATTGACCTCTTCTAGCATTTATTGGCGCATTGGGATGATAACGAAAACTGATTGCTGAGCGACAAATGCGACGACGATTTTGTTGCCAGCGACAATATGCGCAGCACACTTTGAAATATACAAATGTAAACATCTGTAACAAACTTTATTGAATGATAATAGATCAGTAAGTAATAAATTTTTCAACAAATCTATCACTTGACGAAATGATAATCATTTCAAATGGTTTTGGTGATTTTTATCTTAGTATAAAATAGTGATTACTTTAGACAATTACAGTAATTATACCGTATTCTACGATATTTTTCATTCAAATTCTTTGTTACTATTTGAAAGAACTAATTTTCCTTTTTAAAACAAATATTTGAAATGGCATAAATAAACTTCTTTAACCTATTCCTTTTCAATAAATTTCATTTAAATTTTCATTCTCATCTATAGCCATTCTTATTAATTTTAGATAATTATTAATAACATAGAACAGAGTAAAATAAAATATGTATGCGACAAAATTGTGTCTGTTAGAATAGAATGAAATGAAACTTTGAAAATTACTTACTTTTGATGAAATTATATAATTTTTAAATATTAGCTTTTATTTTAATAAAAAAAATGAAGTAAAATCATTGTTGTCATACAATCAGTAAATCCCAAATCTTTTTCAAAGGAAAAAAAAGTTAATTACTTTTAAAGTTTTCATCCTACTAAATATTTAATACTGTTTTTTTTTTTTTTTTTAGATAATTTAATGGATGAGAAATTATGCAAATTCACTTGTGAATTGTTATTTTGATTTCAAAAAAAAGTTACCTTATAAGTATAATTATTATTACCTGAGCAAGGCTTTCGGCAATATTTGCTAAACAGAGCAACATGAGAGGTATACCAATCATTGCATATAACATTGTCATACCACGTCCCAAAGGCGTTTTTGGGCAGATATGTCCATACCCTAAAAATTATTTCTTTTTTACTCTAAATTTAAATTTCAACATGAATAGTTGTAAAGTTTAAAAATCAAATGTGAATATGTCATATATATCGCCTATGCACTCTAAACTCTTAAATTTCATGGAGAAGCTGAATTCTTTCACAAATGACTTTTTTTTTTTTTTTTTAAATGAGAGACTAACATTTTGTCACTTTATTTTTGACTTTAAAATAGTAATTCTTTTTTTTAAGCTTCGAGAAAAAATGCACCAAGCAAAAGCAATGTTAACATGTCACCATGTCACCTTTGTCAATTTTCTCCAGTAAAGTTTGATGCTTGTTTTATTTCAAACTCAAATAAATTTCCAAATTTTGTACAGCTAACCTACACTGGCTATTATCAAATTGCAAAATTTACATGTTTGGGCGAAAAATTAATTTTATCATTTCTTAGCTATTTCCTTAATTAGTAAATATTTTTAGCAGGAATGAAAAATTTTTCCAAACAAACAATATTTGTAATTTTTGATGACTAAGCAATGTAGCAACAAGAATGAAATTACAATAAAATATTTAATTATAAATGAAAAACTTGCCGATAGTTGTGAAAACAGTTATTGAAAATAATAATGCACCAGAAAACGTCCATTGATAATTTGGTGTTATCACATCTTTATCATCATAGCCTTAAAATTAAGCCAATAACTCACTAAGCAATTTATTTTACAAATTTCATATTATTTTGAGAGAAAATTTAATTATTTAAAATTTGTAACCTTCAAAATTGATAGCATTAACAAGTTGTAATTCAAAAACTTTGAGCAACTGATGTGCTTTGTTTTTTACTTCCGCTTCTTCGATCACGTCACTTGAATCGATAAACCTATACAGCTCGTTTACTACCTAAAAAGAAAAGGTAATTTTGAAACAAAAGAAAGTTAGTAAATGAAAACAAACATGAACATAAAATCTCGACTAAATTTGTTCTTATAAAACTAAAAAAACTTAATAAACAAATAAAAGACTTAATAAAGTTAATGAGAAGTAGAAATTGAATATTTTAGAGAAATTATCCTAAAACTGGGTAGAATTACAAAAGTTTTATTTGTTCTTAGTAGATGTAAAGCAAAAAGATATTAGTCAAAATTTGACAAATGTATTTTAATTGTGTAATTTGCCAGAATTAAATTTAACACCCAGTTGTATTGCATTTACAAAGGAAATGGCCTTAAAGCATAGAAAAAATAGAAATTGTGAAAAAGAAAGTTCGATTAATTATGAAAGCTCTTAAGAAAATCTTCCAAAGTTTTTTTGATTAAATAGAAAGAAATTAAAGTTGATTATTTGATATTATAAACTTCAAAAAAATGATGAACTAACAATTAGAATTTTGATTTATGTGCTTATCACAATTTATTGCCCTCTTTGATGTATTTTTTAAAATCTCTGAACGAGATTTGAGAATTTCAAAACAAGTATTAGACGATTCTCTTAAAATAAAATCCGTTGTGATTTTTTATAAAATGTAATATCCTATGTTAAGCTTTTTGTTTTTGAAATTATAAAATTGTACCAAATTAATGACGGAATAAATTTCATTATAAGAGATGAAGAGTTAACAAGAAGTTTTATCATCAATAGCATTTGTTTTCAACAAAATGGAAAAATCTTTTTTTAAATAAAAAAGAAAATAAATGCACAAATTGTCTCTGAGGGAAGTTTAAATTGATTTATTGCTGAAAAGGAGTAAAATCTAAGGAAGAATTTTTGAATATAACTCTACAACAAATTATTGAATAGCTGACTCACTGGTATAAAATTTATGAGAATAAGAAATTTGATGATTGTTTAAAGCCACAATCCTTGGAAAGACTATCCATAATAAGTTCAAAAAATTAAAACTTCACTTTTTAATTTATGTCATAGCATTTTTTTTTCAAATATCATTAAAATTTTTATCATTAGTTTTTTAAAATAGCGTATCTTTCGTTCAAATCATTAATTATTAATTAATTGAAAATGAATCTTTTTCCATTCAATTCAAATTAGAAACAACAGAAAACATTATTATGCTCTATTCTTTTATTTGGTCTCAGGAAAAAGATTTAACTTGTAATCAAATTGTTATGATTCATACTTTTTTTTGCAACTTTTTGGGCAAATAATTCAAAATTAAGGAAGTTTCTTTTCAAATAAGAAAAGGATAAACAAAGTTAAAATAGGAATTTAACGAATGTTTTTCAACAAACTTGCCGTCCATGTATCATTTTCTATATGTCCCTGAAATTTCAATTCTTCCGGATATTCAATTTCGCGAAACATAAATGCTCCGAGAACAGCGTATGCAGCGACTAATGCGCACAATCCAATATGCGAAATGGTAAATCCGATAAACTATAACAAAATTAATAAATTCAGTCTTTTTTTTGTTTGAAGAAAAGATTTAAAAAATTATTTCTTCATATAATCTTGTCAATTTTGAATTTACTAAAGTAAAAAAAAAATTTGTTTTAGATTGAATGTACAAATGGAACTAAAACAACGATCTCCGATGCAATAATAATATTTTATGAAGCTTTGAAAACCAATCAAAAATTCATTCTCATCTATTTTACTGACTCGCAATATCAACTAAAAAATTTTGCTGTAAATTTACAATTCGGAAGAATTTCTCAGATTGAATTATGCTACTGTAATTAAAACCTTTCTTATAATAAATTACCTTAAGTTCGTTAACAAAAAAAAAAGAAGTAAAAATCTTAATTAAATTAAATCTATTGCTTGATTTTAAAGACCATATGTAATGTGTTATTTCATTCAAAAGCTTAAATTTTGATATTATGAATAAATAAAAATTAAAAATTATGCTAATAATAGTTATGTTATATTTGAATGATATAATTTGAATTGAATTTAACAATTGAAAATTTGAAAAGATACCTTTCGTAGGAATTTGATTATTCGCAAGCAGCATGATCGAATTTCGTCACGCATTTCCAATGGGTGCGTAACATGCGCACCCCAAAAATATTTAAGCGACAAAATAATTCCAATTTTTTGTCAAATTTGTGCAAAATAATAGAAACGAAAAGTTTTGGTTGTGCTAAAACACTTCTGGAAATGTTGAATGTTAGATTTAATTTTCGAAATTTTTAAAATAAATGTGATCAAAGTTCACAACTTTTTTTTTTTACGATCAATTTACAACAATAAAAATGAAAAGGGACAGAGAGAATTGAATGAATGAAATGCATAAAAGATATATGAAAAGATTCGATGGTTATTGTTGCGCTATGCGCTTGTTGTCGTTATCTGTTTTAGTTTTAAAGAAGAAAACGAATAGCATACATCAACGGATGAGGGATTGGCAATCTTGGCTTAGTCTCTCTTACAATGTAATTGGCCAAGTTTAGGCTATGTTGTATGGGCTAGAATAAATTTAGATGGGAACAACATAGCATCTTGTCATTTTGTTATTCTCCACAAACAAGCATTACCACTCTATTCTAAATCCATCCAAAATTTCTCAAAAATTCCCTAAACTTACAAATCTTCGTTTCATCCATAGGCCATAGGCCATTTATGCTTACTTTCACTTCTTTTGCATCTCATTCTCATCCTACTGTTTCACCAAGTTGTAAAAAATTATAAGGCATGAAATATGTGACATAGTATTGGACTAGTTGGCCAAGCCAATTTGGGCCTCCCAAATATAACATTATTGGAAGGAATTGAAAGAGTATAGATTGAAATAAGAAGGAAGTAAAGCTTTAATAGCTTTATAATTTTAGCAATATTTGTTAACAAAGTTGTATCCATCCTAAATCCCAAAGTAGCCTCATATTTATCTCTTCAGACTCTCTCCCCCTCTCTCTCTCCCTTTTATCTTCATCAATTTATCTTTCCATTGACAAATTTATTTTGCCATAATCCGGAAAGATGATTATCCGCCATTAGTACATTCATAAAGACAACAAAACGCTCATCAATACAATACTGTATTTTAAAACTAAATATTATATATTCATCCCTATTCTCTTATCATTTATCTTTTCTTCTATCAGTCCAGAAGATTTCTTCTATCAATTCTGATAACGATTACAAAATTACTGCGATGAATTCATTTCATGAAATATTATAGTAAATAATAGCATTAACAAATATTAAAATTATATAGTAATATGAGGAAAAAATTTGAAACTATAGCTAAAATTTGAAACTATAGCTGAATTTAATAGTTTTATTCATTTAAATCAATTTTTATGATAACAATTTCTATTATAAAAAATGAACAACAAATACGATAGCAATATAATCAATCACTATGTCACCAACTGTCACCTGCCTATGTCTACTGTACACCCTTACTGTAATTTACATCCACGCATACTGTAATTTAAGCACACATCTGGAAATTTTAACATATTACAATGCAATTGGAATGGTTAATTACAGCTGCAAGTCACTTAATTCTTAATTATTTTTTGACTTTACAATGAAAGGTACAAATGAATTAAAGGCTTTTTGTTCTTTACTACTGATTTTACCCATCGTAAAATTTCATTTTTCACACTAAACTTTTAGAAAATAATTTAACCACAGCAATACATCAACATAATTTGAAATCTACTTTGTTCTTGTTGAATAATTAAATTATGGAGCATAAAAATAATTGCCTTTAACAATTTTTGAAATTGGTGCATCACAGTTTTGGTCACTGTCCGTAAATCGAGCACTCATTAATCGAAGGATGAAATCGCCGGATGCATATGCAAATTCATAATTTCCAACTGAAGCTACGCATTTAACTTCACTAAAAAAATATGAATTCAATTTCTTGCTAAGACAAAATTATTTCCAATGACTTAGGAATTGAAATGATGCAATAAATGCATAATTAAGTAATGAATAATAAATAAATAAATAATTGAACAATTTTGATATATGAATCTGACAAGATTGAGAGCAAATTATTTCATCCTTCAACTGATGAAACCTAAATTTGTCTAACTTAATTAATTTAGTTTTAGTTTGTTCAAAGAAATTAGAGATGTTTCATAAATAGCAAAAAGATAAAAAAATTTTGGTATGTCAAAGCTATCTCTGTAGAAATTCAAAACTGATTTATGAATTTTCCTGGATATATTCTTCTGATAACCAACGTTCCGAAAATATTTGATAATGACATAAAAGGATGCTAAAAAGAAAATAATTACTCTCAGTGTTTTTATGACATCTAGAAACAATCTAACCTTTTCAATTTCAAGTAACAAACGTGAGGTGTCATGCAACGTGATACTTTCAATTTAAAATGCTCTTTATTAATTTCAATTACGCATTTATCAAAATCATCCAACGTCTCAGTTAAAGAACTATTCATCCGCTGTTTCGCAATAAATCGAAGCGTTGTTTTGAGCCGTTTTTGAAAATTCCTGAAAATTAATCTATCATTTTTTGACGTAATTACATTAACTGAAAATTGAAATGTATAAAATTCGCTTCATTGAACTTATGAGAAATGTTTTGCTCGTACTTCCTTCACTTACCTGATATTATCTTCTTCAAGACCGTACATTCCTGGAGAATTTTTAACGAATTAAAATTATTGTGCCTGATCTACCAGATTAATTAAGACTAATTAACTTTAATTTATAAACATTTCCGGATTTTTTCCCATTTTTATTCTATCTCTAAAAGTTTTTTAAAACATAAAAGAACTTTCAACAATTTTTTTGTTGAAATTTATTTGAAAGAGAGAGAAAAAATTAAATTAGAAAGAAATAAATGCTTACCTGTTAAGCAATCGTACTAAATTATTCATATCTATAGATTGCCCTGTTGTTTGTTCTCGAAAAGAATGTCGCATATGGTAGAAATGTGCTCGATGACACGGAATTCGCACCTGAATTTACTTCACCAAATTGTTACTTTCACATAATTAATGAGTAACATCACTTTTTTTTAAATTACATTTCAAAAAATTGGCAAAACTGATAAATTAAATATTAAAGTTGATAAAATGATAAGAAATGATTAGCGAGCAATTTTTTCTCCTATGTTATAATTCTTTCCAATATACTTGTACGTAACCAAGACGATTAATTCCGCTTTCATGCATATTGATAGTATCCACGCGACCTGAAATTACTATCATCAAATTATTACTTATTAATGAGTAACATCACATAGTAATATGCGAATGATTCGAGGTATTATGCTATTACCAATGAACAATTTCACGTATAAAACATTTTTCGTACGTAATTGTGACATTTGTTCACGTATGGTGCACTCAATACTTTAAACTGTTAAAAGAAATTAACTCAAAGAAATTATTTTCTCTTTTAATCAATTATTCTATTTATTTTTGATTTGAATTGTTATCGACGAATTTTTCAAAATAAAAAAATAATGCATGTTTGTTTGGAATTAACAGAGCATAGAGATTCATAAGTTTACTAAATTCTGAGCAAATTTAAGGACGAAAAGAAATTTAGAATTTACTTGCATTCACAATAACCCGTGTTTTCATACGCCATACTGTACATTTTTTCTTCTTATTAGCATTAATTAAGAAATTGAAATTAAAATTGTCCAGCTGTGACATTGGTTCATCTTTAGGTAGTACCATTCGTACGTCACGGTGCTCAAACAGGAAAGATCCAGCTTGTGGATGCTCATTTGCAAGATTCTAAAAACACAAAATTTAAAGATAAAATTGATTTTAATTAACAAATAATTATCTCTACTTTATATTTCATTTTAATAAAATTCAACTGAAATTCACTGGTAATTTAATCAGTTAAATGCAGATTTTGAGTTTTCAAATCTTGTTTAGTTTTTCAAAGTTTTTAAAACAGAAATTTAATTTTTTTGCTTACATATAAGCAATTAAAATGTAAGTAAAATTAAAACAAAGAGCTAAATGCTTTGATTATAATATGTTATTTGGCAATTTTCGCTCAAGTAATAACCTGCAATATATCAATATTCGCAGTTGAATAAACTTTCAATGGTTGTGTTGGAATTAAAATGTCATCCAAATCTGTGAATGCCACCATTTCAGCCCATGGCTTAGCAAAAAATAAACAATTCACATGAGATTCCTCAATCCCTGCAAAAAAAAAAAACCTAAAAACTAAAAACTATTTCAATTAACAATAAGAAAGATCAATCAATATTTGCACAGATCAATAGATAATAATTTAAAAAAATTTCAAAAATCTGATATGAAATTTTATTTATTTGAAAAATTATGAAAGATCAGTTTTGTTATTTTTGTTTGCAAATTTCAATTATAACATGACGAACATTTTACCTCTTGATAAAACTAAACCATTTGGATTTTTATCTGATAATATAGGCCATTTCGGCCAATGGCGTAAAATGACTAGTCCTGAAAATTTTGAAATTTTTTAAATCAAATACGTCAAACTGTACCTCTCTATTCAACAGATATACTTCTAAAAAAATCACTTATAAAAATTTACTTCATTTCACTTATATTTAATAAAAAAAAAAATCAAAATAAAAGATTTCTTTTATTCTCACTCATTCAGTTATTACTTATCAGTTATCGGTTATCAGTTAAATTGACAGAGATAAGATTAAAAACATTAATGAAATGGAAGAAGAAACCAGCTCGTTCATATTCCTGCAATATGTCAAATGCATCTTTCGAAATGGATTGAATAGGAATGATAATTCTGCTGGCGCCAAGTGTAAGCCATAATTCAATGCCAAGAAGCAATATGCGCCATTCCATAAGCGCATATGTTGGCGCCATGCAAACTACCAGTTTGTGTCGTTTCTTCTCGGATACTTTTTCAATTGGTAATTTAAGTGATTCATTCACATTACCTTTCGTACTTATTCTATAATTTACTTTTTTTTTCTTTTTGAATTAAAATTTTTAATGATAAATCTTAAAAACGAAACAATAACAATGGAAAAGTGATTGAAAAATTAAACTTTGAAATGCAATTGTATCATTTAAAATTTATTTAATTGATAACAGCTATAAATGTTTGAAAATTTGAAATTTCTTAGCAATCTCAGTTGTGAACATTAATGAATGCTTTACATATATATCAGATTTAATAATTTCCATCACATATATATGTAATATATAAGATTTAATTATTCGACAGTATTTTCGAAAAAAAGTAGTTAAAATTTCGGTCGAATAACTCAAAATACATTTCAAATGTATATGCTTTTAAGTTTTTAATTTTAAAATTTTATTATAACATAAAATGATAATTTATGATATGATAATATTTGTCAATTGGACAGATTTTGATTGATATTTTAATTTGCACTGATATCATAAAACAACAATCATTTTTGTAAATAAAAGAAAGTACTTACCGTACAAACGGTAGGAATTGGCTTGTAACGCGACACTCAGCAATAAAACCAGCCATAGAACAAATATTGTTTACAAATCGCTTCCCTTGATGTATTCGTTGAATGTGAGCTTGGTAAACAAATTGTTTACCATTTTGTGTTGTTGAAAAACAATACAAACGATATGTTTGTTGTACATCACCAAGAAACTGAATTACCTAAATTTAAATTAATAAAAGCAATTTATCCTTTTTTTAATATTTCAAAAATTTTTGAAAATTATTATTGTTTATCTAAAACTAATTCAAAAATATTATTAATACAAATAATCTTAGCAAATATAACATATAAAATAAGTCAATGGTTATTGTTTATCTTTTTCAAATTATAAATGTTAATAATGACCACATAATTTCCCGGAACATTTTGTTCCATTTGATTTCGATAAAATGCACCAATGATAATTAGCCGAGATGGATTTCTTCGTGATAAAAATGCATCACCGATATTTTTTAATGTCCAAATATTGGTGGTACGATAATAAAGTGCCATACCATAGAGCAATCCAACTAATATTATGCAAATTTTAAAAAATAGCTTAATTAGGAGACGAAAATTGAAGTGTAATTGATGTGACACATAGAAGGAATGAAATAAACGTCGAAGAATTAATGCCATTAATGTTTATTTCAAATTGTGAATATTAATTATAATTTATTTCATTCCTGCAACTTTTATTGATTTTATCATTTTAATCCATAAAATATTCATTTGTTTTCATAAATAAAATCATTTCTGTTTATTATTGCAAATGCATTGGTTTGTGATAAGAATTACGATAACTAAATTTAGCATTAAAAAAAAAAAGAAATGAAGCAAATCTAATAAATATTATTATGTTAGAATAATATGCATATGTGGACATTTTGAAAATTTAATTAAGAAATGACAGAGAGGAATAAATGCATGTGGCTAATTTATAATATAGTAATTCAAGTATTTAAGTTAATAAGAATTCTATTTTTGATAGTATAAATGGTTAGTTAGTACAATCAAAATATGATTTAGTGCAAAATAAAAATGTATGTAATTAAAATAAAATATTTCAAGAAAGCATATTTAAAAGTTATGCTTTAAAAAATTAACTTTAGTAAACGAGTATGATCAGTTACTTAGTGAAGAGAAAACATCAATAACTATATGCTTTGATAATTAATTATAAAATAAAATTATCACTTTAAAAAAGTTAAGTTTATTTCAACTTTCTTCTTAAAAAGTTTGAATATAAATTCTTTTAGCCAAATACCTAATCAAATTTAATCAAACTTCATAAAATTTGCGAAAAAACTTAATCAATAGAATTATAAAATTTGCAAGATTACAAAAGTTATCGCTCTTATTTTGCACTAAAAAGAAGTATTTACCTATGTTTTTATTATTATTACTAGTTTTTTGATAACTATCTTTAAAAAAATATTCATGAAATAGAAAAAAAAGAAAAATTAAGGAATGAAAATAAGATGATGAAAGGAGATGAAATTTACAGAAAATGGAAACGGACTAAATTCATCAAATCCTTCCCTTCCTGTGTTATCAGTGACCATGACATCTTCGAGATATATCGTCTTATCACTCTCTTATCATGAATTTCTATTTTCTCTCTCTCTTTCATACAAATTTAAGTGTTTTCAATTGAAGGTGGAAAAAGTAATAATAAAGTAATAAAAAATTGATTCAAAATAATGAAAAGTGATTATTTCCGTTTAGCAAATGTGCATGATGTTAGATAAATCAAATATTTTTAATAATTTTGATAATTTCGACTTGTTATGACCATAACAATATTACCGATTTATGATAATTTTCTTAATCAGAAATTTATAAACTTCCGAATTTCAACTGATTTTATGATTGTTAACGTGAATTGCATATATAATCATTCGGTGCATCAGATATCGATAAGAATCAATGTTAACTGCTAATGAGGATACAATGAAAGTTGTAAACTAAAATTTGAAACAAAATTCTGTGTCATTGTCATCACCGATTATTCGAATGTCCTTGTCAAATGATATCATTCAACCTTTCGCATCAAATTTCATTTTCATTGACATTTTATTTCGGTAAGTTGATGAAATGAAATACTGATAAAGAATTACCAATAAATGATGCAATATTATTTGATATATGCGTGCATGCACGCATTACTGCAGCTGCAGTTTGCAGATGTCTGCAAAGTATGCAAATCGTTTTTCATTAAATGATGCGAATATGCATAATTTATATTTTCATATGTAAAAGAGCTCATCAAACTTTGAAAAAAAAAGAAAACTAATTGTTATTATTTATTTTTTCGAATTTAATTAGCAATGATTTTACTGAAGTTTTCTAGCAAATATGTCAGTAAATTTCTTCCTTCTTCTGAAAATTAAATAAAATGTAAAATTCTGTACAATTTGTTAAAATGCTAAAATTTTCAATGAGTTGTAAAGTTTTTTTGGAGAAATAAAATTTATGACATGTAAAAAAAAATCTATGCGAAATTAAAGAATTCATTTACATATTTAATAAATATTTAATAATATAACCATTTAAAATTACAAATGGATTCATTTTTATGCAACCAAATAACCATCCATTATTTCTTGTTTAAATTCAAGGAAACATTAATGAACGTTAATTAGAGAAGTAAGAAATTAAATTGTCTTAATTTGTAAGAGAGATATAATAGTTTAATGAGTGATAAATGATATATTTATGAAATAAGAATTTTTCGTCTTCAGAATGATAATATTATACAACGGTATTTTGAATTTATTTCAAACTGATAACAAAGCAAAAGTTAACCAAAAAAGAGCAAAAGAGTATTGGCCAAGAAAATGTGGCCACAATATTAACTTGTTTTAAAGGCCAAAATGTATTACATTTTAAATTCGATAAATCTCTTTTTCATCTCTTTCTTATTTCATAAATATTATAACAAATGAAATAATTTCACTTCATAAAAAATTTTGTAATATTAAATCTTTAAGATCAATTATGAAATGTTAATCGACCATTATCTTTCATTTCTGTTATCACCTTTAACATTGATTAATTTATTTGTTGAAACAACTTAAAACAAATATTTCCTTCAAATATTATTTATCATCGGATCGATGAATTTAAATTCATTTTATGAACAAATAATCATTGATTTGAAGTTATTCAATGTTGATAAATAATTTCTGAGATTAGTTTTTTCCTTTAAATGGCAAGATACAATTATAGAAATTGTACTAACAATATTACTCATAGCTTATTTATTTATTTTTCTCAAAATTTTATCACAAAAATATTGATTTATTGATTGATTGATTGACTGATTAATTAGTGGAATAGTTGATCCAATGATGCATTAATTCTTATCCTTTCTTCTTGTTCTTGCAATAATCGAAATTATATAAATTTCAGTACAATTATTCAAAAAAAAAAAAAAAATGAATATCCATTATATTTCTCAAATTATTGATTAATTTCTATTTGACAAAATAAAATAACCTAATTTTACATTTTTAAAATGTGCCAATTTGTTAGTGGCGGAAAGGCAACGTTATGTTAAACAGCGCTCAGTTACACTGTCCAACCAATTGTTTCATCAATTTACCAAATAACATTCATTCCATCATCATTTGTCATTGTAATTATTAAATTAATACTTCCTACTTCTTAACATTACTACTGATTTATCATTTATCACTGCCTCTTATCATTAGTTACCATATATTCATTCAATCATTCTCGTTACATTCATTTTAATCACTTATCATTATCTTCACTGCTTTTTCGCATGAGCTATATTTTAGGCAAATTATCTTAAATTAATTTCAAGTTAGTCTTTGAATTTTAAATTAAAATTAAACGCTAAATTAAATGTATAATTTGCATAGTATTTTTTGAAATCTTTTTAAATGAAAAGTTAAGAAATTACCTTACTTATCAAAAAAGTATGAGTTTTATTGCTACTCATAACAAGTTGTTAAATTTGTGGACCATATTTTGCATATTATCCTTAAATGAATGAACTATTTGGTAGTAAAATGTAATGAATTCAAATGATTGGTTCATAAGAAATCATTAAATTAACACTACAAATTGAATTTCATTTCTTATTTTACCTAAATGAGTTACTATTTTCTCTCGGAAAACTTCACTTTCTTCCTTTTCGACTTTCAGATATTTTGTGCTTTTTATTTTTATGCCATCAAATAATCACTTCAATACTTAAATATTTGATTATTGTGATAATTTTTATGATAGATTATCACTCAAACTAATTTATAATAATAAATATTTGTTGTAGCATTTTTATACGTAGCTAATAATTTGGGATAAATTATCTGTGATTGGATGGGCATTATCAATATGTACATTGTTTGATAAGGTTGTACGATTTTAAGAGAAATCATTTTCACTTATTTAAATTTTTCATTATTTTATGAATTAACAATTAGTTTATCACTTACTTATCACAATAAGTTACTTGAGCAACACAAAGCGCCTAATTATTGTAGAAGTTAATGAAAATTTTCAGAAAAATTAATTAATAAATTTCAGTAAAGTTTTTTCCTTTAACTTTTTGTTTGATTATTTTATTCATTTCATCTTTTTTAACACAAAAAAATTGACATTGATGATAAATAAATGTAAAAAATGAATTATATTCCTTCGAAAAATTGATCGTAAAGTCAGAATAAATACATTCAATTATTCATTCATAAAATTCGACTTCGACAAATTTATTTCGATAAAGCATTTATTTCATAAATAGTTTGTTTTTGAATTTTTTTTTTAACAACAAATTTAATAGAAAATAAAAATGAGATATAGCAGTTGTCAATTTTAACTTTTTCATTACACAAATGATAAGTTTATTGGAAGAATGCTTTCGTCGAATATTCTTTGTCATTTTGCAGTTACAAACATTTCAAATTACAATTTCTTTCTTTTCATCGTTTTCTTTTACAAATGCATTGATAATAGCAATATCATTTTAATCATATCAATGACAGTTTATAATTCTGAAAAAGCACGCAGCTGTTTGTGAAATTTTCAATTTTGACAGATTTTTATGTTGTATCTTATTTCTTCCAGTAATATAAGCAAAATTTAAATATTCCAACAAATTTCATTTTTAATAGTTAATTATTGGTTTAGTTTCTTATTTGTATTGCATTTAAAATCATTTAGATTAATTGCTTTTATATTGAAAGATAATTTATTAAAAAGAGCAATTATTTAATTATTTACAAAATTATTGATTAAAATTTGTGTTAATTTAATTTCGACCGAATTAATTTATTGTTATATGCTTAAAATAGAAAAAAGTAGATTTGTTTTAATTTTCAATTAATTTTTGAACACTTATCAGTGTAAATATCATCATCATATCATAGAAAATCACGAAGAAAATTAAGAAAGACATTTGTCAGTAAATTATATCCGTTTATTCGGTTTATATTTATCCGGTTAGTATTTTATTTATTTATTCCTGATTACATGGACATTTCAAATACCTTTTTTCTTACTTTAGTGCAATTAAATTTCTAATTATTTTGAAACTCAAACAATTTGCATACGATAGAAGTAAGAATTGTGAAATAGAGTCTTTTTCAGTAAATTTCGAAAAAATTCACTGAAAGTAGGGGAATCACCTAAAAAACTTGATTAATCAAGAATTTAAAGGGAGAGAGAGAGAGAGGGAGAGGGAGAGAAAGATGATTAAGCCATAAAAGCAATGGATGAATGTATGAATATTCTCTTGAGGACAATATATTGAGCCTATAAAAATTGCCTTATCCATCAGAATTGGTTTCATTTAACTTTCATCCATGAATTATTTCATTTTTCTTTCCATTCTCTCTCTCTGATCGTATCACATATTTAATCTTTCCTTGTCACTAAAACAACGTTTTCGTTTAATTCATCGGAAAGAACAAAGAATTTGCTGTGTAAATGTTAAATTCTAATTTAAATTTTTCATTTCGACATGACATTTTATCTTATATGCCCATTCGAAATACTACAACATATTATGTTATTATGATTAATATTATAAGTATAACAATTATTTTTAATTAAAATATTTTTCCATATTTTAATTTTATTGCATAAAGTAAACTAAGTTATATTATATCGTATTTCTATTAAAGTGTATTTACTACATAACATAATTAAGTAATCTAATTTATATCACAGTGAACCGAGTTGAAGACTAATTTGAATATATTAATTTGATATATTGCCTTTAATAATCTGTTGGTTATAATTTGTATGCATTAGTTCTTACTTAAGTTTGAAAGTTTCTCACGTACGTCACGTCACACACATGCTGCAATTTCGGAATATTCCAAACACTTTATACAGAACTTTTGCACAAAAAAATATATTGAACAAAAATTTTTTCTTGATTGAACTTTAAGTAAATTTTGATGAAACTAATATTTGGGTTGTCCAAAGGAACTTCATAAAATTTGAAAGTAAATAATTTCTGTAATTTCATGTTTACAACTCT
Source organism: Wuchereria bancrofti (assembly GCA_005281725.1). Lineage (NCBI taxonomy): Eukaryota > Metazoa > Nematoda > Chromadorea > Rhabditida > Onchocercidae > Wuchereria > Wuchereria bancrofti. The sequence continues at coordinate 1,137,502 of SSBO01000002.1, read as the reverse complement.
CAATTTATCACTTAAAAAGGATGTAAGTGAATTCCAATAAAATTATTTATTACTCAAAACATAAAACAAGTAATAAAAAGGGATAAATTAAACTTTATCTATTAAATTAGAAAACGTTACCCTAAATTGGAATACACTATTAACAAATTTCACTAGCAACAAAATACTTAATAATTCAAAATTTTCAAATTCATTTTCTAAACAATGCGCGAAAATTTTGGAAGCTTTATGAATTAGTTAAAATACTTTAATGGGAAATAATTATTAATGATTCAAAGATGCTAGCAAAAGATAGTCGAAATCAGTTGACGTAAAACATTTGAATTAGATAAAATAGAATAGAAAATAAGGAAGTTTATCAATTCAAACGATCATCAAACAATATTTCAAATCCTTAAAAAAGAAAAAGAAAAACTAACCATAAAATTTGAAAAAAAAAAGCAGCAATTTCAGTAGTTTACTGCCATTCATGAATGCGACATTGCCATTTGACATTATACGGAAGAATGCATTTTCAAAAAAAAAAAGGAAAAGAAAGAAAAAAATTTAAATAAATAAAATTTAAGAAATTCTTAAGGGAGTAAAAGAATAGAAAATTATGCTGTAATTTTAAGGGGAAACATAATTTGCTATGATTAATGAAGTAATAAAAAAGAAAATAGTATGCATTAGTAATTGAAAGTAAAAAAGGAGAAACAATGTTTTGTAGAGAGAATGAGACAGTGGAAGGATTTTAAGTATACAAATTAGAGAATTTGACATTTTGTTAATCATTAATTAACATTCTTCGTATGCAAATTAAGGATTGATGAAAATTTGGCTGAATGTCTTGTGGGTTTCAAATTGTTGAAATTATTCAAATTCGTATTTCATTTCAAAGTTTAAACAATTCCCTGTTGCAATGGTTATTGGTTGGTATATATGAATTTCTATAAATTCAATTTCTTTTCTTATTTCTTTTTAGTTTATTGTTTACTTTTAAATCATCAATTAGTACTTTCATTAATTATCATTCGCTGAGAAATGTTAATTATTTTGAAAATAAAGCATTTTTCGCTCATTATTTTAATCTTTCTGCGCATGGTCGCAATAGAATGGGCAATTTTTTTATTTTTTTTTTCCTTGAATTTTATTATCCAAAATTCACGGGAAAATTAGCATAGAATAGAAGATAGGAAATTAGTTTAATCAATTTGAGCTAAATGTTAGGTTTGTCTTTTTAAAATTTTTACCTCACAATTGTTTATTTGTTTGTTATATATCTCAACTAACAATTTCCTATTACATTTATTTATGCATTAACCTTATCGATGATTTCTTTTTTTTTTGTTATAAATTTTAATTGATAACGAAATAAGAACTATTTCTATTTGTTAAGTAAAATGAAATCTAAAAAGAAATGATTGAAATTTATACGAATTTTTTTTTTTATACGAATTTATTTAATAGTCTTAAAATTTGTCACTAATTGTTTGTTTTGCAACTTAGAAGTTGTAAATTTGTTTAGAATGTTAATTTATGAGATGAAATATTGCAAAATATGAATAATTATCAGTGAACATGAAAAAGGTAGTAAAAGGTTATAAAAGAAAGGTTAGGTTTCACTTCATTTACCTTTTAAAGATGACATGTCATACACCGATCATCTCCCATTCCCTAATCAATCAAATTTTTTGCAATATCATCCTTTGATGGTAATAATATGCCTCCGATTTGCCCTAACCGTAACCTTTTTTACTTATCCTATTTTTACACACCCTATAACTATCATTTTCTTATCATTTCTCATCAGCCTATAATAATTGTTACCCTCAATAATAAATCTCATATTGATTTAATTAAATTTCGCAAGATGTGAAAAAATAATTATTTGTGAAAAAAAAATTAAAATTCATTATTTGTTAAAAATTCCTTTCCCCAAAAAATTCAAAAAATTATAATTAAAATTTTTTCCTTTCTTAATATTTTTACCACTTTTCTTTTTTCTACCATCTATTTTTTACAAAAAATCTTAATCAAACAATTATTGTTCAAATGTATTTTGTCATAAATTTTTTTGTGACAAACTACCAAAAAGGTAATTAAGTGTTCTCAACCTGAAATTTTTATTGTCAATAATTTCTGCACAAAAATTGATAAGAAATGGACGACAGTCAATGTTGAATGACTTTTCTTTCTGTTTTCCATTTTTTCATATTCATTGAAAGAGATGAAAATTGGTTTCGATATTACCGGACCAAACAATCAAATGGACCTTACCTCCTGCTGTGTGCAACACATTTCACCTTCAATGTATACTTTATTTGACTAACTATTTCCGGCAAAGCAATCTCATCTCATTCCGTTCTATTTTTTTTTGTTTATATCTTTTAGAAAAAAGTTTTTTTTTTTCAATTTGTGCAATCAAATTTATTAAAATTGAGTAGCTTATTTTGAATTAATAGTTATTTTATAAAACAGTTAATATATATGTCATTGCAATAGTATGTTTACTCAAATTTTTAAAAAGTTGAGTAATTTAATTATTTCCTTTCTTTTTTGTTTACATCGTTTTTCCTATTTTGCGCAATCAAATTTATTAAAACTGAGTAATTTAATTTGAATTAACAGTTATTTTATAAAACAATTATTATATATATCATCGTAATAGTATGCTTACTCAAATTTTGTAAAAGTTGAGTGATTTTTAATTATTTGATTTTGGATGTTGTTCACGATAAAAACAACACATGCGCAATCATTGTATATGTTTAAAAAAAAAATTAAGATTTATTATGCATAATTTTTATTCTTTCCATATTAATTAATTGATTACTTTAAGTTATTTATTAGATTATCGATATGTTTGCCAGAGTAATAAAATAAGTAATCACTTTAATACATAATGCATAAAGGCAAATCCATTTTATTCTCATTTACTTTACTGTCATTCTAATCTTCCAATAAATGTTTCGGCTAATTGGTAGCATTGTTAACTTATCAAATAATGTTAAACAACTATGAATAGTATGGTATTTAGTGTAGAAATAATTTTATCAAAAAAAAAAAAAGTTAATTTTTCTTATCAAATAATCATGAGTAAATATCAGCAAAATGAAATTTATTAATGAAAATTTTATGTCATAGTGAAATACAGAATGAAATTGAAACATACGATGATGTGCTTAGCTGGAAATAATCGAAAAATTTTATTTCACATTTGATTACATTTTGTATTTCACTATGACAAAAATCCTTTACTTAAATTTTCCTGTTAAATTATTAATTTCAGAACTATTAACTTAACAAATACGTTCTATTGCATTTGTTGAGTTATTTTGTTCTGAAATAACATTAAAAAGTGTCGAAAATAAGATTATTGATTGTAACGCAATTTCAAGTATAAAATTAGACCAAAAATCCTGAAATAAATAATTTAAGTAATCGCTTTATGTGCTTTAACAGTTTTTTGTTTCCAACACTTTCCTCTCACATCAAATTACTTATATTTATTCTATTATTTACTATTACATGTACTAAATTTATTTCGATTCTTAATTCACTAACTTTTTATGTTATTCTATAAAATTTTCACTTACAAAATTCATGAAATGGATTGATGGATGAACGAATACCACCAAATTTGGAATGGTTTTTAATTTTAGGATATTTTTGTTGACATGATGTCGTCGACTTTTATTGTTTAGTGAACAGATTAGGATAAGAGTGGACATCCTGCATTCCCATATAACCTCCACAAATTTGATCTTTTATATCAATTGTCCATCTATCCATCCACTATATGCATCGGTGGTAGCCACTCTTTCGATCATCCAAAAATAAACAAAACATTGGTGCGGTCATTTGTCCACTCTAATTATATTCATTCATACAAAGATATATAATAATTTTTATTCTTACAAAATTGCTTTGTTATTTCATAAATAAACAAATTAATATAATGAAAATTTTGCACAGAAAAACAATTCAACAAAAAATGCAAAAAATCATTTCATGTTAAGAAAAACAAAAAACAAAAATTTTTTTCCAAATTAAAAAAATTCATTGAATTTTTTTAAAGTAACTCATAATTGCTTTCTATTATATATATGTATATACGATCAGATCATTTCACTCGTTTTTTTCAAAATATATGCAACGATCAGATCAAATTTGATCCAAAAGACCTTAAAATCATTGAGAAATTTTCTTCATTGCATAAATTAGCAATTAATTATTGTACGAAAAGATTTGACATTATGTTCATCCATTCTAGCGCAATAATAATAGCATACTTTTTCACTTCATCGTAATATGCATAATTACTCATTCAGGGTTAACTGTTACAATTATTGGTTATTAAGTAAGTCATTTACATATTGAATATACCTTTAAGTAAAACTGCTATTATACCAAATGGTTCTAAACTTGTTGAATAAAAGGATGCAATCAACCTTAGTCCATCTGTCATTGTCACTTTAACTTAAATTTACTAAGTGTCAAGGGAGATAAGTACAAGACCTGAAAATACTGACCACTTTGGACAATCATTTGATGAATATTCAGCCCACTAAATGGATTTCCCCTCAGGAAATTCTCATTTTCGAAAATTTATTTCTCATTTCTTCGTATCGAAAATTAAAATTTTTTTCCTAGGAAATTTCTTGAAATTAAATAAATTCTATAATTTGCACTCGTATTATCCACACATAAAATGTTTTCTTCTGTTATTGAAGATTCGAATATTTGTCATATTTAATATTGGAAATTTACATTTTCTTCTCATTTCTTTCAATTCAACTGCTACTGTGCACTAAGCAATTTTTGAAAAAAATTATAAACTTCAATGATTTAATGACAAATAACTTCTTTTTTACATAAAAAATGAATAAATTTGTAGGATTATAAAGCACTCTGATAAGGTCTTTTTTTTTTTTTTTGTAAAATAAAATCCGATTCTAGAAACCTGTTTAATTGGTTTCGTCGATACTTCCTTATGTTTGATTTAGAAATAAAAAAACGACTTCACCATTTGATATTCATTTTAATCACACCAATCATGAACCATAGAATTAACTACAATATTAAAACAGTATCACAAAGACAATTATGTTTTTTTTTTAAAAACAGGAAGAAAATGAATTAAATTATAACCTATCATATCTCTCCTTGCTTCTCTCTCTCTCTCTCTCTTTGTGGTTCTCATTTCTTATAAAATTTTCTGTTGATAAGCATTTCTTGCATTTTTTTTTTTTTAAATAAGTATTATTTAAAATGAGATTCGAAGGAAAAAGCTTATTGTATTTCGATTCCCAAGGACTAATAGAAATTTATTGACTGTTGAAAGATAGATCATTATTATGCTTTCTCTCTCTCTCTGTCTCTTTCTTAAACCAATCATGATTTCCGGTAGTTAATTATCAGTTTTTTGAAAAAAAAAAATGGAAAATATGTCCTTTCTCATACTACGCTTCATTTTAAGTTTTAACGATGTTTTTTTGTTCAATTAGATAAGAGCAAATTAAAAATCGTTATTTTTTCATATTTTGTTTGCATTTTGCATACATGCAGGAATTTGCTTCATTTTAAATTTTAAAATATTAAATAATAAATTGTAATTAAATTTTGTTTCAGCATTCTTTTGCTCATTACAAATTGAGGCATATGGTAGACATTAGCAAGTAAGCGTCTTCTGCACATAAAATTTAAAAATACTCCAACATCTAATTATCATGAAGTTGTTATTATCAGTGATATGTCCTTCGGGCGGAAATGACTTTCTCAAATTTGCGCAAGAGAGAAAGCTATTACTTTTTTCAATTTCCCACTTAGTCCTCTTAAAGTGACAGCTCATCATATCACTGTGAGAAGAAATGAAAATAAATGGTTTGCTCTTTCAGGTTTGGTTTATTGAATTTAATTGTATACCACTCAGAAAAATTTCTCATTCTAAACTATTAGCATTAATTTTTCCTTTGAAATTCTTAAATATTAAATGATAAAAAGTTTCGATAGGAAAGTTTTATAGGCGAAATGATACGGGAGTGATAACAGCTGATAACAAGTATCCAAAGAAAAAAAAATTTAACACAAATTATCTTAGTTTTCAAATAACCGTGAGTTAGTTGAATGGAACAATGCTGTTGCTACAACAATTTAAACTTACTTTAGACTTGCATAAGCTTCTCTAACTTACTTTGTATAGTCATATTTGACTTTTCATTAACAGTAAAGATAAGAAAACTGCTTCATAACTTTTCAATTTTCAATTTTTTCTGTGAAAAGGAAGAAAAAGTTGATGAAATTTAAGTAACACATATAATAAGCTTATGACATCGATGCATTTCTAACAAAAATGCATTTGTTTAATTCTGAAAATATCAAATGGAATAAGCATTAATCTGTTAAAAATGATAATTTTGATTCATTCCAAGAACAAATAGACTTCATCCTTAGACCTTATTTATCATTTTAAATTATTGTGAAGTAAGTTCGTTTAATTTATCAAAATAGTTGAAATTAATTAATAATTATGAAGTGGGGAAATTTAATAAATGGTAAAGAGAAGAAATGAAAAATTCGAAATGAGACAGAATGAATTATTTCCACTTGCAGATTATACTGATAAGTTCTGTAATGATAATTGATTATTCGTAGTTTTGTTTGAGCGAAAGTGGAGGAGAAATTTTACAAGTTAAAAGCAGACGTAGAAAAAGCCAAAAACCAATGAAAAGAAAAAAAAAACTTCAAGGGATAATTATTTAGGAACATTGATAAAATGCTATCATTTTCTATTTCTTGAAATTACTGATATAACATAATAGTGATAACAATCGTCCATTGATATCTTTGATTTGACTATTAAGTATAAATTAAATATGAGATAATAAATACTGAATATTAAAGAATAAGAACTACTGTAGTGTAATTATTATCATATGTGAATATTTCCTGGCATTCATTGTAAATCTGTAATCAATTACACCAAAGTTGATTATTCCATTTCTAGTTTTTAAATAAAACATTAATTAAGGCTTATCCCATATCATATTATCCTTTTATTTCATTTTTTTTCTTCTAACTAATATTGGCAAATGTTTTGGAATATATAATTATAGTATTAAATTTGAAATTAACATATTGGAAATCGATTGACATCATTGATATCAGTGATGTTTTCCTCTCAAAGTGATATATTTGCGATAGAGAAAAGGTTGAATGGTAGTAAAGATGAAAGGATATTGCCGGGATGATTCGTTCGTAGTAAAAACATACAAATTTGCTAGTTACTTCGTTAAATTCTGAAGTGGGTTCTGAGGATAAAATGAAGTAATGAAGTAAGAAGACTTAGTAATGGTCATCAGTGGATGGTCAATTGTTGTCCAGTTCGTTTTCAAGTGGGCAAAATCGTTCCTTGAACAGAACTGATTGAGAATCCTTATCTACCTAATAAGAACCCTCTCCTCATCGTTTTTCCTTCTCTTTCTAAAAATCCATTCAACTTCCTTCTATTCTTCTTCCTCCTTTCCCTCCTCGTATTCCTCCTCCTTTTCCTCCTCTTCCTCTTCCTCTTCCTCCTCCTCCTCCTCCTCGTATTCCTCCTCCTCTTTTCAGTTAAACCTATTTATTACCATTCTTTTGATTGCCTCTTTTGTGGCCTGTTTTCTGTTCACATTCCTTTTTTTTTTCTCATCACTAAAATACATTCAAATTTATTTTCCTCCACTCTTTCAAAGCCTAATCAATTTTTTATCTAGGAAATTTTTCTTTTTGGAAGTGCTGTTTTAATAGCAAACAATTGTGATTGAAAAAGCCTTAAGACTCTTGAGGCCTCAAAATATTGCTATAACAAGTTAAACTAATAATTAGTCTTCAAGTTTCTTAGTATTTTAAACATTGTAAACAAAGATCTTTTCTTTAATGCTAATTTTTCCAATATCATTTTAAAACATCACCCACCGTTATCAAATAATTTCAACCACTCCAGAAATTTCATATTTACATTAATTAATAGCTAAAATTAGCATTTAACAATGAGACATATACCGTACCGTTCCATCGTTAATGATGCATAGATGCAAGTTATAATCGATAATTTCAACATTTGCTATTGCAAAGTTTATTTTTTTTTAGTAAGTAATGACATTGGTATAGGCATGGAGCCAAGAAGTAATTATAGTCCAACGAATATCCGATACTTCTGGCCTATTTTTCAATCCTTCATGCATTGCTGTCAACGTTCCTAAACGATTAATATGACAATGTTATGTCTGTTCTTGACAACTTCTCTTTATCCAAAAATTGTCATTGCCATTACTATATCACATATCATTTAGCTTCTTAATTAAGCTAATTTATGGTTAGAAAGTAAAAAAAAAATCAATCATTTCTGATTTTCTATTTTACTTCCGTTCTATTACTGTAATTTCCTTTGCAATTGTTTTTGATTTACAATTAAGTTAGCTATCTTAGCAAACTAATTATCTCATCATTGGACCATTCATGAAATTACTTTTTAAGAGTAAGAATCATTTTTGCTTCAAAAAATACATTAATGTGAATTTCGAATTCATCAGGTATTGATAAACAGTAAACAGCACCGTCTACAGTACCCGTTTAACCTCGACCTATCCCTTCTTTGTCCTCTACTAAAATGACCCGTCTCGTCCTTTATCCTCAAATCTCAACAAATGTCCTTGATTCTTGATGATATTGTCTAAATGAAATACAGTCTGTCAAATTCATCGAATAATTTAATGCAACCACTCATTAACTAAGCAAAAAATGATTCGAAAGAACATTTGAAAGAATTTGAAATATTTTATGTCAGCATCGAAGCTTATATAATTTAAGTAAGTCAAATTTTGAAGTATAATATGGATCTAGTTGCTACTTACTTTTTTATTTTTAAAGTACTTTTTTCTGATAAAATTTGTCAATCTTGTTGAATTATTCTTAAACAAAGCATTGAGTTTTAGTATATTCCAGTAAGTTATTTGGTATTACTTAAATTTAGTTCGTAACTATGCTTTCAGAGTATAATGATACTATGTTGCAAACATTTAATAAATCAAACTTTTCCGAAATATTAAACTGATAAGAACTCTGAGAATTTATGTTTGTTTCTAATCATTCAATAAATAAATTAAGTAGATAAATTAAGTTAATAAATATTTCAATTCAGAAAATATAATTGTAACAATTGTAAATTATTTTCGAACTTCTCTTTTTCTTTCCTTCTTCAAAAAGAAGTGGAAATTATTATAAAAAAAAAGAATTGTGAGAAATAAGATAGACTGAAGAAGCAAAAGATTTTATTTTTGAAATCAAAGTTTTATTTCAAAAAAAAAAATTTTTTTTGATTATAAAAAAATGATACTTTATAGTGATTTTTGTCGATCTCTTTCTGTTCAATGTACAATTGAGAATTATTAATTTGAAAAATTTAGTAGAAAATATTTTAACTAAAAATAAAAATATGCAAAAGATAAAAATAAAAAAAGGGCTTTTAAGAAAATTTTTAAAAAATATTTTCTAATGAAGAAGAAAAAAAAATTACAAAATTACATTGAAATTTAATATAAAGTCGTAGCTCATAGTTCACGACGCATACATATATGTTTATGACATTGAAAAAATGTAATAAAAAGCTTTCCTTAAGCGCTTGAGTCTCGAGTATCTTCCGCGTTTGAGTTTCGAGATTGAATTGATTAAATTGAGCGTTACAAAACGAGTATATATGTACATCAAGCGATGGCGTAAACTGAAAAGGAAGGAAAAAAGAGAAAGACATTGGGCGGAAGTACAAAGGAAAAACGGAAAGTAAGTAAGCGCAAAGAGACAAAAAAAGAAGGACAACGATACTGCTTACTTAGAGGAATAAATGCAAATTCAATTCGTGCAAATAAACTTTGGTTCTTTTGTTTTTTTTTTCTTTCTTTTTAACGATTTTAATTTCAATTATATAAACTAAAATAATAGCTATTAATTACATCAATTATTCATCTCTTTTCTTCTTATTATGCTAGAAGAATGATACCTAATTAGTTTTGATAAAATAAAATATAGTTATATGATAAGCATACGTTAGTTACGTCATTAATGAAGTAATTATGAGAGAAGAATATCATCTGAAATGGTAATCATTGCTAATTATAATCGTCAATAACATATTATTGCAAGCTTCAACTTATGTCAATGTGGCAGTTACTGTATTTCAACAAATCTAATTTGTAACTGCTAAATATTAAATTGAAAATTGAAGTGTTTATGATCCAAATGATGCATTTAGCTTAAAATTTTTCAATTTTTTAAATGTACGTGAGATTATTAGCTGCTCATATGCATATCTAGTCCTATCGATATGAAATCATAAAATAAAATTTGTTAAACTACATTACAGTAGTAAACAATCTATCATTACCGTAAACAAGCATATTGTAAAAATTGTTTCACTCATTTATAAATGTAATATCATAGCAATAAAATAAATGTAATAGCTAAAATAACACGTATTTGACGTGAAATATTCGTAATGAAATAATGAACTTTGTAGAGAAAAAAAAATTCATTAATTAGAAGTGGAATATTTTTTCTTTTGTGCTAAAATTTTTGTTGTCAATATTACATTCATTAGAAAGGAATGAGTACTTTTTCCCTCTATTTTCTTTCATTCAAATTACGAAAAATATTAAATATATTTTTATAATTGTGATATGAATGATTGTTGATAGCTTTTTAGGAAAAGGCATAGCAAAACAAAAGCTCAATGAATTTAATTAATATTGGCCTTACTCATTCTCGAAATGGAAATATCTCTCACATTCTATATTGCTTCTTCCTTTTTTCTTAGAATAAAACTGATTAGAAAAAATGATAAATTTAAATGCTTTTTTGGCTAATTATCCGCTTTCTCATTATTAACATTTTTGAAATGTTAAACAATTTATGCAACGTAACAAATTTTTTAGCAAAACCATAATTTATAAATATCAAGGATGAATTAATGGATTCTAAAATTATTGATGATATTCATCATTAAAATTTCAATTTTCAAACTTCAGTATTATTTATTGTCAGAAATAGCATTTAATACGAAAATATTGCAAAGTGAGTTTAAATGTCTATGTTGATAGATTGATAATTGTCTACCAGATAATGTGTCATTAGCATTATTCAAAGTGACTTGACATGCATGAATGAACTTTTAAACTGTCAAAAATTCGTTCGAAATCATATTTAACAATGAGTAATTTATGCATACCAAAATTGTTTTAGTTTATAGTTCAAAGTCTATCGTCTTAATATTAAAATGATTCATTCATTTATTCAAATATTTCATTGCTTTTTCAAATACATATTTGAGATTTTACTTATAAACATATATTATACTTTTGTTAATATAAGCGCCACTTTAAAGTTGTTTTTTTTTTCTTTAAAATATTAAAAATATGGTTGAGAAAATGTGTCATAGAAGTGAAGTGATTTAGAAATGTTCTAATGTAGCTTACATCTTAAAATGTCGCCTCATTTTTTTTTGATGACATTAATCATTACTTCTCATTGCATCCATTTATTAGCCGCCAATGTTGACAAATGTTAACATTGGTTAATTAAACGTAAGCATATAAATTTTGCTAGAGATGTAATAATGTACGGTAATGTTTTTCCTCAAGATATAACCTTCTACTAGGATAACCTTTGAACTTTCCGAATATATCATACAACTTTATGACAACAATAATTTCTGCAGAGAGAAATGAGATGTAAATTATTGTTTACTTAAGACTTAAGGAAAATTGTGGTGAATTATAAGTGGGAAAGCAGTGGGGTCACGTCACCTGTTATTTGCGTTTATTTCATATTATATGTCAAATTACTTCCGTGAGAATCTTTGCGCATTTCTCATCAATTTGCAATCAAAAAAAAAAAAAAAAAAAAAAAATGAAAACAAAATTGGAAGCTTGAAAGTTGCTTGAGAAAAAAAAGATTATTACGATCACGTTCTTCTCCTCACACGTGAAACTTTAGGCGTCTATCCACTTTGCAATATAATTACATCTCAATCTCTCATTCATTTTCCAATTTACCATTCATTAAACTTAATAAAATTAAAATTTAAGAAAACTTAATTATATTTTAATGATTGCTTAATTAAATATTATAATAATTACAATAAACTTGCATTGAAATTTCTGAACAAAAAAATGAGACAAAGAAAAAATTAATAATATAAGTTTTAAGTGAAAAACTTTCGTATCTGAATGCATCGTATTTAATTGAAATTTCTAAATTATAAATGTGATAAATTTCAGAGAATTGAAAGAGATGAAATTTGCTGAAATGTTAATTTACTTTATTATGAATTGAATAACGATTAGATAAATGGCAAGGAATTGTTATTTATGAGATGCATCACGCTTACTCATTTATTTTCATTATTGGTATGCATCTGTTAGTATAAACTTATTCATTTTGCTAAATTTAATTTTAAACTCAATGACAACTACTCTGAGTTTTTTTCCTTTTTTTTTTTTGAAATTTATTCATCAGTAATAGTTACTTATGGTTCTATGCAAAAATAAAATCATAGCAAAGTTTTTTTTACCTTTTTTTTTGTTCAACAAAAAATTAGAAATATTCAAAGTTTAGAAAATTTGAAATTTTAGTAGATAATTAGCTTAATTTCAGGTGTGCTACTAATACATCCAAAATTTGCAACGCTACATTGTTCTCATCGAATTAATGAAGCTGTTCAAAAGTGTGTACAACCAATTGCTCAGTATGCTAAAGTTCTTAATCAAGAGGTTAGTGGCTAAATTTTTTAACTGCAAAAGAAAAAAAAAACGAAAAGCTATATTGATTGATTATCAGAAGATCAATCAGAAATTTTTTTTTTCCTTGAATTTTCATAAAATTTGAACTGCACCATAAGGTAACAACAGTTAATGCAGCTGTGATGTATGCTAAGAATAATCCAATAATCGCTAAAAAGACGATGAAGTGGTCGAGATTTGGATGCTTATAAGGGATGTCACAGTAACGGATGAGTGTCACCTTACAGGCTTTCAGCTTTAACAGGGAGAAAAAAAAGTCGTGAAGGGACTGATACATACAGAACTGAATTACTAATCTTCAAATTGCTATTTGATTTACATTTCCAGTTCAAAAATTTGTCATTGATAGGGTAAAGTTAGTAGTAAAATTCATCATTCTTAGGATGAAAAATTTAAATTGTGCTATGAGAAGTAATGAAATTGAATAGGAAATTAAATGTTTTGAAATTAAAGATTGTAGCCCTAGCTAACCTTTTGCTTTGTAGTAAATTGTAATCAATCAGTGAACATTTATAATTACAAAAATTACTTTAAGCACTAAAATTAGAAATATTTCTTCTAAAAATTATCTCCAAACTATGAGTGAATTATTTCAAATTTATACATTTAACGTTCATATTTTACAAACATTAATATAAAATTAAAAATATGGAAGTTAAAGTTAGCATGCAACAGATAGAAGAATATTTAATATAAAATATTAGAATGATTTATGGTCAAGAAATGACCAGAAGTTCTATCAGAATTATCTTCATTTTAAATTATTGAATGGATCCAGTTTTCTTTACTTTTGAAATTTGACCATCACAGATTATCATCTCAATCGTGCATAGATCAATTGCTAAATTATATTGACTATTTGTTTTAAAAACTTTTTAAAAAAACTAAACGTATCAAATCATTGTTTAAAGGATGATCAAAATTCAACAAATGCAGCAAAAAATAATTTTGGTCAAGCGATTGCATTACCAAAAATTGGACGATATGTATTTCGTGAACTTTGCAGGTTACTATTTTTTTACTTCTCGCACAAATTTTGTATTGCAAAAAGACATGATGCATTGTTATTTTAAACATTAAAATTACAAGAGATTATATTTTTAAAAAAATGAAATATCTTTAAAATTAGGTTTTGAAATAAAATTGACTTTTACCTAAAAAACGATAATTAAAATAGTTTCAAAAAGTTTGAGATTAATTACAAACAACAATTGAAATTGAGGCTCAGTAGTGCTATCAAAAATTAGTTAATCAGTTTTTCATTGTTAAATGAGATTCAAAAGATGTGTAAGCTTCAATTTATAGATTAGTTCGAAATTTCAATGAATGCGTTCACAAATTGCGCCAACAGTGTCCCGAACATGTCACAGTGAGCCTAATTGATGCGTCCTATGGATTCTTATGCAACGAAGGATATGAAAGTAATTTTTTTTTTTTTTAAATTCACTAATTTATTTATAGCTTAAACAATAAATTAAATTGATAAGCTATTTTTAAATCATTTAGTTAATTGAAAAGTCTTTGATTTATTCGAACGATTATTTTGAATAAAATTAATTCGAAACATAATTTTTGCTAAAAAAAGAACTTCAAAAGATTAGTGCAAATATTAGTTTATTTCGTTTTTTTTTTTTTTTTTTTGCAAAAGAAAAAAGTGATGAAAGATTATTGACCCAATGAATATGCCACATTTATTCATGAATGTCAACATGAAATTAATTTGTTAAATGAATGAATTAATTAATTAATCAATAATTTCTTGTAGCATTTATGGGAAGCGCTGAATGCTTAATTGAATTAGATCGACAGCCAACGGTAAAACAATGCCATGAAATTACTTTAAAACATATTGAATCTGCTAATGTTGAACTTAGCACTGCAACATTGACTCGTTTTGATAAAATGTGCCAGTGAGTTCTTTTCATTTTCAAATTCTATCTCTCTTTTTTTTTTCAAAGTTCAAATTAATCTAAGTAATTTCATTATTGTTTAAATTGATTACTTTTGAGTTAATATTAAATTATACTTTCTCTCTGAATAATTTCTAAGATATATTTCAATACAATTTCTTGCTTTCTTATTTAATTATGAAAAGATGAAAAATACTATATGGAATGAAATTAAATTTTTTTTTCAGAGCACTCAATTATTTTGCGAGTTGTGTTGAACGACCGATATCATATGGCTGTGGTGCTGAAGCTTGGACAATGATATTTCGTGTCCTTAGGGATACAACTAATACACTGCTGCCGAAATGTCAATTTACAGGACATTCCGTCTTCACTGAGCATTTTTCGTCTTCTCTATCAGAAGCATTTCCATTTACAACTACCATTGCTGCCATTCATAAAGAAAATGATTTCTTACGATATAAGGTACTTCTTTTCTCTCATTTTAATTTAATTTAAAATCAAATAATTTTATTTTAATAACTTTGTTTTAGCATTCGATTTTGTGTAAAATAATAATAGAAATGTTTAAGTCTAGATTTTAAATAATTTCTCTCGTACATCTGTGAAATTTAAATTTGCTTACACACAATTAATAAAGTGGTTTAAAATAAAATAAAAGTAAAAAGGATTTTGAAAGTAAAAAGAGTTAAGAAAGAGTAAATGAGGATTTGATTACAAAAAGTTATGAAATTACAAAATCAAATTTGAACTGTAATTAATTCGCAAATTGAATTAAAATATTTAGGAGATGTTAAATGATAAAGCAGAAATAATTTGGTCCAATGAAGATATGACAACAAATTCAGTATCTGAGGTGGATAATGATAATAGCAAAAAATTTGACGAAGAATTGTCATCCGAGCATGATGCTGATCCAGCAAGAAGCACAATAAATAGCAAAGGTGAAAGGTCAAGGGGTCAAATTCGTGGACATGTTTTTATTGATAGAGATACTGATATTAGTTATTATGATAACGGTAGTGATAATCTTGTAGAAGCTGCTAGCAGCAGTAGCTTCTTAACAGTTAACTCAGCCAATCGTTCTCTCATTTTTATGTTTGCCCAATATGCGTCTCTTTGTTGGCTCATTTTCAAAATTTGCTAATTAATGAGTTCATTAATTAGTTAATGAGTTAATATGTAAATGTTAACTTTATAATCATTTTAAGCCATAAACAATTCTTTTTTTATCTTTTTATCTAACACACAAATTGTATTTCATTTCCTGTTTAGACTTTTTCATTTTATTTGAAAGTATTCAAAAATTTGTCAAAGTTTTTAGTTTAATTTTAAATGATAAAAAAAAAACGGTAGAAAATATTTGTGTATAATTCACATTATTGGAACAAAAATGATTTCCTTTATCATATGCAATCATATCAGTAACCTCTGAACTTCCTACTTTTACTAGCTAATATATGGTATTATTTTCTCTTCTTTTTTTTTTAGGATTTGTTTAAAATCTTTGAAATATATGTCGCTCATGCGATGAATGCATAATTGTTGTCACAAATTATAATTTGATTTTTTGATTTTTGCTAGAACATTTTGATCCAATGATCAAAGTGTGAACCGTACTTATTCTTTCTTTGACTTTCATTACAACTAATGGTATAACGAAATTAATTCAATTTTGATTTCCTTTTATTTTGCAAAAAAGTTTAGAATGAATTATTAGTTTTCAATTTCCAATTTTTTCAATCAGATCATTGTAAATTCTTTGCTGCAATTTTTGCTATTTGATAAATTTAATGATAATTTCTTGCAATGTCAATTGTTTTTGTTTTTATCAGAAAAAAATTTGCTTTAGAAAAAAAAAATTACGCAGAACTTTACAAAAAAAACTTTAACAAAAATCATTAAATTTAAATCAAAAGAAAGTAATTCAATCTATTGTTGAATTTTCATCACCAGAAATTGTCCAATCTGTTGGAATGATAACAAAAATGATGCAAAAAGTTTAATGAAAATTAAAAACACATATGCAAAAATTAATAAAAAAAATGTAAATAGATTAAATGTTTAATTTCATTTAAATTGTTTTTTGAAATATGTAAAGGAATTTTATGAAGTGAGCGATATCAAATTGTGTGCCAAATCAAATCAATCATTCAGTGATAAGCTTATCATACTTTATGCTAAATAAAAACATGCATGCTGCTAACCTTTGACCTGTTCTAATTAACTGATTTGATGATCATTTTGCTAAATTTATAGCAGTATATTTTGTCTCTGAATTATTTGAAAGCGGAAATGTCATCAATCATACATTCATGTAAATGCACTGCAATACATTACCTTAAATTCACCATTTGCAATAAATCATCTCGAATCCATTATTTCAAATTTATCGTTTCGAATTTATCGGATCATTTTGAATTAATCATTTGAAATTAATCATTTTGCAATTGCTGCATTTTATTTCACATAGGAAATGCCGACATTTTGAAAATAATTCATTGAAATTGTTGAAAAGAACGATAAATGAGATATATATTTATATAAATCGATAACCATTACCAATTCACAGTTCACACTCCCACTCAATCAACAGCACTTTTCCCAATCTTATAGTGAAAGAAAGAAAACATTAAAATTTAATTTAAAATTTTCAAAATCATGGGGACAACTTGATAATGTTCTCATCATTAAATTTGATTAATAATCGCTTTGTAAAAGTTG